>NW_026847882.1:9428336-9441309 GCF_025583915.1 Anolis sagrei ordinatus
TGTGTGGAAGGGCCCTTACACTGATAATAATTTCTATGAAGAAAATCCTGGGCATGTATAAATAGTTGTGAAATCTTCTCCCAAGAACCTAGTATTAGGTAAGGAGATGGTCAGCAGTGGAAAGAGGTGTTCAGTTGCCTAGGCTTCCGAGCACAATTCAAAGTGCTGGCGTTGGCCTATAAAGCCCTTAACAGTTCTGGCTAAGTTTGCCTGTCCGAACGTATCTCCCACTACGAACCACCTAGGATCTGAAGATCATCCAGGGAGGCCCTGCTCGCTGTCCCCCCACCATCGCAATCGCAGTTGTTGGGGACAAGAGACAGGGCCTTCTCTGTGGTGGCCCCTCAGCTATGGAATTCCATCCCAAGTGAAATCAGATCTGCTCCTTCCCTCCTGGCCTTCCAGAAAAAGGCAAAATCCTGACTGTGGGATCAGGCCTTTGCGGACTAGACCAACGTGATAGTAGAGCTATGGTTTAATGTATTCTGATTGACTTGAATGGACTGTGTGTAGGACGACAATTTACTTCTAGTGATTGTTCTAATGTTTTACTGTTTTTATGATGTTTTATAATGTTTTATACTGTTTTTACCTAAGCTAAATATTTATGAGTTGTTGTAGGGTTTTTCGGGCTATATGGCCATGGTCTAGAGGCATGGTCTAGAGCAGGGGTCCCCAAACTTTTTAAACCGGGGGCCGGATTACTGTCCCCCAGACCATTGGAGGACCGGACTATAGTTTTTTTTAAAAAACAATGACCAGATTCTATGCACACTGCACATGTCTTATTTTGCTACAGTTATTAATCGTAATGTAAATATCTGATATGCAGGGTGTATTTTTATTGTTACAATCTGAACATAAAGCATAGTGATGAATCACAAAAACAATATGTAATATACATTGTGAAATATTTATTTCTAATTACAAATAAATGAAATTTTGATTTCAAGCATGTCACAGCATGTGTAACAGTCTTAATATAACAGCAGGGAATCCATGAATATGTTGACTGTTCAGCCCTCAGTGAGGACAAAACTACATAATTTGTTTGTAACTTGGGGACTGCCTGTCCAGGTTGGGTCACAGGGGTCACAGAGACGACTGTACAGAAGAATAATACCTGGCAAAGTCAATGAAAGATTAAATGTCTCTGATCTTGAATGCTAAGCAGGGCCAGTTCTGGTTAGTATTTGGATGGGAAGCCACAAATGAATAGCAGGTGCTCTATTTCAGAGAAAGAAACTGACAAAACTATTTTTGAGTATTTCCTCTCAAAGAAAACCCTATTAAATTCATGGGGCCGCCATAAATAAAAGGAGACCTGAAGGCACATACATGCACACACACCCAACCATGGGCTGCTGAAAGCAATATAGGAATACATAGAAAAAGATAGCTTTAGCATTTCTGAAAATAAAATAGTTCCAATGAAAATGAGGAAAAAATGATATATTCTGTCATTTTGAAAGTGTTTTTTTGGAATATGTAAGCATGAGTCCCCTTTCAGGGGGAGAAGGGCAGGGTATAAATAGAGGAAATAAATCTATATAAATAAAAATGTAATGTTCATTTGTGGGATTAACAGAACTCAAAAACCACTGGACACTTAACAACCCAATGTATGTCCTTCACTCAAAAAAATTGATTTTGACATTTGGGAGTTGTAGTTCCTGGGATTTATAATCAAAGAACATTCTGAACGATGTTTGACAGTAGGCTTGGGTAACCACGGAAAAATTTGGTTCTAAACTCATTTTGTTTTTAGGGGGCCCTTGCGTTTCGTTTTTTTTAATAATTCCGAAATTTTCCTTTAAAATTTTTCGAAATATACGAAATTTCGTAAAATTACAAATCGATTCGTTAATGGCGGACGTGATTGCGCAATATGCTAAAAAACCTCCAAATGGGACAGGGGGAACTTCTGAAGCTTCCCTCTCCCTCTGTTGTTGACTGTTGGTGTGATAATTTATTTTTTATCACTGATAAAACAAACAACAACTATAAAACTTGCACCAGACATACGGAAATAATTACGAAACAATTACGAAACGATTTCGAAACAATTTTGAACCAATTACGAAACAATTACGAAACAATACGAAATAAATTGGAAAAATTGTTTCGATTTTTAATTACTCCTCACAGTAGTCCTGCATGGCTCAATATTGGATCGTAAGCTAATTTAAATACGAATTATTAACGAATTACGAAATTAACGAACGAAACCGCCCAAGCCTACTATTAACCCAATGTATGTCCTTCACTCAAAAAAATTGATTTTGACATTTGGGAGTTGTAGTTCTTGGGATTTATAATCAAAGAACATTCTGAACCCCACCCCACCCCACCAACGATGGAATGGAACCAAACTTGGCACACAGTTCTCCCATGACCAACAGAAAATACTGGAAGGGTTTGGTGGGCAGTGTCCTTTGGTTTTGGAGTTGTAGTTTACCTACATCCAGAGATCACTGTGGACTCAAACAATGTTGGATCTGGACCAAACTTGGCCGGACCAGGCTTCTCCCTCTTTCCTTCCTCCCTTCCTCCCTTCCTCCCTTCCTTCCCTTCCTTCCTTCCTTCCTTCCCCTTCCTTCTCCTTTCCTCTCCCTCCTTCCCTTCCCTCTTTCCTTCTTCTTTCTCTCCGTGGTACACCGGGCCAGGCGCTGCCTCCGCTTGTTCTCCTGGCACGGCTGGGAGGGAAGCAGGTGGCGTCTCGTGGCCACGGAGAACAAGAGAGCACAGCAGAAGAAGATCTGCAGCCATGAAGCACCTCCTGTTCCCCTCCCAGGAGGGAAGGAGAACAAGCAGAGGTGGCGCCGGGTGGGCGTGGCCAGGCAACGCTGGCTTCCCCGGGCCGGCATCTCCCTCCCACACGGAAGGAAGGAAGGAAGGAGGGAGGGAGGGAGGGAGGGAGGGAAGGAGGGAGGGGAAAGGAGAAGGAAGGGGAAGGGGAGAGAAAGGGGGAAGGGGAAGGAAGGAAGGAAGGAAGGAAAGAAAGAGGGAGAAGCCTGGTCCGGCGCGACCCCGCCTGAAGCCGCTCCGGAGGGAGAGAGAGAAACGGCGAGGGGCTTTGCGCCAGGCCAGGCCAGGCTGCGCGGGCCGGATAAATGCCCTTGGTGGGCTGCATCCGGCCCGTGGGCCTTAGTTTGGGGACCCCTGGTGTAGAGTCTGTGGTCTCCTTTGGTTGCAAAGAATTGGGCTTATGTATGCCAACACTTATGCATGCATCTAATTGCATGGCTCTAATAAAAACTGAAGCAGTCAATAATTTATCAAGGAAAATGTCACATGCTTAATGTGCCGCCACACCCAGATCCTATAAAATTAAAACTAAGATGTGCTTCTCTCTTTGGGCGGACCACAGTGGTCTTTCTTTAGAAGCTCAAAAATTCTCAGCAACTGAGGCCACTTCAGGTTTGGAACATCAAAACAGAATATTTATTTCTCAAAGTCCTTGCAGACTTGGCACAGCTTGTCAAAGTTACAAACAAAACAGTCAATTGGTGAAACCATAGAGATGATCTTTCTTTCTTTTTCCTTCAGTTACTGAGGTAACATTCCCCAAATGGTAGAAAATATCCTGGGATCCTTTCACCCTAACCCTGAGCTGCTATGGTTAGAAAAAACAGGTTTTTCCCTATCTATATCTCAAGGTTAGCTTTGGAGATGAAGTAATGCTCAATAATCATAGAATGATAGAATCAAAGAGTTGGCAGAGACCTCATGGGACATCCAGTCCAACCCCCTGCCAAGAAGCAGGAATATTTCATTCAAATCACCCCTGGCAGATGGCCATCCAGCCTCTATTTAAAAGCTTCCAAAGAAGGAGCCTCCACCACACTCCAGGGCAGAGAGTTCCACTGCTGAACGGCTCTCACAGTCAGCAGTGGAACTATCTGTCCCGGAGTGTGGTGGAGGCTCCTTCTTTGGAAGCTTTTAAACAGAGGCTGGATGGCCAGCTGCCAGCTGTAATATTCAATAACTCGATATCTATCTATAACTCAATTGCTCACTTGCTATCTATCTATCTATCTATCTATCTATCTCAGTTAGACTCAACATTACTCAATCGTAGCTCAATTGCTATTCTATCTATCTATCTCAATTAGCTTCTTTATCTATATAACTCAGTCAAGACTCAATTGTACTTACAATGATTTTTTCAGAGCTACCTGCCTGACCAACAGCACATCTGAAGGGTTCTTTCTCTACTGAAGGAGGCAGGGGAGATACCAAAATGGAGACCTCAAACCCTAGGGGAAAGGGTGGTCTCTAAACCCAAAGAGATACTTTCCTAAACCAATAGCTGCAAAAGAGCCTGCAGGCTGGCTTTGCAGACTCTGATACTGTTTAACTTCCAGGGTGCTGCTGGGTCTGTAGCAGCCCTGGGGAAATACAAAAGTCATAGGGCAGGCCACCTGTTCATCATCATTAGGTTCTCTAGTCCCACCCACTTTTTGGGTTTAGAGAAGGGAAGGGAGCCATTTTTAGTCAGTCTCTGCAAGAATACTAATGTACAGGATGTGTCCAGGTTCTCCTGTGCAAAAGCTTCGACCCTTAAGACTTCCTGGGAGAGAACAGTCTTAAGAGCATCTAAAGATTCCCAAAGGTTCCAGGGAAACAGCCTTACAGACCTGAGGAATTTCGGAGGGAATAACAGCTTTAAACATCAAGAACTCCAGCTAAGTGACTACAGGCCTACTGGTAGGTCCACTCGGTTTTGAGACGCAGTTCAGCCCGGTAGTGGATCCACATCAGTTAGGTTTGGGTTCACAGTTAGCCTCGGAGGAGCTAGAAAGGGATTTTCCTTTGAAGTAAAGCAAAGAAACAGTTAGAAGTCACCAGTTACTTAAAGCCTGGAAGCATTTGTTTAACCTGTGAAGACAAATAAGTTCCTGTTTGATTGTTCATCAATAAAAGACTTCGTTGTATTTAAGCTCAAGCCCTCTAAAGACTGTTTATGGGGGGAAATTCTCTAAGAGCTTCTTTTCGGGGGGCCTGGCTTCCCGTTGGGCTCAAGTTGCACATTCTGTTTTAAAAGCATTTCATTTTAAGCCCAGCAGTGACAGAACATCTACCTATACCATCAATAGGATGCTAGTCCTTTTTCAATAAGACTAAAGAAAAGTCACCTAATGAGAGATGGCTCAGGCTCAAAATTTGAGTCTCAAATTGAAATTAAAAAGCTTTCTTTCTCTCTACCACATTAGCATTCCTTTGCTTAATTAATTAATCTTTGTAAATTAATTAATCTGCATTATCTACCTAATCAGAGTGCTTAATGTACAACTGCTGTTCCTTTGGATGAGAAAGAGGAGAAGCATTTGTATATGGAGGCAAGCTCTGATTTTCTTTGTCTCCCTTATGAAAGCCTCCTCTGTTCCACCCCAGTGAGAGGTTTTAAAATGCTCCTAAACCGGCTGTTGTCAGGTGAAAATTGTGAAGGTCGACACCATCCCTTCTTCAGAGTCAAGCATTTTCACAGCAGATGTGTAAAAAAAAAGTCACTATTTCAACTTCTTTTTTCGGTGAAAGGGATGCTTCCTTCATCACCTTTGGAGATGTGTTTAAGGAACATGTTGTATTTGTTAACTGACCTGCCAAGGGGCAAGAGCACATATGAGGAAACAGTGCAATAATGAATGAGTAAACTTAGCAAAGTGGCATCACCCCAGCTTAGGAGAGGTAACGGAGGTATGTCTCTCTGTGTGTGAGAAATGGTCACAGCTGACAGATTTGAGGACACAGAGAAATGCTATGGGAAAACAGACAAAAAGAACAGAGATTTGTTGCTTGAAGGGAAAGCTCTACAGTAGGCTTGGGCGGTTTTGTTCATTAATTTCGTAATTCATTATTAATTCGTATTTAAATTAGCTTAAGATCCAATATTGAGCCATGCAGGAATTGTGTGAGGAGTAATAAAGATTCGAAACATTTTTTTCAATTTATTTCGTAATTATTTCGTAATTATTTCAAAATTATTTCGTAATTATTTTGTAATTATTTTCGCATGTCTGGTGCAAGTTTTATAGTTGTTGTGTGTTTTATCACACCAACAGTCAACAACAGAGGGAGAGGGAAGCTTCAGAAGTTCCTCCTGTCCCATTTGGAGGGTTTTTTTAGCATATTGTGCAATTTCGTCCGCCATTAACGAATCGATTCGTAATTTTACGAAATTTCGTAAATTTTGAAATTTTTTAAAGGAAAATTTTGGAATTATTTAAAAAATGAAACGCAAGGGCCCCCTAAAAACGAAACGAGTTTAGAACCAAATTTTTACGTGGTTACCCAAGCCTACTCTACAGCATTAAATCTCTGTGGACTCAGTATAGGGTAGGTATTTTGGGCTGTGTCTACACTGATCCAATTAAGGAGCCCCCGATGGTGCATTGGGTTAAACCCCTGTGCTGGCAGGACTGAAGACCGACAGGTCACAGGTTTGAATCCGAGGAGAGGCGCTCCTGACATAACAAAAAAAACCCCAATTAATTAATGATAAATCACCCCAGATTTATCACTGCCTGAACATCAACATCAAGCAAAAAGCTTTGAGATGGTTGAACAGAAGCTCTCCGAAGCTCTAGGTGCTCTTACTGCCTATTACAGGGAAAACCAGCTGATCCCTAATCCATCTAAAACACAGACATGTGCCTTTCACCTTAAGAACAGACAAGCATCCCGAGCTCTGAGGATGACCTGGGAAGGAATCCCACTGGAGCATTGCAGCGCACCCAAATACCTGGGAGTCACTCTGGACCATGCTCTGACCTACAAGAAGCATTGCCTGAACATCAAGCAAAAAGTGGGTGCTAGAAACAATATCATACGAAAGCTGACTGGCACAACCTGGGGATCACAACCAGACACAGTGAAGACATCTGCCCTTGCGCTATGCTACTCTGCTGCTGAGTATGCATGCTCAGCGTGGAACACATCTCACCACACTAAAACAGTGGATGTGGCTCTTAATGAGACATGCCACATTATCACCACTGGAGAAATTACACTGTCTAGCCAGTATTGCACCACCTGACATCCGCCGGGAAGTAGCAGCCAATAGTGAAAGGACCAAGGCAGAGACATCTCCAGCTCATCCTTTGTTTGGGTATCAGCCAGCACGTCAACGACTTAAATATAGAAATAGTTTTCTAAGATCTACAGAGACAGTCGCTGGAACACCCCAGGAAGCGAGAGTCCAAAAGTGGCAGGCTCAAACCCAGAACCTCAAACCGTGGGTGATACCAAATGCGCTTTGGCACCACAAGATGCAGAGCCAACCTTCAGAAATGGGGCTACAAAGTGGAATCCACAACATGCGAGTGTGGAGAAGAGCAAACTACAGACCACCTGCTGCAATGCACCCTGAGCCCTGCTACATGCACAATGGAATTGTGCTTGAAATTGGATCGGAATTGGATCGGCAGCCAGTGGAGCTGGCACAGCAGATGGGTGGTATGCTCCCTTTATGACGCTCCGGTGAGTAATCTAGCTGCTGTCCGTTGGACTAATTGCAATTTCCGAACAGTCTTCAAAGGTAACCCCACATAGAGCGCGTTGCAGTAATCTATTCGGGATGTGACAAGAGCGTGGACCACCGTAGCCAGATCTAACTTCCCCAGTAATCTATAATACTGATATTGTGCTATGCTAATAATATAATACTAGCCATCCCCTGCCACACGTTGCTGTGGCCCACATGGGGTACTGTGTGGGAGATTTGGCCCAATTCTATCGTTGGTGGTGTTCAGAATGCTCTGTGATTGTAGGTGAACTATAAATCCCAGCAATTACGACTCGCAAATGTCCAGATTCTATTTTCCCCAAACTCCACCACATTGAGTATTCATGTAGAATTTGGTCCAGATCCATCATTGTTTGAGTCCAAAGTGATCTCTGGATGTAGGTGAACTACAACTCCAAAACCAAAGGACACTGCCTACCAAACCCTTCCAGTATTTTCTGTTGGGCGTATTGAGTGCTTGTGCCAAGTTTGGTCCAGATCCATCATTGTTTGAGTCCACAGTGCTCTAATGGATGCTGGTGAACTACAATTCCAAAACTCAAGGTCAATGCCCACCAAACCCTTCCAGTATTTTCTGTTGGTCATGGGTGCCAAGTTTGGTTCAATTCCATCATTGGTGGGGTTCAGAATGTTCTTTGATTGTAGGTGAACTATAAATCCCAGCAACTGCAACTCCCAAATGACAAAATCATAATTTTTTGAGTGATGGTCACTCCTTGTGTTGTGAGACGTTTTGTTGCCAAATTTGGTGTGATTTTGTTCATTGGTTCTTTTGTTTTTAAGGTACTCATTATGCACAGAGCATTTTTATATATAGAGATATTGCATGTACGTATATATATCTTGTAAGCTGCTCTGAGTCCCCTTCGGGGTGAGAAGGGCAGCATATAAATGCCATGAATAAATAAATAAATACATGACACATGCCTTTTCTAACATTTTCTGAGCTTAGCTCAAACCCTGTCTTATTCACCTATATTTCAGTTGCTTCTCCACTTACCTGTTGTTATTCCTTTTTGCATTTATTTTAAAGCAGGGATATGTTTCTGCAAGCTCTGCTGCCTGAACTAATAAAAGAGTGACATACTGAATTTTAATAGGGCATTTATATGATACACCTGTCAGAACATCTGGATGCATGAGAGAGAGAGAGAGAGAGAGAGAGAGAGGGAGAGAACATGCTCCATCTCTTTCTCCATCCACTATGAGGAGTGAAAAGTAGCACATTAAGAAAAAGTCTGCCGTCCACAGGAACAGTCCACAAGAATGAGATCTCCCTGCCTGGCTTGCTTGCCATCTGCTAGAATATGCATGCAAACCATTCGGAGGAAGTGCATTGCTTCATTTAATCAGAAAGGAAGAATTCAGCTTGGACTCTGTGCATCCATGATGCACTGACACTTCCCAGCATGAATTTGAATGAGCAAATCAGCAAATAAATATACATACACACACCTATCTGGAGTGTCAATCTTCTCCATTTTGAATGGACTCTGATTCCGAGGAAAGATGTGGCTGAAGGCGTTGTTCAACCACCAGGACACTGAATAAAGGATACTGTTTTCTGTATGTGCCTGTTGCTTTCAAATACAATTGCTGGGGTGAGGAAATTATAGGCTTATATACTTGTGATTTTATAGCGATTAAAAAAAATTAATTGATTGATTGACTGATAGATTATATTTACGACACTTTATCCCACTCAGGGCGGTGTACAGAGTGGCAACATGAGATGCCGAACACATCATTTAAAACATTTATTTATTTTGTCGAAGGCTTTCATGGCTGGAATCACTAGGTTCTTGTAGGTTTTTTCGGGCTATAGGGCCATGTTCTAGAGGCATTTCTCCTGATGTTTCGCCTGCCTCTATGGCAAGCATCCTCAGAGGTAGTGAGGTCTGTTGGAACTAGGAAAAATTCCACAGATATATAAACCCAATTTTCCTATTTCCAACAGACCTCACTACCTCTGAGGATGCTTGCCATAGATGCAGGCGAAACATCAGGAGAAATGCCTCTAGAACATGGCCCTATAGCCCGAAAAAACCTACAAGAACCTATTTATTTATTTATTGTGTCATCAGCAACCAAACAGTTGTATTGCATTTTTGACTAACTAACAAACAAACAAAACGCAAAGTTTGCAAGCTTGGTAGTTGATTAAATGTCCTTTGACCAGTTTCTGGCCACTTGGAGTGCCTCTGGTGTTGCCGCAAGAAGGTCCTCCATTGTGCATGTGGCAGGGCTCAGGTTGCATTGCAGCAGGTGGTCAGTGGTTTGCTCTTCTCCACACTCGCATGTCGTGGATTCCACTTTGTAGCCCCATTTCTGAAGGTTGGCTCTGCATCTCGTGGTGCCAGAGCGCAGTCTGTTCAGCACTTTCCAAGTCGCCCAGTTTTCTGTGTGCCCAGGGGGAAGTCTCTCATTTGGTACCAGCCATTGATTGAGGTTCTGGGTTTGAGCCTGCCACTTTTGGACTCTCGCTTGCTGGGTGTTCCAGCGAGTGTCTCTGTAGATCTTAGAAAACTATTTCTAGATTTAAGTCGTTGACGTGCTGGCTGATACCCAAACAGGGGATGAGCTGGAGATGTCTCTGCCTTGGTCCTTTCACTATTGGCTGCTACTTCCCGGCGGATGTCAGGTGGTGCAATACCGGCTAAGCAGTGTAATTTCTCCAGTGGTGTATGGCGCAGACACCCCGTGATAATGCGGCATGTCTCATTAAGAGCCACATCCACTGTTTTAGCGTGGTGAGATGTGTTCCACACTGGGCATGCATACTCAGCAGCAGAGTAGCATAGTGCAAGGGCAGATGTCTTCACTGTGTCTGGTTGTGATCCCCAGGTTGTGCCAGTCAGCTTTCATATGGTATTGTTTCTAGCACCCACTTTTTGCTTGATGTTTAGGCAGTGCTTCTTGTAGGTCAGGCCATGGTCCAGGGTGATTCCCAGGTATTTGGGTGTGCTGCAATGCTCCAGTGGGATTCCTTCCCAGGTCATCCTCAGAGCTCGGGATGCTTGTCTGTTCTTGAGATGAAAAGCACATGTCTGTGTTTTAGATGGATTAGGGATCAGCTGGTTTTCCCTGTAATAGGCAGTAAGAGCACCTAGAGCTTCGGAGAGCTTCTGTTCTACCATCTCAAAGCTCCCTGCTTGAGCGGTGATGGCACGATCATCAGCATAGATGAAACTCTCTGTCCCTTCTGGCAGTGGCTGGTCATTTGTGTAGATTTTGAACATGGATGGAGCAAGCACGCTCCCCTGAGGCAGGCCGTTCTTCTGTTTCCGCCATCTGCTTCTCTGGCCCTGGAACTCAACAAAAAAGCTCCTGTTTTGTAGCAGGTTTCCTATGAGCCAGGTGAGATGGTAGTCCTTTGTGATATTATACATTTTTCTCAGGAGGAGGCGGTGGTTTACAGTATCATAAGCTGCTGACAGGTCTATGAAGACAGCTCCAGTGATCAATTGGTAGATACTTAATGCATTATTGTTGTATTTTTGAGTTGTTGCATATTCGTTCAGAAAAGTGAGTTGTCTGGTTACAATGAGGTTCCAAAAGCTTGCTCAAAGAGCCAGGTTTTCACACTTTTCCTAAAAGTCAGGAGGGAGGGGGCTGATCTAATATCCCCAGGAAGGGAGTTCCACAGCTGAGGGGCCACCACTGTGAAGGCTCTGTCTCTCGTCCCCGCCAAGCATGCCTGTGAGGCAGGCAGGACCAAGTGCAGGGCCTCCCCAGATGATCTTAAATTCCTGGAAGGTTCGTAAGGGTTTGGATAGGTAAGTTGGTAATAGGCAACAACAACAACAACAACAACAACTTTATTTTTATACCTCGCCTCCATCTCGGGGACTTGGGGCGGCTTACAGAGGGATATGCCCAACAAATATAAATTAAAATAAGCACAGAAAATACAATCAATAACAAATCAATAAACATCATGATCAGACAACATCATAAAAACAATATCATGGTTGGACAGCAAAAGATGGGTTCGGGTTTGTGGTTCCTAAGTGCGATGATTCCTATTTAGAGCCAAGGGAAACGTGCGACAAACCAGTAAATACGTTGTTTGGTTGTTTAAAAATCCTGGCAAGAAGACTTCCGAATTGATTAAAATATTCAGAGTTTGGAATTGATTCTCTGCAAAATTTGCACAAAGAATTTTCTGCGCTGGAAACAACATTATCTACATTAAAAATAATATTCTCACGTAGAACTATAAATTTCTGCAGAGAATTGTCATAATGAAAATGAGCCTATTTGATACATAAAACTACAGGAATACAAATTTCTCCCATAAGTTAGAACCAGCATTTCAATAGTGGCTGGAAACAACTCCTACTAAAAGAAAATTGATTGAATCGTGCCATCTATTACGCAAAACATGAAGGACTTTTTTTGGCCATATAGGACTAGATTCTAGAACGACGTCCTCACATTCCAAGTATCTGAAGATGTAGCTTGCACTATTTATGAACTTGGATCCATTTCCCTTGCAAGTTTATAAAAAGCACCGAACACTCCATTCACAGCACAGATTTTCTGAAAATTGTAGTAATTATGATTTCTGGAACACAGCCTGGATAAAGGCGAAACAGACTAAATCAGCATTTGCAGTTGCCAGACCCAGAAATTAACTGGAAGACTGCACAAGCACTTCTCGTTATGTTAAATATGTGAAATTTACCACGGGTCTTTTATTAGGCACTATCAGCAGGCTGCCTTTTTTCTTCTAAGTTCTCATAAATAGGTGATAACTACCCCCTCCCTAACATGCACATCATTTATCTGAAGGTAGACAGACCTTTACAGAAACATCTCATTCAAGTATTCATAATCCCCAAATTTGCTACCTAAACAACAAGCTTTTTTTTGGTGGGAGAGTTGGAAAATAATAACAATTATTATTATTATTATTATTATTATTATTATTATTATTATTATTTATTTATTTATTTATATATCGCTCTATCTCCCCGGGGAAGAGGACCCATGGTGGTTTCCAAACAACAACATCACAACATGATCCGTCTTCCAGGAGCATGGTTTACATTGTCTTTTAGCTGCATGGGATAGCATTCCTTTGCATTTCCCCAGGGTTACTCTAGACCCAGCAGCACCCTGGAAATTAAACAGTATCAGAGTCTGGAAAGCCAGGCTGCAGGCCCTCTGCAGTTATTGGTTTAGAAAGTATCTCTTTGGGTTTGGAGACCGCCCTTTTTCCTGGGGTTGAGATCTCCATTTTGGAATCTCCCCTGCCTTCTTCAGTAGAGAAAAAAGCCTCAGATGTGCTGTTGGTCAGACAGGGAGCTCTGAAAAGCCATTGTGAGTACAATTAAGTAATTGGGTTATTTAGAGAAAGGAATTGAAAATTGAGATAGATAGATAGATAGAATAGCAATTGAGTAATTAAGAAATTGAGTTATTGAGAAATAGAGAGAAATA
>NW_026847882.1:9457923-9486687 GCF_025583915.1 Anolis sagrei ordinatus
ATAAAAACCAGAGCCAATTAACACATTTAATTATTATATTTGAATTCAGCATGTTAAATTTATTAAGAAACGGCACATTTCGTTTCCACAACTGAGAAAAACTGAAAATTTGTAGAATTTGCTAATCAAGGTGGTCAGTTGAAACATTCACACCTAGCTCCAGCAGACAAGAGTCCTTTGTCCCACTCTGGTCATTCCACAGATATATAAACCCTTTTTCCTAGTTCCAACAGACCTCACTACCTCTGAGGATGCTTGCCATAGATGCAGGTGAAATGTCAGAAGAGAATGCCTCCAGACCATGGCCATATAGCCCGAAAAAACCTACAACAACCCAGTGATTCTGACCATGAAAGCCTTCGACAATACGAGAGAAGTATTGGTAATAAGTAGGGCTGGGCGGTTTCGTTCGTTAATTTCGTAATTCGTTATGAATTCATTATTTTTTTTATAACGAAGCGATATTGAACCATTCAGGAGCAACTAAAAATCGAAATGAATTTTTCAATTCGTTTCATAATTGTTTCATTAATTGTTTCGAAATTGTTTCGAAATCGTTTCGAAATCGTTTCGTTATTATTTCCGTATGTCTGGTGCAAGTTTTATAGTTGTTGTTTGTTTTATCAGTGATAAAAAATAAATTATCACACCAACAGTGAACAACAGAGGGGGAGGGAAGCTTCAGAAGTTCCCCCTGTCCCATTTGTAGGGTTTTTTAGCATATTGCGCAATCGCGTCAGCCATTAACGAATCGATTCGTAATTGTTTCATAATTGTTTTGTAATTTTACGAAATTTTGTATATTTCGAACTTTTTTAAAGAAAAATCCTAATTCCAACAGACCTCATACCTCTGAGGATGCTTGCCATAGATGCAGGCGAAACGTCAGGAGAAATGCCTCTAGAACATGGCCATATAGCCCGAAAAAACCCACAAGAACTGAGAGATTCCAGCCATGAAAGCCTTCGACAATACATCGATTCGTAATTGTTTTGTATTTGTTTCGTAATTTCCGAAATTTCGTAAATATCAAACTTTTTTAAAGAAAAATTTCGGAATTCTTTTAAAAAATGAAACGCAAAACCCCCCTAAAAACGAATCGAGTTTAGAAACAAATTTTTCCGTAGTTGCCCAGCCCTAGTAATAAGCTCACTTATTTCCTATTTTGCTTGCTGTAACTGTAGCACCTGAGGAACGTTACACCGAAATGTCTTAAACAATTAGTGCATATAGTACATTTTGACATATTTCTGTCATTTTCCACAGCTACAACATTTCTTTCCACAGTGAAAATTAGAGCAGCGCAGGGGCAAAAAGAAATAAATTTCCAATCTCAAAGCTATTCACTTGGTGAAGCAAATGGTGCTTCAAACTCAGAGGCTTTTGAAAGTTAATTTCTAGCTGAATTATGTGCTGTCGTCCTATAATATTCCTCATTGTATATTACTGACAATGGTTTATGCTTTAAAGGAACAGGAGCCGTTGTCATAAATATAAAAGTAATGGAGGACATTTTGAATCATCTTTATCCAGCAGCAGATATTTCCCTTGCCTGCAAAGAGAGAACATATGTGTGCCTGTTGGAGGGTTTCATGCAGAGCAGAGAGATATTGATCCGGCTAATAAATAACCGGAAAAGCACCCCTTGATAGAACAGCACTATTCTCCCCTAAAATGTTGATAAACATATTTCTTTTGAAACTGAAAGGATAATGTATTCTCAGACTGTGAGGCATCTCTTGAAACAAATAATAAATCACTTGGAATTAATGCAAGGGGATGGATCTAATGCAAAAATGATGGCAATTGTGAGTAGCAAAAATAAATGGTGATGATATTGCTTACTGCAGTGAAAAGGTGGGTGGCTTTGCCTGCAGGAACGGAGGAGGAGAGGTTTGGAATTGGAAGACCCTAGTTTGATGTCTGAGTCAGATAAATGGCTTCTATGTTTCAGAAATTTCAACCACACCGCCTGCTGTCCTCTAAGCCAAGAAAAGATACCCTATGGCTCTTCTGATGCTACTAAACTATAGTTCCCATCACTCACAACATTGGCTAACTGTAACAAGAATTCAACAATGGCTGGAGAGACACAGCTTCCCCAATCCCTTTTCTTATTTTTCAGTTTAATAATATTTATTTATTTATTTACTTTGCTTGTATACCGCAGTTTCTCAGCCCGTAGGCGACTCAACGCGGTTCACAACAAGAGCAAAGGACAATCCAACAACATACAATATTAAAACCATTAACAGTATAAAATACAAAGTAATGACATATCAATAACAACACATTAACATCTCGAAACATCTATTTCTGCTTCATTGACTACTCTAAAGCCTTTGACTGTGTGGATCATAATAAATTGTGGCAAGTTCTTGGTGGGATGGGCATACCAAGCCACCTTGTCTCTCTCCTGAGGAATCTGTACAAGGACCAAGTAGCAACAGTAAGAACTGACCACGGAACAACAGACTGGTTCAAGATTGGGAAAGGCGTATAGCAAGGCTGCATACTCTCACCCAACCTTTTTAACTTGTATGCAGAACACATCATGCGATGTGCGGGGCTGGATGAATGCAAAGCTGGGGTGAAAATTGCTGGAAGAAACATTAACAACCTCAGATATGCAGAGGACACCACTCTGATGGCCGAAAGCGAGGAGGAGCTGAGGAGCCTTCTAATCAAGGTGAAAGAAGAAAGCGCAAAAGCCGGGTTGCAGCTAAACGTCAAAAAAACCAAGATTATGGCAACAAGAATGATTGACAACTGGAAATAGAGGGAGAAAATGTGGAGGCTGTGACAGACTTTGTATTTCTAGATGCAGAGATTACCACAGACGCAGGCTGCTGCCAGGAAATCAGAAGACGCTTACTTCTTGGGAGGAGAGCAATGTCCAGTCTCGATAAAATAGTAAAGAGTAGAGACATCAGACTGGCAACAAAGATCCATTGCCTAGTCAAAGCCATGGTATTCCCTGTAGTCACCTACGGATGTGAGAGCTGGACCTTAGGGAAGGCTGAGCGAAGGAAGATAGATGCTTTTGAGCTGTGGTGTTGGAGGAAAGTTCTGAGAGTGCCTTGGACTGCGAGAAGATCCAACCAGTCCATCCTCCAGGAAATAAAGCCCGACTGCTCATTGGAGGGAAGGAGACTAGAGACAAAGTTGAAGTACTTTGGCCACATCATGAGAAGACAGGAAAGTTTAGAGAAGACAATTATGCTGGAGAAAATGGAAGGAGAAAGGAAGAGGGGCCGACCAAGGGCAAGATGGATGGATGGCATCCTTGAAGTGACCAGCTTGACCTTGAAGAAGCTGGGTGTGATGACGGCTGACAGGGAGCTCTGGCGTGGGCTGGTTCATGAGGTCACAAAGAGTCGGAAGCGAATGAAACATCAATAACAACACATTAACGTCTCGTAACTAAAATCGTGATCCAATTCGTCATCCATAATTCCGTTTCCTATATTCATCGTGTTCATTGCACTATTTATCCGAACGCCTGTTCAAACAGCCAGGTTTTTAGTTTTCTTCGAAACACCATTAATGAAGGGGCTGATCTAATGTCCATGGGAAGGGCGTTCCACAGCCGAGGGGCCACCACAGAGAAGGCCCTGTCCCTCGTCCCGCCAGCCGTGCCTGTGATGCAGGCGGGATCGAGAGCAGGGCCTCCCCAGAAGATCTTAGAATCCTGGTGGGTTCATAGGCAGAAATACGTTCGGATAGGTAGCTTGGGCCAGAACCGTTTATTTATTTATTTATTTGACTAGTCATACGAACATTTCAAAATTTAACAATTTAAATTATTATTGGCAAGCATCCTCAGACCTCACTAGCTCTGAGGATGCTTGCCATAGATGCAGGCGAAACATCAGGAGAGAATGCCTCTAGAACTGGGGTCCTCAAACTAAGGCCCTGGGGCCAGATGCGGCCCTCCAAGGTCATTTACCCGGCCCTCACTCAGGGTCAACCTAAGTCTGAAACAACTTGAAAGCATACAACAACAATCTTATCTCATCAGTCAAAACCAGGCCCACACTTCCCATTAGAATACTAATAAATTGATATTTGTTAAAAATAGTTCATTTTGATTATTGTATTGTTTTTAAGTGGTTTTTGCACTACAAATAAGATATGTGCAGTGTGCATAGGAATTCATTCATGGTTTTTTTTCCAATTATAACCTGTCCCTCCAACAGTTTGAGGGACTGTGGCCTGGCCCTCTGTTTCAAAGGTACAAGGACCCCTGCTTTAGAACATGGCCATATAGCCCGAAAAAACCTACAACAATCCAGTGATTCCAGCCATGAAAGCCTTCGACAATACAAATTATTATTATTATTATTATTATTATTATTATTATTATTATTATTATTATTATTATTTGAAACATCACAAGATGAGTCCACAGCAGACACTCTGCTGGCTGTTGTATTGGATCACACGTCGCACACTTCCCAAGTGTCTAGGACTGTGTGATGTATCGGTGAATAATGCTTTCAGATCCCAGTAAGGTGGCCTTTTCCAGCTGGCAGATGGTAATCTTGTCAGCACCAATTGTATTAAAGTGCAGGCCAAGGTCTTTAGGCACTGCACCCAGTGTACCGATTCCCACTGGGGCCACCTTTACTGGCTTGAGCCAGAGTCTTTGCAGTTCGATCTTTAAATCCTCATATCGTGTCATCTTTTCCAGTTGTTTCTCTTCAATCCTGTTGCACCTGGGATTGCAATAGCAACAATCCACACTTTGTTTTTTAACAAGATCATGAGGCCAGGAATCTTGTGCTCCAAAACTCTGTCTGTCTGAATCCGGAAGTGCCAAAGTAGCTTGACGTGTTCATTTTCTGTAACTTTTTCCAGCTTGTGATCCCACCAGTTCTTTGTCACAGGCAGATGGTATTTGTGGCAAAAGTTCCAATGGATCATCTGAGCAATGGTGTTGTGCCTCTGCTTGTAGTCTGTCTGTGCATCTTCTTGCAGCAGCTGAGGATCGGATCTATTGTTTCATCTGCTTCCTTGCAGAGTCCACACTTGGGATCTGTCGTTGACTTTTCAATTCTGGCTTTGATGGCATTGATTCTAATGGCTTGTTCTTGGGCTGCCAGAATCAGGCCCTCCTTTGTCTCCTTTTTCAGAGTTCCATTTGTGAGCCACAGCCATGTTTTTTCTTTGTCAATTTGGCTCTCATTTTTTCCCAGGAACTGTCCATGGAGAGCCTTCTTTTGCCAGTTTTCGCTTCTGCTCTGGATTGTGTTTTTACGGTATTCACTCTTTGTCTTTTGCACTTGAAGTAGTTTACTACTATTGACTTCCCTCAATGTTGGTTCTTGACTGCCTAGACTGTATAGTTATAACTGAGCTATTTATTATTTATTTATCATGTCAGGGGCAGACCAAACAGTTGCATTGCATTTTTAACAAAGAAAACAAACAAACAAAACACAAAGTTTGCAAGCTTGCTAGTTGATTAAATGTCCTTTGACAAGTATCTGGCCACTTAGAGTGCCTCTGGTGTTGCCGCAAGGAGATCCTCCATTGTGCATGTAGCAGGGCTCAGGTTGCATTGCAGCAGGTGGTCAGTGGTTTGCTCTTCTCCACATTCGCATGTCGTGGATTCCACTTTGTGGCCCCATTTCCTAAGGTTGGCTCTGCATCTCGTGGTGCCAGAGCGCAGTTCTGTTCAGTACCTTCCAAGTCCCCCAGTTTTCTGTGTGCCCAGGGGGAGTCTCTCATTTGGTATCAGCCATGGATTGAGGTTCTGAGTTTGAGCCTGCCACTTTTGGACTCCGCTTGCTGAGGTGTTCCAGCGAGTATCTCTGTAGATCTTAGAAAACTATTTATTTATTTAAGTTGTTGACATGCTGGCTGATACCCAAACAGGGGATGAGCTGGAGATGTCTCTGACTTGGTCCTTTCACTATTGGCTGCTACTTCCCAGCGGATGTCAGGTGGTGCAATACTGGCTAAACAGTGTAACTGAGCTTATTATTATTATTATTATTATTATTATTATTATTATTAGTAGTAGTAGTAGTAGTATTAGTAGTAGTAGTAGTATTAGTATTATTATTAGCTCAGTTATAACTATACAGAAATTTTAGTGCAGTGGTTCTCTACTTTCCTAATGCCGCGACCCCTTAATACAGTTCCTCATGTTGTGATGACCCCCAACCATAGAATTATTTTCATTGCTACTTCATAAGTGTAATTTTGCTACTGTTCTGAATTGAAATGTAAACATCTGATATGCAGAATGTATTTTCATCCATTGGACCAAATTTGGCACAAATATCCAATACGCCCCAATTTTAATACTGGTGGGGTTAGGGTAGGGTGGGGGTTGATATCAATTTTGTTATTTGGTAGTTGTAGTTGCTGGATTTTATAGGTCACCTACAAGCAAAGAGCATTCTGAAATACATGATCATATTAAGTCCACTTACACAATGAGCTGGTTATTTCCTATTACTGTGCTGGTTTGCAATGATATATATTTTAGTGGGTTGTTGGTTTTTTCGGGCTATATGGCCATGGTCTAGAGGCATTATATATCTGTGGAATGGCCAGGGTGGGACAAAGGACTTTTGTCTGTTGGAGCTAGGTGTGAATGTTTCAACTCACCACCTTGATTAGCATTTGATGGCCTGGCAGTGCCTGGAGCAATCTTTTGTTGAGAGGTGATTAGATGTCCCTGAATGTTTTCCCTCTGCTGTTTTGCTGTTTAAATTTTAGAGTTTTTTAATACTGGTAGCCAGATTTTGTTCATTTTCATGGTTTCCTCCTTTCTGTTGAAATTGTCCACATGCTTGTGGATTTCAATGGCTTCTCTGTGTAGTCTGACATGGTGGTTGTGAGAGTGGTCCAGCATTGCTGTGTTCTCAAATAATATGCTGTGTCCAGGCTGGTTCATCAGGTGCTCTGCTATGGCTGACTTCTCTGGTTGAGGGAGTCTGCAGTGCCTTTCATGTTCCTTGATTTGTGTTTGGGCCATGCTGCGTTTGGTGGTCCCTATGTAGACTTGTCCACAGCTGCATGGTATACGGTAGACTCCTGCAGAAGCGAGAGGATCCCTCTTGTCTTTTGCTGAACGTAGCATTTGTTGGATTTTCTTGGTGGGTCTGTAGATAGTTTGTATGTTGTGTTTCCTCATCAGCTTCCCTATGTGGTCAGTGGTTCCCCTGATGTCTGGCAAGAACCCTTTTCCTCTGGGTGGATCTTCGTCTTTATTCTCATGGTTTGTTCTCGGTCTCGCAGCTCTTCTGAGGTCTGAGGTGGAGTATCTATTGGCCTGGAGAGCCCAGTTGAGGTGGTTCAGTTCATCTTGAAGGAGGTGGGGTTCGCAGATTCTTTTTGCATGGTCTGCCAGGGCTTTAATGGATATATTCCACAGTTATATAAACCCTTTTTCCTAGTTCCAACAGACTTCACTACTGAGGATGCTTGACATAGATGCAGGCGAAACTTCAGGAGAGAATGCCTCTAGACTAGTGTTTCTCAACCTGGGGGTCGGGACCCCTGAGGGGGCCACGAAGGGGTGTCAGAAGTGTCGTCAAAGACCATCAGAAAACACAGTATTTTCTGATGGTCATGGGGATTCCATGTGGGAAGTTTGAGCCAATTATTTCGTTGATTGTAATGAACTATAAATCCCAGCAACTACAACCCCCAAAAGTCAAGGTCTATTTTCCCCAGGCTCCACCAGTGTTCACATTTGCGCATATTAAGTATTTGTGCCAAGTTTGGTCCAGATCCACCATAGGTGAACTACAACTCCCAAACTCAAGGTCAGTACCCACCAAACCCTTCCAGTGTTTTCCGTTGGTCATGGGAGTTCTGTGTGGCAAATTAGATTCAAATCCATCACTGGTGCAGTTCAGAATGCTCTTTGATTATAGGTGAACTATAAATCCCAGCAACTATAACTCCCAAATTACAAAATCAATCCTCCCCCAACCCCACTAGCATTTACATGTGGTTGCATTGGGTATTTGTGCCCAGTTTGGTCCAGTGAATGAAAATACATCTTGCATATCTGATATTTACCTTATGATTTATAACAGTAGTAAAATGACAGTTATGAAGTAGCAACAAAACAATGTTATGGTTGTGGGTCACCACAATATGAGGGACTGTACTAAGGGGTCATGGCATTAGGAAGGTTGAGAACCACTGCTCTAGACCATGGCCATATAGCCCGAAAAAACCTACAACAACCCAGTGATTCCGGCCATGAAAGCCTTCGACAATACATATATATATTAACTTTGGTGGGGGATTTTTGTGTAGTTTAAATTGCTATAAGCTACTTTGTGTCCAAATTGGGGGAAGAGGTAAGATAATAAGATAATAATAATAATAATAATAATAATAATAATAATAATAATCGCATTAAGCTGAAACTTCAACAAAACAAGAGATGCCTTAGCTGGTTTACACCGATGGGGGATTTCCCCCTTGTTATTCTAAGCAGGTTGCCCTACTTTATTTTTATGCTTTTGTGAAAATAATCTAGTGTACCAGAAACCTCAAAGGCATTCCGCATATTCATCCTTTAAAGATCAGCTTTATCTTCTGCCTTTGCCTCTAGTTAATTCTTTTCTGTCTTCACAAAAGAATGCCCTATAGTACCTGCAGATTTGCAGTCAACAAAATACAAATAGCTCTTTTACTTGTAAAGCCCTCTCCACACATCTACCTCCCACCTTGTTTGCATTCTGCGCAATGCCCCCCACCCATCACTACGGGGATCCGAAACCCAGGCTGGAAAAATTGTGCCAAAACCATCTTTGATTGAGTGGAAGCCTAATACAGCTACTCCTTGCTGTGGTGAGGAGAGGGAGACACGTAGAGTCATCCTTATCCGCAAATCATAGGACCTAAAGGGGGAAGTGGGGGATTTTCCTTTGTAGGAATATTTTATCCTATAATTACCCAAAGGCTGTGGCTTTTACAGAGATAAATCTCCAAAATGGAAACAAAGCCATTGCATGACTAAAGGCCAAAACAAAACTGCACCCTTCCAGTTGAATCAACTGCTCGGTGAAGTGTATTTTTTTCTAAAGAACTGGCAAAGATGTCACCCAGGAACAACTGCCTTAATTGTTTTCCACAGAAATATAAGTGAAGTCAAGGATTATTATTTGACAGTTTTCAGACTCATTTTTAACCTCAATTTCAAATACTGGTTTGAAAAAGGAAAAGGAAAAACAAGGAGGCGATAGGGCCTCTTCGAGGAGAAGATGGGGCAATGCTGACAGGGGGTGATAGGGAAAAGGCAGAACTACTTAATGCCTTCTTTGCCTCGGTCTTCTCACAAAAAGTCACGTGTGCAAGTGCGATACACCTCCCACAGCCAGCCCAATAAGTACACGCACACACGGTGTGGGATAAACAATGGCCACAACTCATTTATTGCAAACAGGAACAAGGGTTGGCAGCCAAGCATGGGTCCTGGATCATGATCGGACAGCCCAATACTGCCCAATCCTGCACACGCCGGGGTGCCGCCGGCACAATACCGGGCAAACGCAACTCGGCACCCCTGGGACCACCGGGCGTCCCCCCCTAACCGCTAGGGGGGATACCAAACCAGATCCAGGGCCCATGCCCCACGCCCAACAAGGAGTTGTGACAAGAAGCATAAAACAAACAAGTAACTGTTAACAGGTAACCATGACAAGGTAAACACCAACAAAATTAACTGCCAATGAAAACATAAACCGCATGCAGGGTGGGTGGGATGGATCAGCTGTTGCAGGCCGAGTGCCTGCTGGGGAGCCTGGGGCAGCCTTATGAAGGCTGCCCACAAGGAGGGAGAGGCCAGCTCAGGCCTCACCTGCGGTGGGCGTGGTCAATTGGCCATTGGCCCCTTGACCCGCCGGCGGGAATCCTTCCCGCCATCAGAGGGGGCTTCTGGGAGGAAGAAGCCCCCCCCCTAGGCAAGAATGGCGGTGGGGGACACCCTGCACCGCAACTTCTTTGGCCCGGTAAGTCGGGCCATGCTATAAAGTCATCTTCAACCTCAGCAAGATGGAGTGATGAGGGATTAGAGGACATCCAACCCCAAATTGGGAAACAAGTTGTCCAGGAATACCTGGCCGCTCTAAATAAGTTCAAGTCCCCTTTCAGGGCCAGATCAACTACACCCAAGAGTATTGAAGGAACTAGCAGAAGTCATTTCGGAACCATTGGCAACCATCTTTGAGAGTTCTTGGAGAACGGGAGAAGTTCCAGCAGATTGGAGGAGGGCCAATGTGGTCACAATCTTCAAGAAGGGAAAAAAGGATGACCCAAACAACTACCGTCCGGTCAGCCTCACGTCGATACCAGGCAAGATTCTGGAAAAGATTGTTAAGGAAGTGGTCTGCAAACACTTAGAAACAAATGCGGTCATTGCTAATAGTCAACATGGATTTATCAAAAACAAGTCATGCCAAACTAATCTGATTTCTTTTTTCGATAAAGTTACAAGCTGGGTAGATGCGGGGAATGCCGTGGATGTAGCGCACCTGGATTTCAGTACGGCCTTCAACAAGGTCCCCCATGACCTTCTGGCAAGGAAACCAGTCCAATGTGGGCTAGGCAAAACTACGGTGAGGTGGATCAGGAATTGGTTAAAGTGGACGAACCCAGAGGGTGATTCTCCCCAATGCTTCCTCTTCATCCTGGAAAGAAGTGACGAGCGGAGTGCCGCAGGGTTCCGTCCTGGGCCCGGTCCTGTTCAACATATTTATTAATTACTTAGATGAAGGGCTAGAAGGCAGGATCATCAAGTTTGCAGACGACACCAAATTGGGAGGGATAGCCAATACTCCAGAGGACAGGAGCAGGATTCCAAACGATCTTGACAGATTAGAGAGATGGGCCAAAACTAACAAAATGAAGTTCAACAGTGACAAATGCAAGATACTCCACTTTGGCAGGAAAAACGAAATGCAAAGAGACAGAATGGGGGACAATGCCTGGCTCGAGAGCAGTACGTGTGAAAAAGATCTTGGAGTCTTCGTGGACAACAAGTTAACATGAGCCAGGAATGTGATGTGGCGGCAAAGAAAGCCAATGGGATTTTGGCCTGCATCAAGAGGAGCCTAGTGTCTAGATGTAGGGAAGTCATGCTACCCCTCTATTCTGCTTTGGTTAGACCACACCTGGAATATTGTGTCCAATTCTGGGCACCACAATTCAAGAGAGATATTGACAAGCTGGAATGTGTCCAGAGGAGGGCAAACATTCAATGCCGGGACACAAATTCACATACAATACATAAACATTAAAAAACATTTATCAAAATATTAAAATACACCATTTAAAGCCGTCCTAGTCATCCACGTCAAATCTAATTGGCCTGGTCATCTTTCCTATTGCTGCTTTATTGCCCTGTCCCGAAAGCTTGGTCCCACAGCCAAGTTTTGACCCTCCTTCTAAAGGACAGGAGGGAGGAGGCCGACCTGATCTCACCAGGAAGGGAGTTCCATAGCCAGGGAGCAATCACTGAGAAGACCCTGTCTTTCGTCCCCACCAATTGTGCCTGTGACAATGGCAGGGCCTCCCCGGAGGATCTTAATCTCCGCGATGGTTCATAGGGGGAGATGCATTCGGACAGGTAAACTGGGCTGGGGCCGTTTAGGGCTTTATAGGCCAAAGCCAGCACTTTGAATTGTGCCTGGTAGCAAACTGGCAGCCAGTGGAGCTGGCGTAACATGGGAGTTGTATGTTCCCTGTATGCCGCCCCAGTTATTAACCTGGCTGCCTCTCATTGGACTATTTGAAGCTTCCGAGCAGTCTTCAAAGGCAACCCCACATAGAGTGCGTTGCAGTAGTCTATCCTAGATGTAACGAGAGCGTGGACCACTGTGGCCAAGTCTGACTTCCCAAGGTACGGGCGCAGCTGGTGCACAAGTTTAAATTTTAAATAGACAGATATACTTGAATGATGAATCCAGGAGAACTCCCAGACTGCGTACCTGAGCTTTCAAGGGGAGTGTGACCCCGTCCAGCACAGGTTGTGACCCTATACCCTGTTTGGCCCTGCGACTGACCAGGAGTACCTCTGTCTTGTCTGGATTCAACTTCAATTTGCTTGCCCTCATCCAGACCGTCACAGCGGCCAGGCACCGGTTCAGGACTTAGCATCTGGTGGAAATGAGTGATAGAGTTGGACGTCATCTGCGTACAGATGGCATCGAACTCCAAAACTCCGGATGATCTCACCCAGCGGCTTCATGTAGATGTTAAACAACATGGGGGACAATACTGAGCCCTGTGGGACCCCACAGGACAATGGTTTGAGCATTACTGCTGTGGTTGTTGTTGGTGAGCAGTATCTTCATTTCAGATTTATGACAACCCTAAGAGAAACCTATGAAGGGATTTATTTATTTATTTTTGCAAAATCTGGTCAATGGGGTGCAGGCGGTGTGCAGTGTTATTTGTCTTCAGCTGAAAGAATGTGACTTGCCCAGGACTCTTAATAGTGAGACTCCTACCTCCCCGAGCTGGCATTCACCTCCCAATGGACATTACAAGTCAACAAAATGGTAACTGGGAAATGAATGAAAGCAATTCAAATTTGAAAAAGAGTGAAGCAAGGTATGCAACCAAGCAATTCGTTGAGCAATACACTAAAGCAATGTTTCTCAACCTGGGAGTCGAGACCCTTGGGGGGGGGGGTAGTGAGGGGATGACAGAGGGTTGCCAAAGACCACAGTATTTTCTGTTGGTCATGGGGGTTCTGTGTGGGAAGTCTGGCCCAATTCTATCATTGGTGGGGTTCAGGATGCTTTTTGATTGTGGGTGAACTAGAAATTGCAGCAACTACAACTAGGACACAGGGTTGCCTAGAGAAGACAATTATGCTGGGGAAAGTGGAAGGTAAAAGGAAGAGGGGCCGACCAAGGGCAAGATGGATGGATGGCATCCTTGAAGTGACTGGACTGACCTTGAAGGAGGTGGGGGTGGTGACGGCCGACAGGGAGCTCTGGCGTGGGCTGGTCCATGAGGTCACGAAGAGTCGGAGACGACTGAACGAATGAACAACAACAATTTTCCTACTTGACAGATCCAACTGGGAATATTCGTGCCAAGTTTGGTCCAGATCCATCATTGTTTGTGTCCACAGTGCTCTCTGGATGTAGGTGAACTACAACTCCAAAACTCAAGGTCAATGCCCACCAAACACTTCCAGTATTTTCTGTTAGTTGTGGGATTTCTGTGTGCCAATTTAGATTCAATTCCATTGTGGGTGGAGTTCAGAATGATCTTTGGTTGCAGGTCGACTATAAATCCCAGCAACTACAACTCCCAAATGACAAAATGAATCCCCCTGCTAACCCCACCAGTATTCAAATTTGGGCATATCGAGTATTTGTGCCAGATTTGGTCCAGTGAATGAAAATACATCCTGCATATGAGATATATACATTACAATTCATAACAGTAGCAAAATTACAGTTATGAAGTAGCAACAAAAATAATGTTATAGTTGGGGTTCACCACAACATGAGGAACTGTATTAAGGGGTTGTGGCATTAGGAAGGTTGAGAAACATTGCTATATTCAAAGAAAGGCAGGAGGCAAATAATATGAAATATTATAAATCCTTATTGCAGTTGTCATGTGGTCTGGGAAAACAGTTAACTTTGAAGCCTACCAGGTCCATTCTGGAGCAGTCTCCAATGCTTACTGCATCCCAGCGAGTAAGAACAGAAGATGAAGGACTTGTGTGCATATCCGCCGCCGCTCTGGAAAAAAGCCAGGAGATAATGGCTTAAAACCAATTGCTAGTTGCAAGTAGTTCAGATTGACTGAATCAATTGCTAAATGATAAGTCAAGGCTTAAGTAAATCCCATTGATTCAATGTGGTTCATCTGTTTAGGACTAGTAACTGGATTTCGGCCAGAAAGAGAGAGAGAGGGAGAGAAATGATAGACAGATGAAAGGCAGATTGAAACAGACCAACAGATATTTTACAAATTGCTAACGTATGGAAGCTCCTTCTTTTTCCAATTGCATTTCTTTGTCCTACCAGTTCATTAAATTTGGTTTATATGTTGTTGTTCATTCGTTCAGTCGTCTCCGACTCTTCGTGACCTCATGGACCAGCCCACGCCAGAGCTCCCTGTCGGCCGTCACCACCCCCAGCTCCTTCAAGGTCATTCCAGTCACTTCAAGGATGCCATCCATCCATCTTGCCCTTGGTCGGCCCCTCTTCCTTTTGCCTTCCACTTTCCCCAGCATCATTGTCTTCTCTAGGCTTTCCTGTCTCCTCATGATGTGGCCAAAGGACTTCAACTTTGTCTCTAGTCTCCTTCCCTCCAATGAGCAGTCGGGCTTTATTTCCTGGAGGATGGACTGGTTGGATCTTCTCGCAGTCCAAGGCACTCTCAGAACTTTCCTCCAACACCACAGCTCAAAAGCATCTATCTTCCTTCGCTCAGCCTTCCCTAAGGTCCAGCTCTCCCATCCGTAGGTTACTACAGGGAATACCATGGCTTTGACTAGGCGGATCTTTGTTGCCAGTCTGATGTCTCTACTCTTTACTATTTTATCGAGACTGGACATTGCTCTCCTCCCAAGAAGTAAGTGTCTCCTGATTTCCTGGCTGCAGTCTGCATCTGCAGTAATCTTTGCACCTAGAAATACAAAGTCTGTCACTGCCTCGTTTTCTCCCGCTATTTCCCATTTGTCAATCATTCTTGTTGCCATAATCTTGGTTTTTTTTATGTTTAACTGCAACCCAGCTTTTGCGCTTTCTTCTTTCACCTTGATTAGAAGGCTCCTTAGCTCCTCCTTGCTTTCTGCCATCAGAAGTGGTGTCATCTGCATATCTGAGGTTGTTAATGTTTCTTCCAGCAATTTTCACCCCAGCTTTGCATTCATCAAGCCCCGCACATCGCATGATGTGTTCTGCATACAAGTTAAAAAGGTTGGGTGAGAGGATGCAGCCTTGCCGTACGCCTTTCCCAATCTTGAACCAGTCTGTTGTTCCGTGGTCAGTTCTGACTGTTGCTACTTGGTCCTTGTACAGATTCCTCAGGAGAGAGGGAAGGGGGCTTGGGATGCCCATCCCACCAAGAACTTGCCACAATTTATTATGATCCACACAGTCAAAGGCTTTAGAATGGATTATGTGTAGTTATTAGGAATTGATAGAGTCGTGTCAGATAACTCGTTGCTTGTAATAATTTCGTTAAAATTACCTTTTTGAAGCGATATCGAAGTTTTTTAAAAAACGGGAAGTCCCTTTGCCTTCCAAAGCTTTTTTATTTATTTATTTATTTATTTAGTGTACTTCTACCCCGCCCTTCTCAACCCCCGAGGGGGGGACTCAGGGCGGCTTACAAAAAGGCACAATTCGATGCCTACACAATAATACAAATAAACGCATAAAACAGCAATTAAAACAATTAAGACAGTTAAAACAATCACTATATATCACAGTCAATAAACCAATCTCAAGCTCAGTGTTCGCCAACTCAGAGTTCATATTTCGTTCTACATTATCTATTCTTATCGGTGGTCGTAGTCTTTTATTCTTCTGCCAGATTGCCCAAACGCCTGGTCACAAATCCATGTTTTTAATTTCCTTCTAAAGGAAAGGAGGGATGTCGCTGATCTAATTTCCCCGGGGAGAGAATTGCACAGGTGAGGGGCCACCACCGAGAAGGCCCTGCTCCTCGTCCCCGCCAATCTCACTTGTGATAGAGGTGGGGCCGAGAGCAGGGCCTCCCCAGAAGATCTTAAACTCCGAGGCGGGACGTAGAGGGAGATGTGTTCAGACATTTCCGCCATTTTTGTTATGACTCAGGAAGTGAGTCAGAAATTATTCAGCTTTTCCTCGCTTCTAGTCCCTGGCCTCAGCTCAAGCCAGAGAAGCCAGTTTTAAACCAGAGAAGGAAGGAATTTCCTCCGCTTGCTTTTCCCCACTTCTGGAGTAAAACAACTACTTTCAAAGTAAAGGCCACCCTAAGAAACAGGAAATAACACTTTCAAACCATTAACAAAAGGATTCGGAAGTCTCAGAAGTTTTAAAAAGTTTTGAATTTTTTCTGTGAATATTGGAATTGACTTTAGAATTGAAACACCAGCACCCCCTACATCTGAAATGAATTTTGAACCATTTTTTGATCAACCAAGCCTAGTAGTTATTTATTATTAGGATGTGTCTCTATACTGTACAATGTACAATGAATGCAGTTACGGCACCACTTTAATTGCCAGGACTCCATGTTATGGAGCCCTGAGAGTTGTAGTTTGGTGAGACATCAACATGCTTTTGCACAGAAGGCTAAAGTTCTTGTAAACTACAACGACCAATAATCCCATTGAACTGAGCTATGACCGTTGGGGACTGTTTCATTATCCAGGTGGGGGTCACTAGGGGGTGCTAGAGAGAGAAGGATAGTCTATTTTACAGGGAGGGGGGAGTTGAAGGAGGAAAACAATTCTCCCTGTTTTCACTGGTTATTCCCCCTCCCCACTTCCCTTATCATAAATGAGGGTTGTTTGTACAGTAGGGACGTGGGTGGGGCAAATAACAGGAAAACAGTGGGAAATTGTTTTATTCCTTCAACCCACCCTCCACTCCCATAAAATGGACTATCCTTCTCTCTCTACCACTCCCTGGTTGGCCTCCGCCCAGATAATGAAACAGTACCCTCAGTTGAAGTGGTATAAGACTTCATACTATAATAATAATAATAATAATAATAATAATAATAATAATAATAATAATAATTTTAGCATTTATATTCCGCCCTTCTCACGGATTACAGTGTACACATATATGGCAAACATTCAATGCCAATTTCGACATACAACATATACAGACATAGACAGAGGCTAACTTTTTCTGGCCACCAGGGGAGCTGTCGCTTTCATCGTCCATCTGCGACACTGATGAAGTACTTCCACATTCCCCACATGCTTTTTTGCTGGAGTGCTTTGCTGGAGTGTTTTTTATGGCCTCATAAATTAGTTAATTTAGCCTCCCCACACTTTAAGGTAGTACCTAATTTTCCTAATTGACAGATGCAACTGTCTTTCAGGTTGCAAAGGTCGACAACAGGCTACACAATTGGTTGGAAATCCACTCCAACTCGGGCTGACTTCGAACTCATGACCTTTTGGTCAGAGTGATCTTAATGCAGCTGACACTCAGCCAGCTGCGCCACAATCCCGGTGATAAGAAACATCTAAGACTTTAAGATCTTCTGGGGAGGCCCTGCTCTTGGTCCTGCCTTCTTCGCAGATGTGTTTGGTGGGGACGAGAGACAGGGCCTTCTCAGTGGTGGCCCCTTGGCTGTGGAACGCCCTGCCTGCAGATATCAGATTGGCCCCCTCCCTGCTGGCGTTTCGGAGGAAGGTGAAGACCTGGCTGTTCGAACAAGCATTTGACTAAACAGTGTAATTGAACATAGGAATACGGAATAATGGATGTTGAGACTGGATTCTGATTTTACTGTTGAGGCGCTAACTATTTCTATACTAATGTTTAATTGTCAATGCTATAATCTGTTTTAATTGCTTTATACTTGTCTTGTGATGTTTTGCATTGATGTTGTTAACCGCTTTGAGTCGCCTGAGAAAGGCTGAGAAGAGCGGTATATAAGTAAAGTAAATAAAGTAAATAAATAAATCTATACGCTGATCAGTCCCACAACTGATCAAGAGGACCTCTGTCTTGTCAGCATTGAGTTTCAGTTTGTTAGGCCTCATCCAGCCCATCACAGCTATCAGGCAGTGGTTCAGGACCTGGACAGCTTCCTTGGCATTAGGTGGAAATGAGTAATAGAGCTGGGTGTCATCTACATACAGATAACATCAAACTCCAAAACTTCAAATGACCTCACTCAGCAGTTTTATGTTGTTGTTAAATAGCATGAGGGGTAGAATCGAGCCTTGTGGGACACCACAAGCTAAAAGCTAGACGTCCGAGCAGGCATCCCCCAGCACCACCTTCTGTATCCAGCTCTCCAAGAATGAGCGGAACCATTGTAAACAGTGCCCCCAAGTCCCATCCTGGTGAATCAACCCAGAAAGATACCATGGTTGATGATATCGAAAATCACTGAGAGGTCTGAGAGAACCAACAGAGACACACACACCCTGCCCAGTTTTCTACGGAGGTCATCCACCAAGGAGACCAAAGCTGTCTCTGTTCTGTAGCCAGGCCTAAACCCAGATGCAATGGGTGTAGATAATTTGGGGATCACAACCAGTGAAGACATCTGCCCTTGCGCTATGCTACTCTGCTGCTGAGTATGCATGCCCAGTGTGGAACACATCTCACCACACTAAAACAGTGGATGTGGCTCTTAATGAGACATGCCGCATTATCACGGGGCATCTGCGCCCTACACCACTGGAGAAATTACACTGCTTAGCCGGTATTGTACCACCTGACATCCACCAGGAAGTAGCAACCAATAGTGAAAGGACCAAGGCAGTGACATATCCAGCTCATCTCTTGTTTGGGTATCAGCCAGCACGACAATGACTTAAATCAAGAAATAGTTTTCTAAGACCTACAGAGACACCTCAGCAAGCGAGAGTCCAAAAGTGGCATGCTCAAACCCAGAACCTCAACCAATGGCTGATACCCAATGAGAGACTCCCCCCTGGGCACACAGAAGACAGGGCGACTTGGAAGGCGCTGAACAGACTGCGCTCTGGCACCACGAGAAGCAGAGCCAACCTCAAGAAATGGGGCCACAAAGTGGAATCCACGACATGTGAGTGTGGAGAAGAGCAAACCACAGACCACCTGCTGCAATGCAACCTGAGCCCTGTTGGGGTTCAGCCTGATCCTGATCTGTGTGAACCGGATTCTCTGATAGTTTTTCCAACTGAGCAAGCTCTCCCTGACCCTGACAGTGTGGAATCTGTTGTTGATGCTGAGGTCAGTGGAGGAAAACGAAACCCAACAGCTAGAAGAGAATGTTTTGGAAGTTAGCCGTGATATCTCTCCACCTGGGGTTGATAATGAGGACCGAAGAGAACAGATAGTCAGAGATAGATTTGTTTCCCAGTCTGTACGAAGGTCACAGCACCTACAGCAGAAAGAGGCCCAGACAGAAAAGTCAAGGGGCATTTCTAAGAATAGCTTCTTTGGTTTAAGAGGGTTCCTGCCGGGTGCTTCTTTAGGTCAAGCAACGTTCGGGACTGTGGCTGGTCTTGGCAGAATTCCTGTGTTCCATGGCCAGTAATCCCAGAGGCTTCTAGTTTCCAAGTTCATGGTTAGTAAAAGGCTAACAGACTCCTGGTTATTGTTTTGTGGCTTTTGAAGTTTTGCTCAAGTTCAGAGATCCTATTGACTACTGTGTTTTTCTGTGGCTTTTTGACTCTGCATTTACCTTTCTTTTGTAACCAATTTTTCATCAATAAAAAAGGATTGTTTTTCCTACAGACCAGTGTGGTGGATTTAATCTTATGGTCTCGTTTCCTGATCTGGGATGCAACTGAGCCCTGCCACATGCACAATGGAGGACCTTCTTGCGGCAACACCAGAGGCACTCCAAGTGGCCAGATACTGGTCAAAGGACATTTAATCAACTACCAAGTTTGCAAACTTTGTGTTTTTTTAATCTGTTTATTTGTTTTGTTCTGTTAGAAATGTAATACAATGGTCTGGTTGCCCCGGCACGATAAATAAAATAAATAAATTAAGGGGTGGCTTTATCAGGATTGGTTTTATAACTGCTTCTTTGAAACAGGCTGGGATTTTGGTATATTATTGTGCAAAGTAAGAATTTTACTCAAGGCATACAGCTCCAGAATTTGGAGACTGGAGAGCCCAAAGTGCCGTAGAAGAATTTTGTTCCATCATCTTAACCACCATCTCAGAAGTAATATCCCTTCTTATTTTGTGAACAGGCTGCAAATATTGTAACCATGTGGTAGTGCAGAATACATGTTTTTATTCTCTCACATTCTTTTTCCCTCTAAGGAATCACAGTAAATTTATCAAAAGGACATACTGTACCCAGCTCTTATCTTTCGATTTATGGGAGATATTACATCAGCAGAATTGAACTCGGAAACAAAGCAAGAGCACTCCTCGGATAAAACCAGCTGCCAGGAGCTCTCGCGTTAACCCATGCAAGGTTGAAATAGACCACGTAGAGAAAGCCCATTTTTCTTCGAAATTGTTTCTGGAATATCACCCGAGAGCAATAAACCTCTTCTATTAACGCAATGTGAATTTTCCAAGGAAATAACAACTGCATGTCCAACAAACACGAACAAATCTTGAGAGAGTTAAACTATACATTCTATAATGAGCTCGAATTATTGGGTTATCAATCTTCTTCAGCTGGGGCAAATGTGGTATTGTTTATTCTTCAACAATTTGAAGAAAACATGCTTCATTTGTTGATATTAGGCCTGTGCGATTTGGTTCGTTAATTCGTTAATTCGTTAATAATTCGTTAATTTTACCATTTCCGAAGCGATATTGAAACAAATCTCCAAACCCGGAAGGGTTTATAAATATCGAACCAGCAGCCCCCATAGTTTTAACGAGCCTCCGCTCGTTTCGTTAATGGGGTGGAGGCTGCTGGAGTGCTGGTGCATGGGAGCCAATCCGGCGCTCCCAAGCAGTGCACCATGGGTCCGTGGCTGTCTCTTTTTGATTGGCCGGCGAGCCCTTTCAAAGCGGCTCCGCGCGGCCCATAGCTTGCTGCAGAGGGCGAGGGAGTTTGCATTGGGTTGGCTTGGCAATGGCTGCTAGCAACTGGGATTGGATTCATTCCTTGCTGCTGTGAGTGCTGCTTGCTTCATTTGCTGTCTCTTGCCTGTGTTTGGTCCACATTTGGGCCATTTTTTGGTTAATTTTCCATTTTAAAATATTTTTAATATTATTTTTAATATTATTTTTAATATTATTTTTTAATATTATTTTTTAATATTATTCTTAAAAAATATTCTAAAAAAGAAAAGACTCTTCTGTTGGTGTGTGCTCTCATTTGCTGTATCCTGCCTGTGTTTGGTCATTTTTTGGTTAATTTTCCATTTTAAAATATTTTTTAATATTATTTTTAATATTATTTTTTAATATTATTTTAATATTATTCTTAAAAAATATTCTAAAAAAGAAAAGACTCTTCTGTTGGTGTTTTCTCTCATTTGCTGTCTCCTGCCTGTGTTTGGTCAACATTTGGGCCATTTTTTGGTTAATTTTCCATTTTAAAATATTTTTTAATATTATTTTAATATTATTTTTTAATATTATTTTAATATTATTCTTAAAAAATATTCTAAAAAAGAAAAGACTCTTCTGTTGGTGTGTGCTCTCATTTGCTGTATCCTGCCTGTGTTTGGTCATTTTTTGGTTAATTTTCCATTTAAAATATTTTTTAATATTATTTTAATATTATTTTTTAATATTATTTTAATATTATTCTTAAAAAATATTCTAAAAAAGAAAAGACTCTTCTGTTGGTGTGTGCTCTCATTTGCTGTATTGTGCCTGTGTTTGGTCCACATTTGGGCCATTTTTTGGTTAATTTTCCATTTTAAAATATTTTTAATATTATTTTAATATTATTCTTAAGAAATACAAAAAATATTCTAAAAATTCGTTAATATTTACAAAATTTCTTAAATACCAAAACTTTTTTTTGAAAGTTTTGTAATTATTTTAAATATCGAAACAAAAAAACACCCCAATTACAAATCGATTTTAGAACCAAATTTTTTCTTGATCAAACAGGCCTAGTTGATATCTAATTCCTATTTCTTTACACCAAAGCTGGGTAACTTTCTTGGATGTGGAACAAAGTAATGGAGCTGTCCAGCAGTGAGGGATGGACAAAGTATTTCTAGAGCCACCTTCCCCAATCTATTGTTCCCCATATATATTTATCTATAATTCCCACTATCCCCAGAAAGTTTGGGACACACATGATGGAAGGATGAAGGAAATCTATTGTAGAGATAAGTATGGTAAAACACTTGGCGGGGACAAGAGACAGGGCCTTCTCAGTGGTGGCCCCTCAGCTGTGAAACGCCCTGCCTGCAGATATCAGATCGGTCCCCTCCCTGCTGGCATTTCAGGGGAAAGTGAAGACCTGGCTGTTTGAACAAGCATTTGATTAAACAGTGTAATTCAGTGGTTCTCAACCTTCCTAATGCTGTGACCCCTTAATACAGTTCCTCATGTTGTGGTGACCCCCAACCATAACCCTAACATTATGAATCACCATGTAAATAATGATCTGCAGTTTGTATTCTCATTCATTGGAGCAAATTTGGCACAAATACCCAGTATGCCCAAATTTGAATACTGGTGGGGTTGGCGGGGGGATTGATTTTGCCATTTGGGAGTTGTAGTTGCTGGGATTTATAGTTAACCTGTAAACAAAGAGCATTCTGAAACCCACCAACAATGGAATTGAACCAAACTTGGCACACAGAACTCCTATGACCACCAGAAAATACCGGAAGGGTTTGATGGACATTGACCTTGAATTTGGGAGGTGAAGTTCGCCTACATCCAGAGAGCACTCTAGACTCCAACAGTGATGGATCTGGACCAAACTTGGCACGGATATTTCATATGCCCAGATGTGAACACTCGTGGGGTTTTGGCAAAATAGACCTTGAGATTTAGGAGTTGTACTTGCTGGGAGTTTGTAGATCAACTACAACCAAGGAGCGTTTTGAACCCCAACAATGATAGAATTGGGCCAAACTTCCCACACAGAGACCCCCATGACCAACAGAAAATACTGTGTTTTCTGGTGGTCTTTGGTGACCCCTCTGACACCCCTTCGTGACCCCTCCAGGGGTCCCGACCCCCAGGTTGAGAAACACTGGTGTAATTGAACATAGGAATACAGAATAATAGATGATGACACTGGATTCTGATTTTACTGTTGAGGCGCTAATGATTGTTATACGGATGTTTAATGATTTATGTTACAATTGTTTTTAATTGCCCTATACTTGTCTCGTGATGTTTTGTATCGATGTTGTTCACCGCTTTGAGTCGCCTGAGGGCTGAGAAAAGCGGTATATAAATAAAGTAAATAAAATAAATTAATTAAATAAAATAAAACTGGGGAGCCCATAACTAAAACAAGATGCTGTCATGCTTGCTGTCCAAAGGCCTGGTCCCAGAGCCATGATTTAACCTTCTTCCTAAAAGAAAGGAGGGAAGAAGCTAACCTGATCTCGCTGGGGAGCAAGTTCCACAGGCGTGGGGCCACCGCTGAGAAGGCCCTGTCCTTCATCCCCGCCAAGCGCACTTACGAGGCTGGCAGGACCAAGAGCAAGGTCTCCCCAGATGATCTTAAGCTACAAGGCAGGGCGTAGAGAGAGAGATACGTTCAGAAAGGTAAGCTGGGACAACCGTATAGGGCTTTATAGGCCAAGACCAGTACTTTGAATTGTGTTTGGAAGTGGACTGGCAGCCAGTGGAGCTGGCACAGCAAGGGGGTGATGTGCTCCCTGTATGTCACTCCAGTTAGTAACCTGGCTACTGCCTGTTGGACTAGTTGAAGTTTCTGAACAGTCTTCAAAGACAACCCCACATAGAGGGGAACAGCTATTGCTATTATGAATGTTATCCTCATGCAGTGGTTCTCAACCTGGGGTCCCCAGATGTTTTTGGCCTTCAATTCCCAGAAAGCCTAACAGGTGGTAAATTGGTTGGGATTTCTGGGAGTTATAGGCCAAAAACATCTGAGGACCCCAGGTTGAGAACCACTGTCCTAATGTATACCTAATTTTATTGGTTGGGGAGCTCAAATTGCTCCCCAACCAATGAAACGATGAGTCAACACAATAAAAGTAAAGGTAAAGTTGTCCCCTGACATTAAGTCCAGTCGTATCCGACTCTGGGGGTTGGTGCTTGTCATGACTCGTACCTTTGTAGGCTAAAGCCAAAGCCTAAAAGTCAGTAAGCCGGCCTCCATGTTAGGAAGGTAGTACAGTGAGGCAGACATCTTAGGAGAGGCAGATCAGCAGAGGGAAGGAGCTCAGCTATTCCAGGATTGGCTAGGACAGTTGGGAGGAGCCGAAGCTGTGAGTGTAAAAAGGCAGGCAGCTTCTGACAGGGAGGGAGATTGGATTGTGATCTGAAGGGAAGCGGGTGGATTACTAGTGAGCTCAAGTTTTCCTGTGAGAGTGTTTGGAGGCAGGTGTGTCTATAGAGATTGGCCGGGAGGGTCAAGATAGCCACCTGTGGACTTGTGTGAGTGTCAGAACACAAGTTGTTTTTACTCTCTAGGGGACAGGGTATCTTAGCTATTAGGGATCTCTGTGAGGAGGGAAGCTAGATACTCTGGGGACAGCAAAGATTGGTTTGGCAGAGGGACTCACTGCTACTAGGTTTAAGGTAGAGTGAGGGAAGGAAACCATCAAGCTTGTTAAGACCAAGAAACCATTTAAGAAGATTGTGCTTTGTTAACCAAATACACTTGTGTACCTCATAGAAGAAGTTAGTTGTGTGTTCAAGTATACAAATAAACTTTGTTCTTGTTCAACCTTCAAAGCAGCCTCAGCATTGAATCATTCCACAGAATCTGTTCCAATAATTTTTAACATCTTTTTACCTCAGACATTTTTAAGGGAGTTAAAGGGGAGGGCTGGTGAAGAACAGGCTTTACCTCAGGCATAACATCAAGATAATTTCTCAAATCCATTTGAGTGGTGGCAGCAACTATACCAATACACATTCATGTCTCCTCAACACACATCAAAGCGCTTTGGGACAGGATTGTGTTGGTGTCCAGTTGGAGCCGTAGTAATCAAAAATCCTTTACACTGATTCTTCAAAGTGGTAGCCAGCTGTGTGCTATAGAGCAGCTGAAGGAATGTGTGGGTGTGTGTTAGGGGATTTATTAGTGGAGTAGTAATCCCCTGGAGCCTGACTTCATTATAGTGCTCATGTCCATTTCTCAGCTGAAGGGCCAACGTTGTCCGTAGACACCTCCAAATTCGTGTGGCCATTGGCATGGCTGCATGGAGCACTGTTACCCTCCCACCGGAGTGGTACCTATTGATTTACTCACATTTGCACATTTTTGAACTGCTAGGTTGGCAGAAGCTGGGAATAACAGTGGGAGCTCATGCCACTCCCGGATTTGAACCTGTGACCTTTCAGTAAACAAGTTCAGCAGTTCAGTGGTTTAACCCACTGTGCCACCTGAGGGTCCAAGAAATTTATAGTATTTGCCCTTCTCTGTCTTCTTAGAGAGATCTGATGCCACAACAAACTACAAGTGGAGAAAATCTTTCAATTCAGAATCTCCTTATGTTTTGCATACTCTGTATGTTGGTATTTTCCTATTTGGAAACTGCCCTGAGTCCTCTAGGGGAGATAGAGAAGAATATGAATTTATTATTATTATTATTATTATTATTATTATTATTATTATTATTATTATGGAGCCCTCGGTGGCGCAGTGGGTTAAAGCCCTGTGCCGGCAGGACTGAAGACCGACAGGTCGCAGGTTCGAATCTGGGGAGAGGCGGATGAGCTCCCTCTATCAGCTCCAGCTCCTCATGCGGGGACATGAGAGAAGCCTCCCACAAGTGATAAAACATCAAAAATCATCCGGGCGTCCTCTGGGCAACGTCCTTGCAGACGGCCAATTCTCTCACAACAGGATGCTCCTGACACGACAAAAAATTATTATTATTATTATTATTATTATTATTATTATTATTATTATTATGCTTACTCATCTTACAAATGCAAGACAGAACTCCTATCTATTTGGTTGCAAGGAAGGAGTGGAGAAAATCTTTCCATTTAAAACTCAATGTGAGCTAAGTTTACATATCCAGGGATGTGACATTTTTCATCCTCTATACAAGTACCTATTTGTTTACAGAGCATTGGGTCATATTTAAAAATCAATATTTGTGGTATGTTGGTTGTAGTCTGGTTAGGTTTCAAAACTTTTTCTTTAACTCCCTGCCATGAAAATCTTCGTATGTTAACAAAGACGTAAGTTCAGTGTGACATAAACAAATATGAATAGGTTCAGTCAATAATTCACCATATGCAGAAAGAAATAGGAATAGAACCAATATCCTGCAAATGTTTCATAGAATCATAGACTCATAGAATCAAAGAGTTGGAAGAGACCTCATGGGCCATCCACTCCAACCCCCTGCCAAGAAGCAGGAATATTGCATTCAAATCACCCCTGACAGATGGCCATCCAGCCTCTGTTTAAAAGCTTCCAAAGAAGGAGCCTCCACCACACTCCGGGGCAGAGAGTTCCACTGCTGAACGGCTCTCACAGTCAGGAAGTTCTTCCTCATGTTTTCAGATGGAATCTCCTCTTGTAGTTTGAAGCCATTGTTCCGCGTCCTAGTCTCCAGGGAAGCAGAAAACAAGCTTGCTCCTCCTCCCTGTGGCTTCCTCTCACATATTTATACATGGCTATCATATCTCCTCGCAGCCTTCTCTTCTTCAGGCTAAACATGCCCAGCTCCTTAAGCCGCTCCTCATAGGGCTTGTTCTCCAGACCCTTGATCATTTTAGTCGCCCTCCTCTAGACACATTCCAGCTTGTCAATATCTCTCTTGAATTGTGGTGCCCAGAATTGGACACAGTGTGATTCCAGATGTGGTCTCACCAAAGCGGAATAGAGCATGGGGAGCATGACTTCCCTAGATCTAGACACACTATGCTCCTATTGATGCAGGCCAAAATCCCATTGGCTTTTTTTGCCGCCACATCACATTGTTGGCTCATGTTTAACTTCTTGTCCACGAGGACTCCAAGATCTTTTTCACACGTACTGCTCTCGAGCCAGGCATTGTCCCCCATTCTGTATCTTTGCATTTCATTTTTTCCTGCCAAAGTGGAGTATCTTGCATTTGTCCCTGTTGAACTTCATTTTGTTAGTTTTGGCCCATCTCTCCGATCTGTCAAGATCGTTTTGAATCCTGCTCCTGTCCTCTGGAGTATTGGCTCTCCCTCCCAATTTGGTGTCGTCTGCAAACGTGATGATCATGCCTTCTAACCCTTCATCTAAGTCCATTCATAAAGATGTTGAACAGGACCGGGCCCAGGACAGAACCCTGCGGCACTCCACTTGTCACTTCTTTCCAGGATGAAAGTTTATTTTTAAATATGACCTGATGCTCTGTAAACAAATAGGTACTTGTGAAGAACATGAAAATGTCAACCCTGAATGTGTAAACTAAGCTCAGGTTGGGTTTCTAAATGAAAGATTTTCTCCACTTGTAATTTGTTGTGGCACCAGAGCTCTCTAAGAGGACAGAGAAGAGTAAATAGCTCACAATACTCTAAATCTCTTGGAGCCCCTGGTGGCACAGTGGGTTAGTCCACTGAGCTACTGAACTTGGTTACCGAAAGGTCACAGGTTCGAATCCGGGGAGTGGCATGAACTCCAGCTGTTACCCCAGCTTCTTCCAACCTAATAGTTTGAAAACATGAATGTGTGAGTAGATCAATAAGTACCTCTCCGACGGAAAGGTAATGGCTCTCCATGCAGTCATGCCAGCCACATGACCTTGGAGTTGTCTATGGACAACGCCGGTTCTTCGGCTTAGAAATGGAGATGAGCACCAACTTCCAGAGTTGGACACAACTGGGCTTAATGTCAGGGGACAACTTTACCTTTACTTTTATTGTGTTGACTCGTTATTTCAATGGTTGGGGAGCAATATAGATATTAGGTATACATTAGGAAAACATTCATAATAGCAATAGCTGTTCCCCTCTATGTGGGGTTGCCTTTGAAGACTGTTTGGAAACTTCAACTAGTCCAACGGGCAGCAGCCAGGTTACTAACTGGAGTGACTTACAAGGAGCACACCACCCTCCTGTTGTGACAGCTCCACTGGCTGCCAATCCACTTCTGAGCACAATTCAAAGTGCTGGTCTTGGCCTATAAAGCCCTATACAGTTCCATCCCAATTTACCTGTCCGAATGTATCTCCCTCTACGTCCTGCCTCGTAGTTTAAGATAGTCTGGGGAGGCACTGCTCTTGGTCTCGCCCGCCTCACAAGTGCGCTTGGCGGGGACGAGGGACAGGGCCTTCTCGGTGGTGGCCCCACCTCTGTGGAACTTGCTCCCCAGTGAGATCAGGTCAGTGTCTTCCCTCCTTTCTTTCAGCAAGAAGGTTAAATCGTGGTTCTGGGACCAGGCCTTTGGACAGCAAGCATGACAGCACCTAGGATGTTGAACCAGACGGAATTTGGCTATATGGTTGATGACAATGTTTTTAACGTGTTTGTAACTTAATGTTTTATTTACTGTTACAAACTTTTGCTACTTGTGTTTGTATTTGTATTATATCGAGGCTTCAAATTACAGATGGTTTGTAAGCCGCCCTGAATACCCCCTTGAGGGTTGAGAAGGGAGGGCGGGATAGAAATATTGGAATAAATCTATATAAATAAAAATGTAATGTTCGTTTGTTGAATTAACATAACTCAAAAACCACTGGACAAATTGGCGCCAAATTTGGTCACAAGACACCTACTAACCCAAGAAGTGACCATTGCTAAAAAAAAAATGATTTTGTCATTTGGGACTTGTAGTTGCTGGGATTTATAGTTCACCTACAATCAAAGAGCACTCTGAACTCCACCAATGATGGAATTGAACCGAATGTGGCATACAGGACTCCCGTGACCAACAGAAAACACTGGAAGGGTTTGGTGAGCATTGACCTTGAGTTTGGGAGTTGTAGTTCACCTACATCCAGAGAACACTGTGGACTCAAACAATGATGGATCTGGACCAAACTTGGCACAATATTCCATGTGCCCAAAT
>NW_026847882.1:9486867-9514807 GCF_025583915.1 Anolis sagrei ordinatus
AAGTCACCATGCTCCTTCATAGAGTGGAGACTTTTGAAAACCAATTTTCAACTGAAAGCATTTACAATTATAATATGTGAGAGACAGAAAAAGAGAAAGAAACCGAATTTTATGGAAAATCTATATAAATAAAAATGTAATGTTTATTTGTGGGATTAACATAACTCAAAAACCACTGGACGAATTGCCGCCAAATTTAGCATAATGTAGCAAGCAACACTAATGATGGTGGCAGGACTAAGTACTACATTTTAAAGTTTTATGATATTATTTATATGTTTTATTTGTTTTATTGTTTATATATTGTATTGTTTGTATATATTATATTTTATATTGTTTATATATTCTATTGTTGGAGCCCCTAGTCGTACAGTGGGTTAAACCCTTGTGCCAACAGGATTGAAAACCAACAGGTCGGAGGTTCGAATCCAGGGAGAGTGTGGATCAGCTCCTCATGCGGGGACATGAGAGAAGCCTCCCACAAGGATGATAAAAAACATCAAATCATCCTGAGTAACAAGGCGTCCCCTGGGCAACGTCCTTGGACGGCCAATTCTCTCACACCAGAAGCGACTTGCAGTTTCTCAAGTTGCTCCTGACGACACAAAAATATAGTTGTCCATGCCTTAGTCACCTCTAGACTGGATTACTGCAATGCACTCTATGGGGCTGCCCTTGAAAACGGCCCGGAAATTTCAGATGATCCAACGGGCAGCGGCCAGGTTGTTAACTGGGGCTCCTTACAGAGAGCGGTCATCCCTCCTGTTCAAGGAGCTCCACTGGCTGCCATTCATTTACCGGACCCAATTCAAGGTGCAGGTTCTTACCTACAAAGCCCTGAACGGTTTGGGACCCGCCTACCTGCGTGACCGCATCTCTGTATACGAACCCACACGATCTCTTCGTTCATCTGGAGAGGCCCTGCTCTCGATCCCGCCAGCATCGCAGGCGCGATTGGTGGGGACGAGAGAGAGGGCCTTTTCGGTGGTGGCCCCTCGACTCTGGAACTCACTCCCTAAGGACATCAGGCAGGCCCAACCTGGCAGTCTTCAGGAGGAGCTTGAAGATGTGGTTGTTCCAGTGTGCCTTCCCAGAATAATGATCCCATAGCACTTTGTCCCTCCAAAGCACTTTATATTTTTAGGTCTGCTCGTATGTCTTCCACAAACGCCACTATCACCTTTTTGTCCATGCCTCAGCACTATTCCAATTTTAATTTTTACATTTGGCCTTCCCACAGTTTTAACTGTATGTTGTCTTATTGATAATGTTATATGTTTATCGTTTATGTTTTATTTTGTTGTTGTGTTGTTGTGTTGTTGTGATTATTGTGTTGTTGTGTTGTTGTGTTGTTGTGATTATTGCTTGTATTGTTGTGTTTGGGCTCGGCCTCATGTAAGCCGCACCGAGTCCCTTGGGGAGATGGTAGCGGGGTACAAATAAGGTGTTATTATTATTATTATTATTATTATTATTATTGTATTGTATTGTTTGAATTATGCCAAATTATGTAAGCCGCTCTGAGTCGCCTTTGGGGTGAGAAGAGTGGAAAATAAATACAGCAAATAAAATAAATTAAATGGGTTGTTGTAGATTTTTTCAGGCTGTATGGCCATGTTCTAGAGCAGTGTTTCTCAACCTTCCTAATGCCGCGACCCCTTAATACAGTTCTTCATGTTGTGGTGATCCCCAACCATAAAATTATTTATGTTGCTACTTCATAACTGTAATTTTGCTACTGTTATGAATTGTAATTAAATATATGATATGCTGGATGTATTTTCATTCACTCGACCAAATTTGGCACAAATACCCAACACCCCCAAATTTGAATGCTGGTGGAATTGGGTGGGGGGATTGATTTTGTCATTTGGGAGTTGTAGTTGCTGGGATTTATAGTTCACCTACAATCAAAGAGCATTCTGAACTCCACCAATGATGGAAATGAACCAAACTTGGCACACAGAACTCCCATGACCAACAGAAAATACTGGAAGGGTTTGGTGGGCATTGACCTTGAGTTTTGGAGTTGTAGTTCACCTACATCCAGAGATCATTGTAGACTCAAACAATGATGGATCTGGACCAAACTTGCACGAATACTCAATATGCCCAAATGTGAACACTGGTAGAGTTTAGAGAAAATAGACCTTGACACTTAGGAGTTGTAGTTGCTGGGATTTATAGTTCACCTACAATCATTCTGAAACCCACCAATTTATTTATTTATTTATTTGGGGTTCTTGTACCCCGCCCTTCTCACCCCGTAGGGGACCCAGGGCGGCTTACAACAGCAAAGGCACACTTAGATGCCTGCCACACAAAACAATCATCACAGAAGTACAACAATTCATAGTTCCCACAATTCAAGCCATTATCCCAATAAAATCAATAAATCGATGAAATCAATAAAAGCAATACAAACCTAATTCTTCCTCCTACCCTATCAGTGTACACTAACTCATAGATCTGTTTTTGATTCCACTTCGACAATCCTGCTGATCTTGCACATCTGATTGTCTTATTTAGTTGTCTTATTTAATTGCCTGGTTGCCCAAAGGCCTGGTTCCACAACCATGTCTTCACCCTCCTCCTGAAGGAGAGGAGGGATGGTGATGTTCTGATTTCCCCCGGGAGTGAGTTCCACAGGTGAGGGGCCACCACTGAGAAGGCCCTGCTTCTCGTCCCCACCAACGATAGAATGGCCAAACTTCCCACACAGAACCTCCATGACTAACAGAAAATACTATGTTTTCTGATGGTCTTTGGTGACCCCTCTGACACCCCCTTGCGACCCCCCAGGGGTCCTGACCCCCAGGTTGAGAAAAACTGTTCTAGAGGCATTCTCTCCTGACTTTTCTCCTGCATCTATGGCAAGCATCCTCAGAGGTTGTGAGATTGACAATAAAATAAATGATTCCTCAAATTTATTTATTTCTTTTTTCCCTGCTTTTTTTCCAACAGGAGATCTCGAGCATGCTTAAAACAGCATAGATGAAATTATTCCATTTTGGTACTCAAGAATATTAACTACCATAATGTATGTTTATGCTTCAGAGAGAAAACACAAATTCATGGAAAACTAATCTACAGGCCAATCATATTGAACACTGTACACATATTAGTTCCTCCAAAGCATTGTTGAAGTTGCATCGATGAAGCAATTCCATTCAGCTCTCAAGAGCATATAGTAAATGTTTGTTATGCTATAAGAGTATATGTGTCCACAGTTTCCCCCAGTGAACTGCGTAATGGAGACTTATCTCACATCTACTATGGTTGAAATGCCGGTATGGGATTAAAGTTTAACAGGCAGTAACCTTCTATTCACCTCACGATTTTGCTTTAGTTCCTTTTGAAAACTGCAAAAAAAAGTCCATGGAGGAGGTTTATGGGAGCACACCTGAGAAACCCAAGAAATCCACGGATTTCAATAGAAAAGAATGAAACACATATTTATTATAACACTCTCTTCCAGAAAAATAGGTGAAAATAGAAAAATATCTGGACCTTGTATTATCTTTTTATATACTGTCTAGGCCTGGGTAACAACGGAAAAATTTGTTTCTAAAATCGATTTGTATTTGGGGGGTTTTTTTGTTTCGATATTTAAAATAATTACAAAATTTTCCTTTTAAAAAGTTCGATATTTACGAAATTTCGTAAATGGTAAAAAATTAACGAATCGATTTCCGAAACAATAACGAATCGATTCGTTAATGGCGGACGCGACCGCGAAATACGCTAAAAAACCTCCAAAACCTTCTGAAGCTTCCCTCTCCCTCTGTTGTTGACTGTTGGTGTGATATTATAATTTTTTTTCACTAATTAAACCATAAAACTGGCCCAGACATGCGGAAATAATAACGAAACGACCTCAAAACAATAACGAAACGAATACAATATCGAAATACGAAGCATTTACAAAACGTTTTTGAAAATTCGTTTTTTTTTAATAATTGCTCCAGAATGGTTCGTTATCGTTTTGTAATTGAAAAAATTAACGAATTATTAACGAATTACAAATTAACGAAACGAAACCGCCCAGCCCTAATACTGTCGAATACTCCATCCATGTATATAAAGATAAAGTCGGGGTGGTAACAATACTTAACAGCAAACCAGTTTTTATTACATCCAGGTAGACTTGGAGGAGGGCCAATGTGGTCCCAATCTTCAAGAAGGGAAAAAAGGATGACCCAAACAACTACCGTCCGGTCAGCCTCACGTCGATACCAGGCAAGATTCTGGAAAAGATAGTTAAGGAAGTGGTCTGCAAACACTTAGAAACAAATGCGGTCATCGCTAATAGTCAACATGGATTTATCAAAAACAAGTCATGCCAGACTAATCTGATCTCTTTTTTCGATAGAGTTACAAGCTGGGTAGATGCGGGGAATGCCGTGGATGTAGCGTACCTGGATTTCAGTAAGGCCTTCGACAAGGTCCCCCATGACCTTCTGGCAAGGAAACTAGTCCAATGTGGGCTAGGCAAAACTACGGTGAGGTGGATCTGGAATTGGTTAAATGGACGAACCCAGAGGGTGATTCTCCCCAAGGTTTCCTCTTCATCTTAGAAAGAAGTGACGAGTGGAGTGCCACAAGCAGAGTTCCATCCTGGGCCCGGTCCTGTTCAACATCTTTATTAATGACTTAGATGAAGGGCTAGAAGGCAGGATCATCAAGTTTGCAGACAACACCAATGGGAGGGATAGCCAAGACTCCAGAGGACAGGAGCAGAATTCAAAACGATCTTGACAGATTAGAGAGATGGGCCAAAACTAATAAAATGAAGTCCAACAGGGACAAATGCAAGATACTCCACTTAGGCAGAAAAAACAAAATGTATAGAGACAGAATGGGGGACAATGCCTGGCTCAAGAGCAGTATGTGTGAAAAAGATCTTGGAGTCCTCGTGGACAACAAGTTAAACATGAGCTAACAATGTGATGTGGCGGCAAAAAAAGCCAATGGGATTTTGGCCTGCATCAATAGGAGCATAGTGTCTAGATCTAGGGAAGTAATGCTACCCCTCTATTCTGCTTTGGTTAGACCACACCTGGAATATTGTGTCCAATTCTGGGCACCACAATTGAAGAGAGATATTGACAAGCTGGAATGTGTCCAGAGGAGGGTGACTAAAATGATCGAGGATCTGGAGAACAAGCCCTATGAGGAGCGGCTTAAGGAGCTGGGCATGTTTAGCCTGAAGAAGAGAAGGCTGAGAGGAGATATGATAGCCATGTATAAATATGTGAGAGGAAGCCACAGGGAGGAGGGAGCAAGCTTGTTTTCTGCTTCCCTGGAGACTAGGGTGCGGAACAATGGCTTCAAACTACAAGAAAGGAGATTCCATCTGAACATGAGGAAGAACTTCCTGACTGTGAGAGCCATTCAGCAGTGGAACTCTCTGCCCCGGAGTGTGGTGGAGGCTCCTTCTTTGGAAGCTTTTAAACAGAGGTTGGATGGGCATCTGTCAGGGGTGCTTCTTGGCAGAATGGGGTTGGACTGGATGGCCCATGAGGTCTCTTCCAACTCTATGATTCTATGACTACAAGGGCCATCTAGTCAACTCTTTGATTCTATGAGTCTATGATTCTATAAAGTCTCTGAGTTGAAAGTGTTACAGTAAGTCATAGGAGGATCAAGTGTGTGTTAACGGAAAACCTTATGATGTTAATTATTATGTGCAGCTGGTAATGTAGGTCAGCCAGCATGTTTGGGCCACATTCGGTGGTGTATAACTGTATGGATTTTAGAATACAGTTTGGAGAAGCAATACGCTACTCTGAAGAGAAGCAATATGCTGTAATGCTGCTATGCTCTAACAGCAATGCTCTTTGCTATGGTGGAATAGCTGTTTACTCAGGGTTTATGTTTTGCTCTCTCATTTGAATAAAAATGAAGAAGCCTTCTTCTGTGTTACTTACAAGGACTATGTAAGTTTGTTGCACTGTCTGATTTTGTATGCAACACTGTAAAGTTTATGCCTCTGCTAATAAGAGTAAAGTTTTTCTGTTCCTTTTTCCTCTTGCCTGTGTGTCTTTTGCATGGGATTTGGCTAAAATTCACTTCTGCACAACAGAAAGCACACATTGGTCCATTGCAGACTCATCCCACATACAATTTTTCGGGGGGGGGGGGGGGGGGGGAGGGAATCAGCTTTACAGCATACAGGGATACTACATGATGCATTCCTTTCTTGGAGTCCTAGATGCACCCTAAGAAGTAATCATGGGTATGGAGCAGTCACCTAAATTTATTCATCTATAGGTAAAGGTTTCTCTTATCATCTATCATGTTCTGCAGGTGTTGGTGGTTGGTGGTGGTAGGCCTAGCAGTTGGTGATGGAAGGGTTGATGTAAGTCTTAGTTCTAAAGGGTTGAGTAATCTGTAAGTAAGAGTTCATGGGTGAAAGCAATTAAGGGTGGAGATATGCAAGAGATGGGTTGCAGCTGGGTGTTTCTGGATATAAGGAGCTGGCCTTGGGAGAAAATTATTTGTCTTATCTTGGTGGTAGATGCTGCTGATTTTCCCCCAGGTTTGTGGATTTTCGCTATCTTGACCTGTTTCTTGAACCCTTGGAACCCTGGAACCTTGAATCTTTGGACTGGCTTTTGACTACGGAATAGACTCTTGATCCCTGGACTTTGTTTATTAAACTCTCGACATTTGACCACTGGACTGGACCTTTTTAACTATGGAGTTATTTTGAACCTGCAACAGTGTTTGCTGTTTTTGTTTTATATTCTGTGGCTGAGTGCTATCTTTATGCTTTATATTTTGGACTATTAAAACAGCCAGAAAATATGTGCTGTTTTAATTAAATTGTTTAATACTAACTGGGAGTTTGTTTGGTTCATCTCTACCTGAATAAGACAGAGCCCTGGCAACGTGACATCCCTTGACATTTAGTCTAGTCGTGTCTGACTCTGGGGGGTAATGCTCATCTCCATTTCTAAGCCGAAGAGCTGGCATTGTCCGTAGATGCTTCCAAGGTCATGTGGCCGGCATGACTGTATGGAGCGCCGCTACCTTCCCACTGGAACAGTACTGTGGGGCATAACATTGCACATAACTGAATACGTGATGCCACACCACATATGTAGTTTTCTGTCACCACTCACCACTTTAATACACTGGATGTACTCTGTTTCTGTCCTTTTACAGGTGCCTTTCCTTTTGACTCAGTGAGGGGGAAAATAATTTCCTTTCTAAATCCCTTTACCACCTTGTACTGCTGCAATTTCCCTTTTAAATTGGCTGGGGCTTTCTTGTGAGCTGTTTAACCTTTGTGCTTTATATCACAAGCTTGAGACACTCTGGTAAGCAACAAAGTAACAAAGTTTATTTATAGCTTCTGGTTCCAATGCTTTATGGTTACATGTGTGTTTTGTTACAGTCTCTAGTCCTACATTCAGTATCATTCACTTGGTTAACTCTCACTGTTTCACATCAACGAAAATGTTACTTTCTTCATATACTCTTGGCTGTACTATATTCTGACTTAGGCCACACTGGCGCCTTTTATTTTTCCTTAAACCTTGAGCTCCATTTCCCAACTGCTTCTCTCTAACTGCTCCTACTTTTTATTTTTATTTTTTTAACTGACAAACTCTAACTGCCTCTTTCAAACTTGACTCCACCCCTTTAGAATGTTCAATTCTGTAACTGCCATTCTGGCTCAGCGGCCTTTTCAAATCCTGGCATAATCTCATCTGCATATGACCAATCGGCTTCACATATGCAAATTAATCCTGCCTTCACTGTTTCTACCATATTTGAGCCAATTCTTCCGTATCAACCATATTGTAACCTAGAGCTACACACCAAAAATAAAACATAGATTCATAAAATGACTGTATGGAGTGCCGCTACCTTCCCACCGGAATGGTACCTATTGATCCACTCACATTTACATGTTTTTGGACTGCTATGTTTGCCAAAGCTGGGGATAACAGTGGGAGCTCACCCTATTCCCCGAATCTGAACGGCCGACCTTTTGGTCAGCAAGTTCAGCAGCTCAGTGGTTTAGCCCGCTGCACCACCAGGGGCTCCTTACTCATTTGTAAGTGCTCTCTATTCATCCACTATCACAATCTTAATTCCCTTTCCAACCTATTTAACTGGTTATCAGATGCATAGGGAGAAAGAGGTCCATTCTGCTGACAACTGGAGCACAGGTGAATGACCTTCCCACCAGTATTTCTTTCAAATGAAAAAGTCAGCCATGAGAAGTTACCTCATTAAAGGTGCTTAAATAAGTAGAATACTAGCTGCAGCGTCCCTGAAACTGACCTTCCCTTTTGACATTCCCTTAAATATTTGCTTTCTTTCCTTCATTCATTTGTGAATTTATTCCCGCAACCCTAAAACCTTATGTTGTTGTTTCTATAAAAAAAATAACCCCCAAACTATAGAGAACCATTTTAACAGATACAAAACTGGAAAAGATTAGAAATCACCAAATATGTGCATACCGTCATAAATATCTTTTCGCTGTCCTCACCTCTTTTGTCCTTTGTACCTCTTTAAATTGTTGTGAGTCCTAGAGGAGCAATGATCCACTCTTTTCCCATTCCTATAGAACTTTTAAAATCTTTGTATGTGCCATCCAGAGCCTGTGAATAAGACCAGATCTGAATCCATATGAAGAAACATTCACCATGAAATGAATCCAAACAAGTGAGAAACAAGGGAAGGGTTCCCCAGGGAGCTGGTAACAAAGTTGGACGATGAAAATGTGAACATTATGTATGAACTGGAAAGACTTTGTTTTGTTTTGTTTTAGTAGCATCTTAATGGAAATGGCCTTGTAGGTCATCCATTCCCTCATCTCACACATCTTCATAAAAAACAATAGCACCATCTCTTAGAAAAAGAAAGCAAACTATATCATGCTATGAAAATAATGCACCTCCTCTAAAATAAAGTGTCACAAACTCACACTGGGTCCTTTGATTAAACTCCCTTCATGATGCCATCGCTATTGATAAGCACAAATGCAAGCATATACTTCACTCACATTGTTGTAGCATGGTCATAGAATCATAGAATCATAGAATCAAAGAGTTGGAAGAGACCTCCTGGGCCATCCAGTCCAACCCCATTCTGCCAAGAAGCAGGAATATTGCATTCAAAGCACCCCTGACAGATGGCCATCCAGCCTCTGTTTAAAAGATTCCAAAGAAGGAGCCTCCACCACACTCTGGGGCAGAGAGTTCCACTGCTGAACGGCTCTCACAGTCAGGAAGTTCTTCCTCATGTTCAGATGGAATCTCCTCTCTTGTAGTTTGAAGCCATTGTTCCCTTGCGTCCTAGTCTCCAAGGAAGTAGAAAACAAGCTTGCTCCCTCCTCCCTGTGGCTTCCTCTCACATATTTATACATGGTCAGATTCTGAGTGTTCGGATGAGGAGGAAAGGGATACTGGGAGAGATTCAGAGGGCCCAGAGGAGGCTGGAAGTGGCCTCAAGAGAGGTGTTTTGGAACCTCCTTCAGGCAATTTCCAAGGGAATGGAGAACGTGGTATCAATTTTCATGGGAAATTGCCAGAAATTCAGGCTGAAAGAAATGGGGGAGGTGAATGTTTGTCGAGGTCAAGGCAATTGGAGTTGAGAAGACAGGGTGTGCAGTTAAGACAGACTCACTTCTCCCAGTGAATTAGATATAATGATAAAAATAATAATAACTTTATTCTTATACCCCACTTCCATCTCTCCAAAGGGATTCGGAATGGCTTACATAGGGCCAAGCCCAATCAACAAAGTTAAGACGTATCATATTTAAACTATTATGCCGTCGCGCCTGGGGGCTATAACTCTTAGTGAAAGAGACATAGACGTGACATCTTTCCCCCAGGGGATTGCTTCTTGCCTTCCTTTAAAGAACTGGTACTCCCAAGGACCAAAACACTGTAGATAACTCAAAATAGGTTTTATTGTTCACAAAGAGTTATCCCTTTAAGGCAATAAGCTGGAAGTTTCAAAGGGGGTAAAGGAAATATACATTACAGTCTCTGGTTATCTTGGGTCCAAGGAGATTTCGCAGCTGAGAAGCTTTTCCTGTTCCCTCTTTTCTCAATGGCTGCAAATGCCTGAACATTCACAGCCCCAATCTAAATGGCCTATATTTGAAGACACGAAGCCTTCCTCTGGTGCCACAGGACCAGTTTGAAGGTGCTTGGGTCTCCTCAACGTTGTCCAGGGTGATCTGGGCATGAAGTATGAGTCCCAAGGGTAAAAACCTTAGAATTGGTGATGAGAGGTAACTTAATTAAGGGCTTTAGAGCCAAGTCTCTTTCTCACGTCTATCTGATAGAAAGTTTGATGGTAGAATGGAAAAGGAAAAGCTCTGCCCTCCTCCAGGAAGAGGTGGAGCCAAGCAATTGAGCTGAGGAAGCAATATAACTGGTGCAAACAACATTGATTGACAGCTATAAATAACCAATCAATCCAACTATACATTTACAAAATAAGCAAGTTTGGGCATGTTATACAGTTTAAATCTTTGCACTTTAAAGTTCTACACACAGGTGGTGCCACTCATGCCATGACAATATGATAAGGAGTGGGAAGGCAGGTGCAGGAAAAATAATGCATGGGAGGAATTCTGGCTTTTTAAAAGTGGTTCATGCCAGTACAATCATTGTGAGAGCAATGCTGCATTCAGGCAAAAAGCTCTCAGTTTCCTGGAGCCTATGTTATTGTAATTCATGTATTCAAGTTTCAAGTTGTTTTTGCTTTTAGTTCATGTGTGGCATAGTTTGCCTAACTTGGATTCATTTTATCTTGCCTTTGGAAATATTGGGAAATTGCTGTTGGGGACTTTCTTTGAATGGATTTTTGGACTCTCAGTTTTCATGGATATAACGTTTTGAACTGTGATTCTATCTTTTTAATTTTCTTGCTTTTTACCTACTCTGCTTTTAATAAACTTGTACTTATTGGATTACCTGGAGAGTGTATGGTCTGTGGTGAAAAAAGAGGCTTCAGGGCACTAGTGCAACACACATCTACACAGTGGTAGTGATTTGACAATTGTGCCCATTGCCAAATCACTACCTCTGTCAAGAAGTCAACTCTATTGTTAAATTGTTAAATTCTGTAACTATTAGACTTAGTGTCACCCTCTGAAGCAGAAAAGCACAAGCTCACATTCTCTTTTTCTGTAGCAGGCCTTTATGAATATTCCTTTGGATTCCTCCCTAAGTGACCATTCCCAATATTGTATTATCTGTAGGTTTGACAAGGTTTCCTTCCATCACATCATCTAAAATCATTGATAAAATATATTGAACAGTGTCAGCACCAGTACAAAACCTTTTAGTAATCCAGTTGAGAACTTCCAATTTGAAACACAGCCATAGATGACAACACTTAAAATACTTATACTTTTTGGACTCTTCTGTGTAATTTGGTGCTCTTTTTTTCCTCTCTTCTTACTATATGTCTTTATTTCTCTTCTCCTTTTCTATATTGTTATTGTTCTCACTCTTTCCTTGCATTATGTAAAACCCAATAAAATTTTCTTTTAAAAAATTAAAAAATACTTATACAGTCACATATGCTTGAGCGCCAGCTGCACCCGTACCTTGAGAAGTCTGACATCCTGTATAGAGTATAGAGTACTGCAACGCTCTCTACGTGGGGTTGCCTTTGAAGACTGCCCGGAAGCTGCAATTAGTCCAACGAGCGGCAGCCAGATTACTAACAGGAGTGGCGCCCAGGGAGCATGCTACTCCTCTGTTGCGCCAGCTCCACTGGCTGCCAATTAGCTTCCGAGCACAATTCAAAGTGCTGGTGTTGACCTATAAATCCCTAAACGACTCCGGCCCAGTTTACCTGTCCGAACGGATTCTCCCCTATGAACCATCAAGGTTGTTAAGATCTTCTGGAGGGGCCCTGCTCTCAGTCCCACCACCCTCGCAATTGCGTCTGGTGGGGACGAGAGACAGGGCCTTCTCGGTGGTGGCCCCCCGGATCTGGAACTCTCTCCCATTGGAGATTAGAACTGCCCCTTCCCTCCTGACCCTTAGAAAGTTGGTGAAAACCTAGCTCTGGAATCTGGCATTTGATGAGTGAGGCACCAACTCTTGACCACACGGATGGATGGGGATGAATAGTGATTTTATGCTAACGATTTGGCCTTATATAATTATATGATAGTACTTTAATGTGTTTATATTAGTGTATTATTGGATGTGATGTTTTAAACTATTGTGTATGAATTCCTTTGTTGTAAACCGGCCAGAGCCCCTTGCTGGAGGTGAGAAGACCAGTATATAAAAGTTCCAAATAAATAAATAATAAATAAATATGCATTGCATTGTTTAATTTGATAAGGAACTGTATTTAGTACTTGAAATGGCAAAGAAAGTCCTCCATATGTAATTCCTTATGCTTAAGTGGGTACTCCACAGATGTTGTGATAAATCTCATGGTTGCAATTCTATTTTTCTCCTTAGTGTACTTTCACTGCAATGTAAGGAGGATGTATAGCCCTTAAAAGATAGAGACCACCATGAACCCTGGTCAGCATGACCAGTAGTGTAGCATCATGAGAACTGTTCTCTTCCAACAAATATCAGGAAATCCCGATGTTCCCACATCTTTGTACTGTAGCCTTTGAAAGGGGTTTTCATTGGCCTCTGAAGAATAACCCAAGTTAACTACTTCTGTGGAGCTGTCAGCCCAAGAAACAGCAGGTTTTATAGCTGGCGTGTTTCTCCGTTATGCTGCAGTGTTTCCCCTCCCCTTTGTTTCTTAATTTCTTTGTTTATTTATTTATTTTTGCAGTCAGCGTGGTGCATCTGCCAAATGCTCACAAGCACCCAGATGCCCTTTTGTTTTCAAATTAAGCCTTGCGGCAGATTTATAAACATATGTTCAATATATTTCTGAATAAGCACACTCATAAAAGGACAATGAACAGAAATGATAGGGAATGTGAAATGCCTTTGTGTGGTGGGTGAAGGTCTAAATTGATTAAGACTTGGTGTTTTGAAAGGACAATAACAGGGCTAAAATTGACATCAAACTGACAGGCAGATTAGAACTTTCTTCCTCGTCTCCTGAAGCCCTTCACACAACCAAGAAGCAATCTCCAGAAAGGAGATTTCTAGCCTTTGTGTACATTTATTTATTTATTTATTTTATTTGCTTTATTTCTATACCGCATTTTTCAGCCCAGTCAGGCGACTCAATGCGGTTTACACAATACAGGTTATCACAACAATGTCATAAGCAATTAAAACACATCATATACAACAAACAAAATCAACAACAATTATCAAAACATGTCATAACGCCTCAATGAAATCAGATCCGTTCTCATAATCCTTGTGCCATTCCTATGTTCAATTTTACCGTCTTTCTGTGTTCAGTTGCACTGTTTAGCCAAACACTTGTTCATAAAGCCAAGTCTTAACCTTCCTCTGAAACGCCAACAACAAAGGGGCCTGTCTGATGTCTACAAGTAAGGCATTCCATAGCCGAGGGGCCACCACCGAGAAGGCCCTGTCCCTCGCCCCCGCCAGACGCGCCTGTGACGCAGGCGGGACCGAGAACAGGGCCTCCCCAGACGATCTTAATGTCCTAGCCGGTTCATAGGTGGAGATGCGTTCGGAGAGCAGTGGTTCTCAACCTGGGGGTCGCGACTCCTAAGGGGGTCGCCTGGCCATTTTGGAGGGGTTGCGAGGCCGCCTCCATTGGCCCCGCCCCAAGGGTGCGGGCCAGGCGAGGGCTCCTTTGCGTGAGGCCTGCCTCGCCTGCAGCCACTCTCACCATCCGGCAAGGGTGCGAGGCAGGCGAGGGGTCAGAGCTGAATTGGTCAAAGGTACTGCAAGTACGATCATGTGTTGTCCATACTCCCCCAAGATATTGTTTTTGTAATTAATCATTACGCATTAATTATGTTCAATTTATGACAACGAAATTTATGACACCCTGCATATCAAATATTTATGTGACAATTCATAACAGTAGCAAAATTACGGTTATGAAATAGCAACAAAAATAATTTTATGGTTGGGGGTCACCACAACATGAGGAACTGTATTTAGGGATCACGGCATTAGAAAAGTTGAGAACCACTGATTTAGAGGGTTATCTGGAGACTCCATTGATGACATCCAATTGCCTCAGGGCTGATACTATGGTGAGGCTCAGAGAAACAGTATCAGAAATAGTGAATTTACAATTTATCGCTGCCTTCTCACTCTCTTTTCTAGAAAGCTGTCACTTTACATCTCCAGTATGTCTTGACTACTTTCTAATTTCAAGATTGAGAAGAATTCCCCATGTGCCAACTCCCTATATGCATCCTAGGATTACAAGCAGTGGACAACAAAGGCCTAGAACAAGATTGGCAATTGACTATCCATCCTCTCCATGGTAATAAGAGTGCACCTATTCAGGAGGGAAAGGATTTATTCCTTACTAGCTGTCCCTTGCCATGCGTTGCTGTGGCCCAGTCTGTTGATCTGGAAAATAAAGTAATGAGAAAGTGTTGGTTTCTAATATATGTAATTTCTTTATGCTTGTGGGTAAACAGTATTTCTTGCTGTTCCTTTGTCAGTGTTGATATGGAGATTGTCTGGTTTGCCTACTCTGGAACATGAAACATATAATTCTCCTTCTTTAGGGGTCCCTTTCAAACCTATGATACTATATCTCTCTGTGTATGAATCTTGTGTATTGTGTATTTCAGTGGCTTCGTTGTGTAGTCTGACTACTTCAGTCAGAGAAATCAGCCAGAGAAGAGCACCTGATGAACCAACCTGGACACAGCATTTTATTTGAGAACACAAAAATTCTGGACCACTATCACAACCACCATGTCAGACTACACAGAGAAGCCATTGAAATCCACAAGCATGTGGACAATTTCTTACCAATATGTTTTTTTTATTTAGAATATATTGCTCGTAGAAGAGCTGACAGAAAGGAGGGAGTGATAAGGGTAAAGGGGGATAGGAAAAAGGGAATGGTATATATGCGAAGGGTGGGTACAATATTTCCCTTCAAGTTCGAAATATAATAATCTGTCGGTATATATTACATTATAGAGGGTGGGGAAGGGGCGGGGAGAGGGAGGGGTAAGGAAGGAAAGGGGGAGTGGGAGTGGAATCGCTACTACCATCATACCCACCACCATGGTCATGTCCCCCTCCAAGTACCTTTAAAAATACTTCCAGGAGTTCCTGGGCAGATAATTGAGTAATGGACAATGCTTTCGTCCATTGTGGCATTTATGACTTATTCACCGGCTTCTTGCTGATGTTCCTTTGAGTTTCTTTACTGTATAGTACTGATATAGATTTCTTTGTTCAGCCCTTTAATATACTCTATGAAAATTGTCCAGTTAGTCTTGAGTGGTTTCGCTATATTCTGAGATATTTTTTGAGTTAGTGTGTCCATATTCATTATGTCCCAATTTCAACAGAAAGGAGGAAACCATGAAAATGAACCAAATCTGGCTACCAGTATTAAAAAAACTCTAAAATTACAACAGCACAAAACAGAGAGGAAACAAAAAAGGACATCTAATCACCTCTCAACAAAAGTTTGCTCCAGGCACTGTCAGGCCATTATATGCTAATCAAGGTTGTCAGTTGAAACATTCACACCTAGCTCCAGCAGACAAGAGTCTTTTGTCCCACCCTGGTCATTCCACAGATATATAAACCCTTTTTTCCTAGTTCCGACAGACCTCACTACTAGGGCTGGGCGGTTTCGTTCGTTAATTTTGTATATCGTTTTTTCCCCGTTAATTTCCCATATACGAAACGATATCAAACTTTTTTCCAAACCCGGAAGTGTATTTTCAAAATCGAAACAGCATGCGCCAAATATTTTTGTATTTCCGTCCATTTCGGAAATACGTAAGATGGCTAGATGCTTGCTGGGAGCTCTCCTCTCTCTCCTCTCCTTAGCCAGTCAGAGCCTGAAAGAGGAGGAGGAGGAGGAGGAGGAGAGGGCGGGGAAGGCGCCGGCTGAGCAAGCGAGCGAGAGGGCGAGCGACCCTCAGCGGGAAGGCGGCCCCGTCCCTCCTTCCTCACCTTTGCGGTGGGTGTGCTTCGGAGGAGCCGGGCCCGACTCGGCGGCAGCGCTTGAGGGCCCGCCAGAGTGAGTGCCTGCCTTCCCTCCTTTCCCTTCCTCTTTTCTTTCTTCTCCTTTCCCTCCTCTTGGTGGAGAGAGAAAGAGAGAGAGAGAGAGCCCGCAGGACTCAGGAGGGTGGGACGGAGCTGGGAGCAGCGGGGAGGCTCAGTCTGTTTGCCCTGTGGCTCTTTTTGGCAAGCATTTTCTGCCAAATATTTTTTTTATTATTATTAAAAAAAAATAATTAAATTAAAAAAATATTGAAAAAATATTGAAAAAAAATTCGTTGATGCTTTGCGCATGCGCAACCGCGGGCGCCATCTTTACAAAATGTTTTGTAAATATTAACGAAATTTCGTAAATACCAAACTTTTTTTTATGGAAAATTTCGGATATATTTTTAAATACAAAACGCTGAGGCACCCTAAAAACGAAACGATATTAGAAACAAATTTTTCCGTTGTTACCCAGGCTCACTACCTCTGAGGATGCTTGCCATAGATGCAGGCGAAACGTCAGGAGAAAATGCCTCTAGACCATGGCCATATAGCCCGAAAAAACCTACAACAACCCAATGTGGTTGCCGTTGCCTATTTCTGGTCAAAAATTATTTAACTGCTTGTGTTCCTTCTATTTTTATCAATTTTATACTTATTTATACAATGCTTTTGACATGAAATAAAAAATAACCACATTCTGATGTGTTTTGGCTATATGTTTACCTATTTCCATCTGTAAATGTTGGAGATTATGGATCCGCTACTCAGACTGCCTAACCATCCACTCTATGTCTCCCATTTGCACTCTCTTAAAGTCTTCAGATCTCTTAGCCAAGAAGACTTATTTTAGTTTCATCTAAGATAAAGCACGCAACCATCATAGAAAATAATGGAGTTCCTCCATCATAGGCGGAAAGAGAAGTTTGCAGGATGGATATGGAAGAAATTGTTCAGGCTCTACATGATGTGTATTGAGTAGGGATGATTAAAGAACTGTGAATCACTGTGAATTCTAATACAAACTAATCTGAGTCAGGATTAGCTGCCGGATTAGTGTCAGAATTGGAATAAAGCGATCTATTGGATTTTGCTATTCTTCACATCTTGCAATTCAGTTATTCAGCTCAAAGAACACATCTGAAAGCATTAAATGTGCATTTTAGGATCAAGCTGATTTAGTAATCCATTATCTATATAAATAAAAATATAATGTTCATTTGTGGGATTAACAGAACTCAAAAACCACTGGACGAATTGACACCAAATTTGGACACAAGACACCTAACAGGCCAATGTATGTCCTTCACTCAAAAAATTGATTTTGTCATTTGGGAAGTGTAGTTGCCGGGATTTATAGTTCACCTACAATCAAAGAGCATTATGAACCCCACCAATGATGGAATTCAACCAAACTTGGCACACAGTTCTCCCATGACCAGCAGAAAATACTGGAAGGGTTTGGTGGGAAGTGTTCTTTGGTTTTGGAGTTGTAGTTCACCTACATCCAGAGATCACTGTGGACTCAAAAAATGATGGTTCTGGACCAAACTCTACAAGAATACTCAATATGCCCAAATGTGAACACTGGTGGAGTTTGGGGAAAATAGAATCTTGACATTGGGGAGTTGTAGTTGCTGGGATTTATACTTCACCTACAATCACAGAGCATTCTGAACCCCACCAACGATACAATTGGACCAAACTTCCCACACAGAACCCCCATGTGGGCCACAGCAACGCGTGGCAGGGGACGACTAGTCTATAAAAATAAAAATGTAATGTTTGTTTGTAGGATTAACATAACTCAAAAACAACTGGATGAATTGCCACCAAATTTGGCCACAAGACACCTACTAACCCAAGGAGTAACCCTCACTCAAAAAATTGATTTTGTCATTTGAGCTCCCATGACCAACAGAAAATACTTAAGGTCATCCAGTCCAACTCCCTTCACCAGGGCAAAAAAATGAAATCAAAGCCCTCCTGACAAGAGATAGTGCCATAGAGATAGTGTTGCAGTAGAGTGTGCTGGTCAAGCTACAACTGGTAGTAGGAGGGGAAAGAGGGCTGCTCCAGTGTTGGAGCAGGAGCAGCAAAGGAAGCGAATTAGGGAGATATTCATGACACCTACAGATACTGACTCATTTGAAGGCTTCAGATTCTGAAATGGAGGAGGAGGGAGATGGGGGCAGAGGTTTGAAGTGGGTTACACAGGAGCAAGAGTCAGATGAGGAACGTGAAAGGAAACATATCCGTGAAATACTTAATGCTCCTACTGAGGAAGACTTTATGGGGTTCACGGGGAGTGTTGGGACTGGGAGTGATAACGAAGAGGAGGATGGGCTGGATTGGACCCATGTGCAGGAAGTCAGGGACATATGTACACAGCCAACATCCAGTGATGACTTTGAAGGGATTTCGGGAGATTGGCAACCTGGTAATACATTGGGTGATCTAAGTCTTGATAGACACTGGAAATGTTGGAGGGATGGGAGGTGGTGAGCAGTTGTGGAAGCTAAAGCAGCTGAGAGTGATGAGGACAGGGTGGAGAGCAGCTCATCATCCAATAATGAGTTATAGGATAAAAGAAGGTATCAAACTTTGGGGACTTTGCAGTAGGCAAAGTGTTGTATTCGGCTTGGGACTTTGTTGCTGCCGTTACTCTTGCCTTGGGTCCTGGGACTGCAGATTGCTGTGTTTCCGTGTTTCTACTGACTGGAATCTCGTAAGTGCTGACTTCTACTTCCCTTCTGACTCCGGATTGTTTTTGGATGACGGCATCGCGTTTTTGACCTGAACTTCTGCTTTTGGACGTGCTTCGACTTGGGACTGTTTTCTGACAACGTTTTTGTTTGCTTCCACCTTGTTTCTCTGCGTTTTAAGAACTTTGAAGCAGTTTGCTTGAACTTTTTGTTATCCCAGATTATATTCCAGTATAATCCGTATTATTTGATAAAATTACGTTTTGATTTATTGCTAGATACACTGAGTTAAGTGTTTTTAAGCTATTTTTGTTGTATTAATAAACCTTGCTTTGATTTTTTATTTGCGTCTGGCTCCTTTAAGGCATCTGGTTCACGACATATAGATAGATATGATTCACACACAGAGAGAGAGATAGTATCATAGATTTGAAAGGGACCCCTAAAGAAGGAGAATTATATGTTGCATGTCCCAGAGTAGGCAAACCAGACAATCTCCACATCAACACTGACAAAGAAACAACAAGAACTACTGTTTATCTCCAAGCATAAAGACATTAAATATATTAGAAACCAACTCTTTCTCATTACTTTATTTTCCAGATCAACAAACTGGGCCACAGCAACACGTGGCAAGGGACAGCTAGTTTGTAAGAATAAAAATAATGCATTATTGTAATTTAATTATGCATTTAAATGCAACATTTAATAATAATCATAATAAACTTTTATTTGTACCTCGCTACCATCTCCTGCAGGACTCGGTGTGGCTTACAAGAGGCCGAGCCCAAAGTACATCATTAGCAAAAACACAACAACAACAATACAATGCAACAATAAATAAACTCATAACAAAGCAGAACAATAACAAAAACACAACACTGTTAAAAACCTGTGGCAGGGCCAAATATAATGGTTAAAATTCTAAAAATGCTGGGCATGTCCAGGTGAGGTAGGATGGATATTTTGGGAATAGAAGGGTGTGCAAACAATTCTAGCTCTCTCATAAAGTGCATTAGGGACATTGCTTGGGATTCCTTAATCTGGGAAGGCACACTGGAACATCCATGTTTTCAAGCTCCTTCTGAAGACTGCCAGTGTTGGGGAGTGCCTGATGTCCTTGGGGAGGGAGTTCCAGAGTCGTGGGGCCACCACCGAGAAGGCCCTGTCCCTCGTCCCACCAATCGCGCTTGCAATGCCGGTGGGATCGTGAGCAGGGCCTCACCAGATGAACAAAAGAGATCGTGTGGGTTAGTATACGGAGATGCGGTCATGCAGGTAGGTGGGTCCCAAACTGTTTAGAGCTGTGTAGGTAAGCACCTGCTCCTTGAATTGAGTCTGGAAAATGAACGGCAGCCAATGGAGCTCCTTGAACAGGAGGGTTGACCGCTCCCTGTAAGGAGCACCAGTTAACAACCTGGCCGCCGCCCGTTGAACCAACTGAAATTTCCGGGCTGTTTTCAAGGGCAGCCCCACGTAGAGTGCATTACAGTAGTCCAATCTGGAGGTGACTAAGGCATGGACCACCCTGGCCAGATCCGCCTTCACGAGGTACGGTCACAGTTGGCGCACGAGTCTCAATTGTGCAAAGGCCCTCCCGGCCACATTTGATTAAATGGACACAAAGACTCCAAAATGAAATGGACTGGTCCTTCCGTTTCCCCTCCCTTTTCATCCCATTGTCGCAAACCAATGACCTGTCCAGTTTTCAATTTCTAGTAATGGGGAATTTCAAAAGATAAGAAATTCAGCCTTCACGACAGAAACCTCATTCTAGACTCCATGGTACAAAATAATCTTTATGTTCCTACTGTTATATTTACAATTATACCATTCTGGAAGGCACCGCAACCTAAACATACTATCTATCAATGAAATAAAGTCCCCAAGAAAAAGCTGCCATAATAAAATGTAAAGCTGCAACCAGATCTTTACAATGTATAGAGAACAATGTCAAAATCTGATTGATCATAAATCAATACAATTGGTAAAGTGCACTACTAATTCTGTTTCTCGTCACTAACTAGACCAGTGGTTCTCAACCTTCCTAATGCCGTGACCCCTTAATACAGTCCCTCATGTTGTGGTGACCCCCAACCATAACATTGTTTTTGTTGCTACTTCATAACAGTCATTTTACTACTGTTATAAATCATAATGTACATATCAGGTATGCAAGATGTATTTTCATTCACTGGACCAAACTGGGCACAAATACCCAATGCACCCACATGTAAATGCTAGTGGGGTTGGGGGAGGATTGATTTTGTAATTTGGGAGTTGTAGTTGCTGGGATTTATAGTTCACCTATAATCAAAGAGCATTCTGAACTCCACCAGCAATGGATTTGTAACTTAATTTGCCACATAGAACTCCCATGACCAACAGAAAACACTGGAAGGGTTTGGTGGGTATTGGCCTTGAGTTTGGGAGTTGTAGTTCACCTATATTCAGAGAGCACTGTGGACTCACGCAATGGTGGATCTGGACTAAACTTGGTACAGTTTAGACCAGATCAATATGCACAAATGTGAACACTGGTGGAGCCTGGAGAAAATAGACCTTGACTTTTGGGAGTTGTAGTTGCTGGGATTTATAATTCATTACAATCAAAAAAACATTCTGAACTCCACCAATGATGGAATTGGCTCAAACTTCCCACATGGAATCCCCATGGCCATCAGAAAATACTGTGTTTTCTGATGGTCTTTGGCGACCCCTCTGACACCCCTTCGTGACCCCCTTAGGGGTCCCGACCCCCAGGTTGAGAAACACTGAACTAGAACCATTGAATCAATGGAAATCTTGTGAGTTTCTTAAGCAAATTCCATTAATTCAATGAGTCTATTTTAGGTTTTATTTATCGTGTCATCAGCAACCAGACATTTGTTTTACATTTTTAACAAAAACAAACAAATAAACAGACAAAACACAGAATTTGCAAGCTTGGTAGTTGATTAAATGTCCTTTGCCCAGTATCTGGCCACTTGGAGTGCCTCTGGTGTTGCCGCAAGAAGGTCCTCCATTGTGCATGTGGCAGGGCTCAGGTTGCATTGCAGCAGGTGGTCAGTGGTTTGCTCTTCTCTGCACTCACATGTCATGGATTCCACTTTGTAGCCCCATTTCTTGAGATTGGCACTGCATCTCGTGGTGCCAGAGCGCAGTCTGTTCAGCGCCTTCCAAGTCGCCCTGTCTTCTGTGTGCCCAGGGGGGAGTCTCTCATTTGGTATCAGCCATGGATTGAGGTGCTGGGTTTGAGCCTGCCACTTTTGGACTCTCGCTTGCTAGGGCGTTCCAGCGAGTGTCTCTGTAGATCTTAGAAAACTATTTCTTGATTTAAGTCGTTGATGTGCTGGCTGAAACCCAAACACAGGATGAGCTGAAGATGTCACTACCTCGGTCCTTTCATTATTGGCTGCTACTTCCTGATGGATGTCAGGTGGTGCGATACCAGCTAGACAGTGTAATTTCTCCAGTGGTGTAGGCCACAGACACCCTGTGATAATGCGGCATGTCTCATTAAGAGCCAGATCCACTGTTTTAGCATGGTGAGATGTGTTCCATACTGGGCATGCATACTCCGCAGCAGAGTAGCATAGCGCAAGGACAGATGTCTTCACTGTGTCTGGTTGTGATCCCCAGGGTCTATTCTAGGTTGGGACTTAAGACAAAATTTTGCATCTCTGCCCTCCATAAGTAGACTTCCTAAATGTTATTGAAACTACACTACTTTTATTACTATCAGCACTAACTTAAAGTTTTGAGTGTCAAAACAATAGCTCAGGATAATTTAGAATAGATCTGGACCCACAATCAGCATTTTAACAGCTGAACAACAGCTGAACAAAGAAAAGGAATTAAAATGCTGCACACAGTCCTATATCCCAGAATATAAGGCAGAAAATCCCACATTATCTGAGTGCGGACTCAGATAACCCAGTTCAAAGCAGGTATTGTGGGATTTTCTGCCTAGATATTCTAGGATATAGGGCTGTGTAAAAAAAATCATGAGTGGATGGGTAAAGCATGTAGTACTGAAAATTTACAAACTAGTTAAAACCTGGAATCTCTTTCTGAAGGAGAAGAGGGAAGACAATAGTCTAATTTCCCTGGGGAGTGAGTTTCACAGGTGGGAGGCCACCATCAAGAAGGCCCTGTCCCTGTCCCTGCCAAGCGTGTTTGTGACCGAGAGCAGGGCCTCCCCAGAAGATCTTAAACTCCAAGGTGGGACGTGGAAGGAGATGCATTCGTTGGGCCTTTTATGTTGGTTAAAACTGTTCTTCAGTTTAAATATTGTATTTATTCATGGTTTTTTGCACTAAGATATGTTTAGCGTTCATAAGAAGTCATTCGTATTTTTAAACTTACCCTCAGGAGGAGGAGCCGAGGAGCTGAGGAGCCTTCTAATCAAGGTGAAAGAAGAAAGTGCAAAAGCTGGGTTGCAGCTAAACATCAAAAAAACCAAGATTATGGCAACAAGAATGATTGACAACTGGAAAATAGAGGGAGAAAATGTGGAGGCCGTGACAGACTTTGTATTTCTAGGTGCAAAGATTACTGCAGATGCAGACTGTGGCCAGGAAATCAGAAGACGCTTCCTTCTTGGGAGGAGAGCAATGTCCATCTCGATAAAATAGTAAAGAGTAGAGACATCACACTGGCAACAAAGATCCATTGCCTAATCAAAGCCATGGTCTTCCCTGTAGTCACCTACGGATGTGAGAGCTGGACCTTAGGGAAGGCTGAGCGAAGGAAGATCGATGCTTTTGAGCTGTGGTGTTGGAGGAAAGTGCTGAGAGTGCCTTGGACTGCGAGAAGATCCAACCAGTCCATCCTCAGGAAATAAAGCCCGACTGCTCATTGGAGGGAAGGATACTAGAGACAAAGTTGAAGTACTTTGGCCACATCATGAGGAGACAGCAAAGCTTAGAGAAGACAATTATGCTGGGGAAAGTGAAGGTAAAAGGAAGAGGGGCCGACCAAGGGCAAGATGGATGGATGGCATCCTTGAAGTGACTGGACTGACCTTGAAGGAGCTGGGGGTGGTGACGGCCGACAGGGAGCTCTGGCATGGGCTGGTCCATGAGGTCACGAGGAGTCGGAGACAACTGAATGAATGAACAGATAGTCATCCTCCCCAACTGTCTGGGGAACTGTAAAGTTTGAGGACCCTTGTTCTTGGACATGGAGTTTTCAAAACTGTCCTTGTTGCCTGAGGGCATCTTGTATCCTGTAAGAAGAAATACGTTGTCATAGTTCTTGCTGGCATTGTGTTACTTGGCTAGCCTTGTAGGTGCCCTAGCAGTCTCTTTCTCATTATGCTTGAGAGCATTTTATTGTCTCAGAAACAACTTTATTTATAAAAGGATTTATGAATTAAAGAAGCCGCTGATCCCTGGCAAGTTAAATTACCAAAATGTTACAGCAGACACCGTGGTTTCGCTCTAGGGGAGCACAAATAGTTTATGGGAATGTCCTGACCCTTTGGAGAACCTGACTGTAAACCAAACAAAAGTGTGTGTGTGGAGGTGTAGTGGGGAGAATTATATAGCTCAAATCAGAAAATCTCCTTCTAAATTCCTAAATAGCTTTAGAGAATTCTGCTAAGAAAACCACAGCAACTAAATAGATAACTGGTTTGTTATTCCTGGGCATGTCCACACAGCCCTATATCCCAGAATATCAAGGCAGACATTCCCACATTATCTGAGTGTGGACAGATAACCCAGTTCAAAGCAGGTATTATGAGATTTTCTGCCTAGATATTCTAGGATATAGGGCTGTGTGAAATGCCCCTCTATTCTGCCTTGGTTAGACCTCACCTGGAATATTGTGTCCAGTTCTGGGCACCACAATTGAAGAGAGGTGTTGACAAGCTGGAAAGTGTCCAGAGGAGGGCGACTAAAATAATCTGGAGAACAAGCCCTATGAGGAGTGGCTTAAGAAGCTGGGCATGTTTAACCGGAAGAAGAGAAGTCTGAGAGGAGACATGATAGCCATGTATAAATATTAGGGCTGGGTAACCACGGAAAAATTTGTTTCTAAACTCGATTCGTTTTTAGGGGGTTTTTGCATTTCGTTTTTTAAAAGAATTCCGAAATTTTCCTTTAAAAAAGTTCAAAATATACGAAATTTCGTAAAATTGCAAAACAATTACGAAACGATTTCGAAACAATTACAAATTGATTCGTTAATGGCGGACGCGATTGCGCAATATGCTAAAAAACCCTCCAAATGGGACAGGGGGAACTTCTGAAGCTTCCCTCTCCCTCTGTTGTTGACTGTTGGTGTGATAATTTATTTTTTATCACTGATAAAACAAACAACAACCCTAAAACTTGCACCAGACATACGGAAATAATTACGAAACAATTACGAAACATTACGAAACAATTATGAAATAAATTGAAAAAATTCGTTTCGATTTTTAATTACTCCTGCATGGCTCAATATCGGATCGTAAGCTAATTTAAATACGAATTAATAACGAATTACGAAATTAACGAACGAAACCGCCCAAGCCTAGTAAATATGTGAGACGAAGTCATAGGGAGGAGGGAGCAAGCTTGTTTTCTGCTTCCCTGGAGACTAGGACGCGGAACAATGGCTTCAAACTACAAGAAAGGAGATTCCATCTGAACACGAGGAAGAACTTCCTGCTGTGAGAGCCATTCAGCAGTGGAACTCTCTGCCCGGAGTGTGGGGAGGCTCCTTCTTTGGAAGCTTTTAAACAGAGGCTGGATGGCCATCTGTCAGAGGTGATTTGAATGCAATATTCCTGCTTCTTGGCAGAATGGGGTTGGACTGGATGGCCCAGGAGGTCTCTTCCAACACCAAATTACATTATGATTTTACAAACTAAGCATGAAAACATAATGTTTTACAACAAATTGACAGAAAAAGCAGTTCAGTAGATGGTAACATTATGTAGTAATTACTGTATTTACGAATCTAGCACCAAAACATCACAATGTATTGAAACAGCTGTGGTCCCAGGCGGGAAGCAGATTGCATTGGATGATACAGAACGTTGGATGAGTGAAGGTTGGATAAGCAAGACTCTACTGTAATTGTTTTTTTCCGCCACCTCAGGAAATAGTTGAATTATCCCAGAATCATAAAGTTAGAAGATCTTGGAGTCCTCGTGGACAATAAGTTAAACATGAGCCAACAATGTGAATTGGTGGCAAAAAAGCCAATGGGATTTTCAATAGGAGCCTAGTCTCTAGATCTAGAGAAGTCCTGCTCCCCATGCTCTATTCCGCCTTGGTTACATCACACCTGGAATATTGTGTCCAATTATGGGCACCACAATTCAAGAGAGATATTGACAAGCTGGAATGTGTCCAGAAGTTGTTGTTCATTCGTTCAGTCGTCTCCGACTCTTCATGACCTCATGGACCAGCCCATACCAGAGCTCCCTGTCGGCCGTCACCATCCCCAGCTCCTTCAAGGTCAGTCCAGATACTTTAGCATTTTGGCCATCTTCCGACCTGGGAGTCCCATCTTCCAATGGCATACCGACATATCTCTGGTTGTACTGGTTCATTTAGTTTTCTTGGCAAGGATACTGGGGTGGTTTGCCATTGCCTTCCCCAGGGATCACGCTTGGTCTGACCTCTCTGCCATGACCGTCCCGTCTTGGGTGGCCCTTCACGGTTTCGCTCATGACATCATTGAGGTGCTCAAGCTCCAGCGCCACAACAAGGCGCTGATCCTTTGCTGGAGGTGTCCAGAGGAGGGTGACTAAAATGATCAAGGGTCTGGAGAACAAGCCCTATGAGGAGCGGCTTAAGGAGCTGGGCATGTTTAGCCTGAAGAAGAGAAGGCTGAGAGGAGACATGATAGCCATGTATAAATATGTGAGAGGAAGTCACAGGGAGGAGGGAGCAAGCTTGTTTTCTGCTTCCCTGAAGACTAGGATGCAATGGAACAATGGCTTCAAGCTATAAGAAAGGAGATTCCACCTGAACATGAGGAAGAACTTCCTGACTTCCTGAGCCATTCAGCAGTGGAACTCTCTGCCCCGGAGTGTGGTGGAGGCTCCTTCTTTGGAAGCTTTTAAACAGAGGCTGGATGGCCATCTCTCAGGGGTGCTTTGAATGCAATATACCTGCTTCTTGGCAGGGGGTTGGACTGGATGGCCCACAAGATCTCTTCCAACTCTATGATTCTATGAGTTATTTGTTATGTATATTATATTTGTATATTTCATACCTCTTCGCTGGAAGCATGAAAATACATGATGGATGACAACTGGTTTGAAAAATCCTATTCTATACTGGCATATGCTGGAACAAGTTAACAACTGCCAGGCAGTTTCATAATAGCTAGTTTCCTCCCAATGACCCAGAGGTCAAGCATTAACCCAGGACTGTAATAACTCAACAATTCACACAGAGATAATCCAATGTGTTCACCCTTTATGTAGGAGCTGGGGATGATTGGTTTGCTTTGAAGCACAAAACAAGGGTTCTTTTATGTGTTTTTGCTGTTCTTTTGGGGGGATAGTAAATCTTAAAGGGAAACCTAGTAAATTCTGATGACAAATGACACGGCACATTGGAACATTGTCAAATGTCAGGATGACAAGAACACAGCAAACTCTGGGACCAGTGACAAGACTGTGCTCTTGCCAGGAGCCTTTCTTCATGGTTCTCGTGCTAATATAAATTCACAATGCATGGGTCTACTCTAAGTAAAGAAAAGCACTAATAATAATAATAATAATAATAATAATAATAATAATAATAATAACAACAACAACAACAACACTTTATTTGTACCCCACTACCATCTCCCCAAGGGACTCGGTGCGGCTTACATAAGGCCAAGCCCAAATACAACAATACAAGCAATAAAACAACAATGTTGTTGTTGTTCATTCGTTCAGTCGTCTCCGACTCTTCGTGACCTCATGGACCAGCCCACGCCAGAGCTCCCTGTCGGCCGTTACCACTCCCAGCTCCTTCAAGGTCAGTCCAGTCACTTCAAGGATGCCATCCATAGAGCATCGGATTTGTTGTTCACCTCCAGTACCGTCGGCCGCTAGCTTTCCTTTCGGCTTTGAGCTAGCTGCGTCATCACATCTGGGGCTAGTTGAACTTATCCTCTGCGCCTCCCCAGTAGCATTTTGGCCAT
>NW_026847882.1:9516123-9551708 GCF_025583915.1 Anolis sagrei ordinatus
GAGTACGGAATGATTTGTGGTGTGGTTAAATGAGTGAGAAGGAGAGGAAGAGACACAGAGAGGTAGGTGAGAAGGAAGGAAGGAAGGAGAGAAAAGAAAGAAAGGAGGGAGGGGAGAAAGGAAAGGAAAGAAAGAAGAAAAGATGGGCTATAGAAAGGAGAAACATATATAATATTATTATTTGAAATATAAAAAAAAAAAGTTTGGAAAAAAAGAGAAAGGAGGGGAGGGAAAAAAAAGAAAGAAAGGAAAGAAAAGTTTCCGAATCTTCGTGACTTCATGGACCAGTCCACGCCAGAGCTCCCTGTCGGCCGTCACCACCCCCAGCTCCTTCAAGGTCAATCCAGTCACTTCAAGGATACCATCCATCTTGCCCTTGGTCGGCCCTCTTCCTTTTTCCTTCCATTTTCCCCAGCATCATTGTCTTCTCTAAGCTTTCCTTTCTTCTCATGATGTAGCCAAAGTACTTCATCTTGGCCTCTACTATCCTTCCCTCGAATGAGCAGTCGGGCTTTCTTTCCAGGAGTATGGACTGGTTGGATCTTCTCGCTCTCCAGAGCACTCTCAAAACTTTCCTCCAACACCACAGTTCAAAAGCATCTATCTTCTTTTGCTCAGCCTTCCCTAAGTTCCAGCTCTCACATCCGTAGGTGACTACGGGAATACCATTGCTTTTACTATGCGGATCTTTGTTGCCAGTGTGATGTCTCTACTCTTCACTATTTTATCGAGATTGGACATTGCTCTCCTCCCAAGAAGTAAGCGCCTCCTGATTTCCTGGCTGCAGTCTGTGTCTGCAGTAATCTTTGCACCTAGAAATACAAAGTCTGTCACTGCCTCCACGTTTTCTCCTTCTATTTCCCAGTTGTCAAACATTCTTGTTGCCATAATCTTGGTTTTTTTGATGTTTAGCTGCAACCCAGCTTTTGCGCTTTCTTCTTTCACCTTGATTAGAAGGCTCCTCAGCTCCTCCTCACTTTCGGCCATCAGAGTACAACACAGTACAAGCAATTAAAAACAACATAGACAATAAGATACACAATATTATCAAAAAACCAGCACATAATTAAAAACAGAGGGAAGGCCAACCAAATGTAGAGTTAAAATTGGAAATAATGCTGGGACATGAACGGAAGGTGATAGTGGTGTTTGTGGAAGGGCATACGAGCAGACTTAGAGAAAGGTAAAGTGCTTTGGAGGACAAAGTGCTATAGGTTCATTATTCCGGGAAGGCACACTGGAACAACCACATCTTCAAGCTCCTCCTGAAGAATGCCAAGGTTGGAGCCTGTCTGATGTCTTTAGGGAGTGAGTTCCAGAGTCGAGGGGCCACCACCGAAAAGGCCCTCTCTCTCGTCCCCACCAATTGCACCTGCGAAGCTGGCGGGATCGAGAGCAGGGCCTCTCCAGATGATCAAAGGGATTGCGTGGGTTCGTATATAGAGATGCAATCACGCAGGTAGGTGGGTCTCAAACCATTCAGGGCTTTGTAGGTAAGAACCTGCACCTTGAATTGGGTCTGGTAGATGAATGGCAGCCAGTGGAGCTCCTTGAACAGGAGGGTTGACCGCTCCCTGTAAGGAGCCCCAGTTAACAACCTGGCTGCCGCCCGTTGGATCATCTGAAATTTCTGGGCCGTTTTCAAGCCCACATAGAGTGCATTGCAGTAGTCCAGTCTAGAGGTGACTAAGGTGTAGACCACCCTGGCCAGATCCGTCATTGCAACAGATCACCAATTTAAACAATAATTTTCTGGCTTCTAGAAAATCACCTAGAAATTTCTCTGGTTGCTCACTTAGGCAAAATAGTTAAGGGGAAAAAACTGCTATATCAAGCACAAAATAAAACTAAAAAAACCGTGATAATTGCTATTATAACTTCAGAAGGTTCTCCTTGTGTAAACTGTATTAACAGCTTCTTCCTCCGATGCAAATTTTACTAGCTTTAGCTACAAATTTAAATTAATTGTTTATGCTTTAGAGTATTTAAAGTCTAAAATTAAAGGCAGCCAGTGACTATAAAACAGAATGATAATTAATGATAATAACTCATTGTCACAAAAACAGGGCTGAGGCAAAACAGTAATGGGATTTTTTTTGTTTTCCTTGTTGTTTTGCAATATGCATTTTATGAGGCTCAAAATTACTTTGTTAACTATCTGAAGATAAGTTTTATGTTCTTGCAAAACTTTCAGTTTCTGCTATATAGTAATGCAGACTCCAGTTCCGCATACAATCTTGGCTAGTTTGGCCATTTTATCTTTATTTTAACTAACTCTTGCACCATTGCTGTTACATCAACAGTGACTTCCATCCAAATTGTGTGGAAGTTTAAAGTCAAAATCAATAACTAAATTGGTATTCAGAAATAAACAATATCTACCACAAAAAAAGAAATATTCAGAAAAGAAATAACATTTTAATACAAACCTAGTTAGTTGTCCAGAGGAGGGCAATTAAAATGACCAAGGGTCTGGAGAACAAGCCCTATGAGGAGCAGTTTAAAGAGCTGGGCATGTTGAGCCTGAAGAAGAGAAGGCTGAGAGGCGACATGATAGCCATGTATAAATATGTGAGAGGAAGCCATAGGGAGGAGGGAGCAAGCTTGTTTACTGCTTCCATGGAGATTAGGACGAGGAACAATGGCTTCAAACTACAAGAAAGGAGATTCCACCTGAACATTAGGAAGAACTTCCTGATTGTGAGAGCTGTTCAGCAGTGGAACTCTCTGCCCTGAAGTGTGGTGGAGGCTCCTTCTTTGGAGGCTTTGAAACAGAGGCTAGATGGCCATCTATCGGGGGTGCTTTGAATGTGATTTTCCTGCTTATTGGCAGAGTAGGGTTATTTCTACCCCGCCCTTCTCACCCCGGAGGGGACTCAGGGCGGCTTACAAAGACACAATGAGATGCCGGCATCAACATAACCGTAGAATAAAAACAATATAGCAGCAATTAAACAATGAACAATCAGTTTCTGCACTGCAACAATAAAACCAATAAAACCGATTTCACCTAATTAACGCTCAGCGTTCGCCATCTCATAGTCCAAATTTCAATTCCACGTTGTCAGTCCTGTCAGTCCTAGTCGTCTAATTGTCCTTAACAAGTTGTCAGATTGCCCGAAGGCCTGGTCCCACAACCACGTTTTTAATTTCCTCCTGAAGGAGAGGAGGGATGTTCTTGACCTAATTTCCCCCGGGAGTGAGTTCCACAGGTGAGGGGCCACCACTGAGAAGGCCCTGCTTCTTGTCCCCACCAACCTCACTTGTGATAGAGGTGGGGGCGAGAGCAGGGCCTCCCCAGATGATCTCAAACTCCGAGGTGGGACATAGAGGGAGATGCGTTCGGACAGATACACTGGACTGGAACTGTATAGGGTTTTGTAGGTCAAAACCAGCACCTTGAATTGTGCTCGGAACTGAACCGGCAGCCAGTGGAGCTGACACAGCAGGGGGGTGGTGTGCTCCCTGTATGACGCCCTGGTGAGTAATCTGGCTGCCGCTCGCTGGACCAGTTGAAGTTTCTGAACAGTCTTCAAAGGCAACCCCACGTAGAGCGCGTTGCAGTAATCTATTCGGGATGTAACAAGAGTGTGGACCACTGTGGCCAGATCAGTCTTCCCAAGGTACGGGCGCAGCTGGCACAAGTTTTAGTTGTGCAAAAGCTCTCCCGGCCACCGCCGAGACCTGGGGTTCCAGGCTCAGCGATGAGTCCAGGATCACTCCCAAGCTGCGAACCTGCATCTTCAGGGGGAGTGTAACCCCGTCTAACACAGGCTGTAACCCTATGCCCTGTTCGGCCTTACGACTGACCAACTCTATGATTCTCTTCCAACTCTATGATTCTATAACTGGCAAATAGAGAGAGAAAACGTAGAGGCAGTGACAGACTTTGTATTTCTAGGTGCAAAGATTACTACAGGCACAGACTGCAGCCAGGAAATCAGAAGACCTTTACTTCTGGGGATGAGAGCAATGACGAATCTTGATAACATAGTGAAGAGTAGAGACATCACACTGGCAAGAAAGATCCACATAGTTAAAGAACTGGTATTCCCCGTAGTAACCTATGGATGAAAGAGCTGGATCAGAAGGAAGATTCAGCAAAGGAAGATAGATGCTTTTGAACTGTGGTGCTGGAGGAAAGTTCTGAGAGTGCCTTGGACCGCGAGAAGATCCAACCAGTCCATACTTCAGGAAATAAAGCCCTGACTGCTCATTGGAGGGAAGGATAGTAGAGGCAAAGATGAAGTACTTTGGCCACATCATAAGAAGAAAGGAAAGCTTAGAGAAGACAATTATGCTGGGGAAATGGAAGGAAAAAGGAAGAGGGGCCGACCAAGGGCAAGATGGATGGATGGAATCTGTGAAGTGACTGGCTTGACCTTGACAGCCGACAGCGTGGGCTCTGGCATGGGCTGGTTCATGAGGTCACAAAGAGTCGGAAGCGACTGAACAAATGAACAGTAACAAACACATGGATATTTATCCATGACTGAATGAATAAACAATAATAACATAATAACACTTTATTTGTACTCCGCTACCATCTCCCCAAGGGACTGGGTGCAGCTTACATGAGGCCGAGCCCAAAGACAAAAATACAAGCAATAATAACAATAATACAAGCAATTAAAATAAAACATGGACAATAAAATAATGAAACATAGACAACACACAATTAAAACCAAGGGAAGGCCAAATGTAGAATTAAAATTGAGAATAATGCTGGAACATGGGTGAAAGAGTAATGGGGCATTTGTGGAAAACATACGAGCAGACCTAAAACAATGTAAAGTGCTTTGGAGGACAAAGTGCTATGGAATCATTATTCCAGGAAGGCACACTGGAACAACCACGTCTTCAAGCTCCTCTTAAAGACTGCCAGAGTTGGGGCCTGTCTGATGTCCTTAGGAAGTGAGCTCCAGAGTCGAGGGGCCACCACCGAAAAGGCCCTCTCTCTCGTCCCCACCAATCGCGCCTGCGATGCAGGTGGGATCGCGAGCAGGGCCTCCAGATGATTGAAGAGATTGTGTGGGTTCGTATACAGAGATGCGGTCACACAGGTAGGCAGGTCCCAAACCGTTTAGGGCTTTGTAGGTAAGAACCTGCACCTTGAATTGGGTCCAGAAAATGAATGGCAGCCAGTGGAGTTCCTTGAACAGGAGGGTTGACCGCTCCCTGTAAGGAGCCCCAGTTAACAACCTGGCTGCCACCCATTGGACCATCTGGAATTTCCGAGCCGTTTTCAAGGGCAGCCCCATGTAGAGTGCATTACAGTAATCCAGTCTAGAGGTGACTAAGGCATGGACCACCTTGGCCAGATCCGCCTTCCCGAGTTGGCACACGAGTCTTAATTGTGCAAAGACCCTCTCAACCACCGCCGATGCCTGAGTCTCAAGTGTAAGTGATGAATCCAAGAGGACTCCCAAACTGCAGACCTTTGACTTCAGGGGGAGTGCAACCCCGTCCAGCACAGGTAGGCACTCTATACCCCGATCCGGTTTGCGATCGACCAGGAGGACCTCTGTCTTGACAACAACAAAACTAGTTAGTAGTTGGCAGCAGTATAGGGTTTTCATCAGTTCAACTCTCTGAACATCTTCAAGAGCAATCCATCATATGGTGCATCGACACTGTAGAATTCATGCAGTTTGACACCACTTTAGCTGCTATGGTTCAATACTTTGGAATCCCAGGAATTGAAATTTGATGCAGTACCAGCATTCTTTGGTGTAGAAAGCTAAAGAGCTTGTAAAACTACAATAGCCACAATTCCATAGCATTGAGGCATGGCAATTAACATTGTATCAAACTTTATAAATTCAGCAGTAGAAATGCATCGATTGAAAGCATTGCAATGCCCTAAACTGAAAATGAGGAATATATGAATGGCAGTAACTGCAGTTTTTATATTTTGATTTTGTGTCTATGTGTGTCAGGAGTAACTTGAGAAACTGCAAGTCTCTTCTGGTGTGAGAGAATTTGCTGTCTGCAAGGACGTTGCCCAGGGGATGCCCAGATGTTTTCTCATCCTGTGGGAGGCTTCTCTCATGTCCCCACAGGAGAAGCTGGAGCTGACAGATGGGAGCTCACCTCGCTCTCTGGATTCGAGCCACCGACCTTTTGGTCAGCAGACCTGCCGGCACTAAGCTTTAACCCATTGCGTCACTGGGGGCTCCTTAATTCCATGAAAACCTGTAAATGAAAGGAATGGATTGTTGTGGGTTTTTTCAAGCTATATGGCCATGTTCTAGAGCAGTGTTTCTCAATCTGGGGGTCAGGACCCCTCGGGGGATCACAAGGGGGTGTCAGAGGGGTCACCAAAAGACCATCAGAAAATAGTATTTTCTGTGTGGGAAGTTTGGCCCAAATCTCTCATTGGTGAGGTTCAGAATGTGCTTTGATTGTAGGTGAACTATAAATCCCAGCAATTACAACTCTCAAATAGCAAGGTCTATTTCCCCCCAAACTCCATTAGTGTTCATATTTGAACATATTGAATATTCGTGCCAAGTTTGGTCCAGATCTATCATTGTTTGAGTCCACAGTGCTCTCTTGATGTAGGTGAGCTACAACTCCAAAACTCAAGGTCAATGCCCACTAAACCCTTCCAATATTTTCTGTTTGTCAAGGGAGTTCTGTGTGCCGAGTTTGGTTCCTTTCCGTTGTTGGTGGAGTTCAGAATGCTCTTTGATTGTAGGCGAACTATAAATCCCAGAAACTTTAACTCCCAAATTACAAAATCAATCTGCCCCTGCCCCCCAACACCACCAGTATTCAAATTTGGGCATATCAGATATTTACATTATGATTCATAACAGTAGCAAATCTACAGCTGTGAAGTAGCAACAAAAATAATGTTATGTTTGGGGGTCACCACCACATGAGGAACTGTATTAAGGGTTCACGGCATTTGGAAGGTTGAGAACCACTGTTCTAGAGGCATTCTCGCCTGACGTTTCGCCTGCATCTATGGCAAGCATCCTCAGAGGTAGTGAGGTCTGTTGGAACTAGGAAAAAGGGTTTATATATCTGTGGAATGACCAGGGTGGGACACAGGACTCTTGTCTGCTGGAGCTAGGTGTGAATATTTCAACTTTTGATCCATTCCTTTTTCTTCTGCTTCATTATGATATTCTTATTAATTCAGAGATCTACATTGCAAATGGCTTTTCCGGCAAAAGTTATTTTAGCGATGTACTGAGCTGTCCTCTATTTTAATTCATAAGAATTATGAATTTACATTTTCACCAAAGCCTGTATAATTAATATAATTAGAAAACAACTAGCCAGAACTTATAAAATGTCTTGCTCAGTTGGGAAGGAATGACAAGGCCTACTAGAAATGTGAAGCTGAGCCCTCCTTGTTGTAAAACATGCTATAGCTTTTAAATCTTCAGTGAATTCACCTCCTTCTTTTGTTTTGGAACAAAGCTTTATATCACAGAGACTACAATAAAATTGTTCTTACTTTAAAAAAAATAGATTCTCATACAGCACATCATAAAAGACAGGGTATCAACACCACAACACCAAGTAAAGGGAGATGTGAATACAGAAGCTTGTAAAGTACCCAGACTCATTTATCTGACCATCGTAACTTTTTGTTTCCTTTAAAAAAGCAATCTAGTGATAGTTGAAACCAGCCGATATAACTGGTCAGTGAACTAAATCCTAGTCAGGTCTTGGGAGAAATTTTTCCCAGTCTTTGGGTTCTTCTGGGATGAGTGAAGGTTGTAATCCTGGATGGTATGTCTCATCTTCTCCGTCTTGAGCATCCTGATAATAATGGTTGGGCGGTTTCGTTCGTTATTTTCGTAATTCATTATTAATTCGTATTTAAATTAGCTTACGATCCGATATTGAGCCATTTTGGAATAGTGTGAGGAGGAAATTAGATTCAAAACAATTTTTTCAATTTATTTCATAATTATTTTGTTATTATTTCGAAATTATTTCGTAATTTTTTCATAATTATTTTGTAATTATTTTCGCATGTCTGGTGCAAGTTTTATAGTTGTTGTTTGTTTTATCACACCAACAGTCAACAACAGAGGGAGAGGGAAGCTTCAGAAGTTCCCCCTGTCCCATTTGGAGGATTTTTTATCATATTGCGCAATCGCGTCCGCCATTAATGAATCGATTCGAAATTAACGAAATTTCGTAAATAACGAAACTTTGAAATCTCAAAATTTTGGAAGTATTTAGAATTTGGAAACGCTAGCATTCCCTGGAAACGAATCGATTTTAGAAACAAATTTTTCCGTGGTTACCCAGCCCTACCTGATAATAATGGTTGGGATGTGGAAGACAAAAACATCAGCTAATTAGGGATAACAACAACAATTTTATTGATTAGCCAATTGGCCTTATCAAAAACAAACAATGCAGACATAACATACAACATACATCTAGTCCTCTTAAAATAAAATACAAATATACAGGTAGCTATAGATATATGGATTAGATGTGAACAAAGTAATTAGGGATAACATAGCTGGCTGTAAAGGGCTGCCCATTATATATAGGTAATGGTAAAAGTTATATATATATGTACTAGCCATCCGCTGTCATGCGTTGCTGTGGCCCTCATGGGAGTTCTGTGTGGGAGGTTTGGCCCAATTCTATCATTGGTGGGGTTCAGAATGCTCTGTGATTGTAGGTGAACTATAAATTCCAGCAACTACAACTCCCAAATGACAAAAATCAATATTTTTTACTGAAGGACATACATTGGGTTGTTAGGTGTACCGTGTCCAAATTTGGTGTCAATTCGTCCAGTGGTTTTTGAGTTCTGTTAATCAAACAAATGAACATTACATTTTTATTGATATAAACTAGCCGTCCCCTGCCACGCATTGCTGTGGCCCACATGGGGGTTCTATGTGGGAGTTTTGGCCCAATTCTATCGTTGGTGGGGTTCAGAATGCTCTGTGATTATAAGTGAACTATAAATCCCAGCAACTACAACTCCCAAATGTCAAGATTCTATTTTCCCCAAACTCCACCAGTGTTCAAATTTGAGCATACTGAATATTCTTGTAGAGTTTGGTCCAGATCCATTATTGTTTGAGTCCACAGTGATCTTTGGATGTAGGTGAACTACAACTCCAAAACCAAAGGACACTGCCCACCAAACCCTTCCAGTATTTTCTGTTGGTCATGGGAGAACTGTGTGCCAAGTATGGTTCAATTCCATTGTTGGTGGGGTTCAGAATGCTGTTTGATTGTAGATGAACTATAAACCCCAGCAACTACAACTCCCAAATGACAAAATGATTTTTTTGAGTGAAGGACATACATTGGGTTGTTAGGTGTCTTGTGTCCAAATTTGGTGTCAATTCGTCCAGTGGTTTTTGAGTTCTGTTAATCCCACAAACGAACATTACATTTTTATTTATATACTAGCTTGGGGACCCGGCACTGCCCGGGTTATTTGAGAAAGGATTTGTGTCTCAAGGTTGTCTTTATTAGTTACTAACTTGGGGACCCGGCATTGCCCGGGTTATTAGAGAAAGTGGGTAATGGTGGTTCTGTATGCCAAGTTTGGTCTTTATTGGTTTTGGATAATGGCAGCATTATTTTCAGGAAGTGAGTGAAGGTACTTGAAGTCCCATCATCCATGGGCCATCCTCCTACAAACAGCAGCAGGATATAGAGTGGGTCATGGGGGCTCTGTGTGCCAAGTTTGGTCTTTATCAGTCATTAGATGAGGGTGGCAGTGGTGTCAGTAAGTGAGTGAAGGTATTGCAAGTCCCATCATCCAAAGTCCATCCCCTTTCAAATTGCAGCAGGATGTAGAGTGGATCATGGGGGCTCTGTGTGCCAAGTGTGGTCTTGATTGGTCATTAGAAGAGGGTTGCAGCAATCTTTGGAAGGGAGTGGAGGTACTTGAAGTCCCATCATCCATGGTCTGTCCTCCTCCAAACTGCACCAGGATGTAGAGTGGGTCATTGGAGCTCAAAGTGGCAAGTTTAGTCTTGATTAGTCATTGGCGAGGGTCTCAGTGGTCTCAGGAAGTGAGCAAAGGTACTGCAAGTCCCATCATCCATCTCCAAATTTTTCCAAATAACACCAGGACGTAAAGTGGGTCATGAGAGGTCTATGTGCCAAGTTTGGTGTTGATCCGTCATTGGATGAGGTTTGCAGAGGTCTCAGAATGTGAGTGAAGGTACTGGAAGTTCCATCATCCATGGTCCACCCTTCTCTCCAAAACTGCAGCAGGATGTAGAGTGGGTCATGGGGGCTCTGTGTGCCAACTTTGGTCTTGATTGGTCATTAGATGAGTTTTGCAGCAGTCTTGGGTAGTGGAGGTACTTGAAGTCCCATCATCCATGGTCTGTCGTCCTCCAAACTGCTCCAGGATGTAGAGTGGGTCATTGAAGCTCCATGTGCCAAGTTTAGTCTTGATTAGTCATTGGCGAGGGTCTCAGTGGTCTCAGGAAGTGAGTGAAGTGACTGCAAGTCCCATCATCCATTGTCAAATTCTTCCAAACCGCACCAGGATGTAGAGTGAGTTATGCGGACTCTCTGTGTAAATTGTGGTCCTGATCCATCATTGTTGGCAGTTATAATGGTCTTAGGAAGGGAGTGCAGGTATTGCAAGTCCCATCGTCCATGGTGCATCCTCCTTCAAACTGCACCTGGATGTAGAGTGCGTCATGGAGACTCAGTGTGCCAAGTTTGGTATTTTTTGGTAATTGGATGAGGGTTGCAGTGGTCTGAAGAATGAGCAATGGTACTGCAAGTCCCATAATCCACGGTCCATCCCCGGCCAAACCACACCAGGACGTAAAGTGGGTCATGAGAGGTCTCTGTGCGAAGTTTGGTCCTGATCAGTCATTGGATAAGGTTGAGAGCGGTCTCAGAATGTGAGTGGTGGTACTGCAAGTCCCATCATCCATGGTTCATAGTCCTCCAAACTGCAGTAGGATGTAGAGTGGGTGATGGGGGCTCTGTGTGCCTATTTCGGTCTGTATTGGGAGTGTTCTGACCCAGCCCCCGGCCTTTCCTTTCCTCTCTTTGTCATCTCGGAATGTTGGAAATGAGGCTGGCCAATCAGAGACCATATGCAAATTTCCTTCTGTCATGCCCCGTTTCTGCCATGAACCCTCTTCTCCACCAGGGGCTCCTCTTGAAGCTGGCCAATCAGAGACCATATGCAAATAGCACCACAGCGGCAGCCAATCAGAACGCTGCCACATACACCGCCCCCCCTCCACAATTCCTCTGTCCGATACAAACACTCTTCTTTATTATATACTAGCTTGGGGACCCGGCGTTGCCCGGGTTATTAGAGAAAGTGGGTAATGGCGGTTCTGTATGCCAAGTTTGGTCTTTATTGGTCTTTGGATAATGGCAGCATTATTTTCAGGAAGTGAGTGAAGGTACTTCAAAGTCCCATCATCCATGGGCCATCCTCCTACAAACAGCAGCAGGATATAGAGTGGGTCATGGGGGCTCTGTGTGCCAAGTTTGGTCTTTATCAGTTATTAGATGAGGGTGGCAGTGGTGTCAGTAAGTGAGTGAAGGTACTGCAAGTCCCATCAGCCAAAGTCCATCCCCTTTCAAACTGCAGCAGGATGTAGAGTGGATCATGGGGGCTCTGTGTGCCAAGTGTGGTCTTGATTGGTCATTAGAAGAGGGTTGCAGCAATCTTTGGAAGGGAGTGGAGGTACTTGAAGTCCCATCATCCATGGTCTGCCCTCCTCCAAACTGCACCAGGATGTAGAGTGGGTCATTGGAGCTCCATGTGCCAAGTGTAGTCCTGATTAGTCATTGGCGAGGGTCTCAGTGGTCTCAGGAAGTGAGCAAAGGTACTGCAAGTCCCATCATCCATCTCAATTTTTCCAAACAACACCAGGACGTAAAGTGGGTCATGAGAGGTCTATGTGCCAAGTTTGGTCTTGATCCGTCATTGGATGAGGTTTGCAGAGGTCTCAGAATGTGAGTGAAGTATTGGAAGTTCCATCATCCATGATCCACCCTTCTCCAAAACTGCAGCAGGATGTAGAGTGGGTCATGGGGGCTCTGTGTGCCAACTTTGGTCTTGATTGGTCATTAGATGAGTTTTGCAGCAGTCTTGGGTAGTGGAGGTACTTGAAGTCCCATCATCCATGGTCTGTCATCCTCCAAACTGCTCCAGGATGTAGAGTGGGTCATTGAAGCTCCATGTGCCAAGTTTAGTCTTGATGAGTCATTGGTGAGGGTCTCAGTGGTCTCAGGAAGTGAGTGAAGTGACTGCAAGTCCCATCATCCATTGTCAAATTCTTCCAAACCGCACCAGGATGTAGAGTGAGTTATGCAGGCTCTCTGTGTAAATTGTGGTCCTGATCCATCATTGTTGGCAGTTGTAATGGTCTTAGGAAGGGAGTCCAGGTATTGCAAGTCCCATCGTCCATGGTGCATCCTCCTTCAAACTGCACCTGGATGTAGAGTGCGTCATGGAGACTCAGTGTGCCAAGTTTGGTATTTTTTGGTAATTGGATGAGGGTTGCAGTGGTCTGAAGAATTGAGCAATGGTACTGCAAGTCCCATAATCCACGGTCCATCCCCAGCCAAACCACACCAGGACGTACAGTGGGTCATGAGAGGTCTATGTGCGAAGTTTGGTCCTGATCAGTCATTGGATGAGGTTAACAGCGGTCTCAGAATGTGAGTGGTGGTACTGCAAGTCCCATCATCCATGGTTCATACTCCTCCAAACTGCAGTAGGATGTAGAGTGGGTGATGGGGGCTCTGTGTGCCTATTTCGGTCTGTATTGGTAGTGTTCTGACCCAGCCCCCGGCCTTTCTTTCCTCTCTTTGTCATCTCGGAATGTTGGATTTGAGGCTGGCCAATCAGAGACCATATGCAAATTTCCTTCTGTCATGCCCCGTTTCTGCCATGAACCCTCTTCTCCACCAGGGGCTCCTATTGAAGCTGGCCAATCAGAGACCATATGCAAATAGCACCACAGCGGCAGCCAATCAGAACGCTGCCACATACACTTCCGCCCTCCACAATTCCTCTGTCCGATACACTCTTCTTTATTATATACTAGCTTGGGGATTTGTATGGCTTGCCTTTTCCTTTCCTCTCTTTGTCATCTCAGAATCTTGGAATTGAGGCTGGACAATCAGAAACCAGATGCAAATAGTACCACAGTGGCAGCCAATCAGAAAGCTCCTGTTGAAGCTGGCCAATCAGAAACCATATGCAAATTTCCTTTCCCCTCTCAGCCACTTGAGGATCTTGGAATGTTTTGGTTGGCCAATCAGAGACCATATGCAAATTGTACCACAGTGGCAGCCAATCAGAAAGCTGACACATACACCTACCTCCGTCCTCCGCATACATACAAACACTCTCTTTTATTATATACTAGCTTGGGGACCCGGCGCTGCCCGGGTTATTTGAGAAAGGAATTGTGTATCAAGGTTAGTCTTTATCAGTTATTTATATGGCTCGCAGTTATTTATATGGCTCACAGGTACTGTGAATCCCATCATCTGTGGTCCATCCCCGGCCAAACCACACCAGGGCGTAAAGTGGGTCATGAGAGGTCTATGTGCCAAGTTTGGTCCTGATCAGTCATTGGATGAGGTTAACAGCGGTCTCAGAATGTGAGTGATGGTACTGCAAGTCCCATCATCCATGGTCCATCCTCCTCCAAACTGCAGTAGGATGTAGAGTGGGTCGTGTGGGCTCTGTGTGCCAAGTTTGGTCTGTATTGGTAATTTTCTGACACAGCCTCAGGCCTTTTCCTCTTCTCTGTCACCTCAGAATCTTGGAGTTTTGAAGCTGGCCAATCAGAGATCATATGTAAATTGTACCACAGTGGCAGCCAATCAGAACGCTGCCACATACACCTCCTGTCCTCCCTCCGCATACAAACACTGACTTTTATTATATACATAGATATATAGATGATGGCTGGCTGGCTGGCTGGCTGGCTGGCTGGAAAGATAGATGGATAGATGGATAGATGGATAGATGGATGGATGGATGGATGGATGGATAGATGGATGGATAGATGGATAGATGGATAGATGGATGGATAGATGGATGGATAGATGGATGGATGGATGGATGGATGGATGGATGGATGGATGGATAGATGGATGGATGGATAGATGGATGGATGGATAGATGGATGGATAGATGGATGGATAGATGGATGGATGGATGGATGGATGGATGGATGGATGGATGGATGGATGGATGGATGGATGGAGATGGATGGATGGATGGATAGATAGAGAGATAGAGAGATAGATAGATAGTAGGGCTGGGCGGTTTCGTTTCGTTAATTCGTAATTCGTTAATAATTCGTTAATTTTTTCAATTACAAAACGATAACGAACCATTCTGGAGCAATTATTAAAAAAACGAATTTTCAAAACCGTTTTGTAAATGCTTCGTATTTCGATATTGTATTCGTTTCGTTATTGTTTTGAGGTCGTTTCGTTATTATTTCCGCATGTCTGGGCCAGTTTTATGGTTTAATTAGTGAAAAAAAATTATAATATCACACCAACAGTCAACAACAGAGGGAGAGGGAAGCTTCAGAAGGTTTTGGAGGTTTTTTAGCGTATTTCGCGGTCGCGTCCGCCATTAACGAATCGATTCGTTATTGTTTCGGAAATCGATTCGTTAATTTTTTACCATTTACGAAATTTCGTAAATATCGAACTTTTTAAAAGGAAAATTTTGTAATTATTTTAAATATCGAAACAAAAAAAAACCCCAAATACAAATTGATTTTAGAAACAAATTTTTCCGTTGTTACCCAGGCCTAATAGATAGATCCGATAGATAGATAGACCGCACTGAGTCGCCTACGGGCTGAGATAGTGCGGTATACAAATAAAGTAAATAAATAAAATAAATAGATAGATAGATAGATAGATAGATATAGGGCTGGGCGGTTTCGTTTCGTTAATTCGTAATTCGTTAATAATTCGTTAATTTTTTCAATTACAAAACGATAACGAACCATTCTGGAGCAATTTTTCAAAAAAACGAATTTTTAAATACGTTTTGTAAATGCTTCGTATTTCGTTATTGTATTCGTTTCGTTATTGTTTTGAGGTCGTTTCGTTATTATTTCCGCATGTCTGGGGCAAGTTTTATGGTTGTTTTTTGTTTAATTAGTGAAAAAAAAATTATAATATCACACCAACAGTCAACAACAGAGGGAGAGGGAAGCTTCAGAAGTTTTTGGAGGTTTTTTAGCGTATTTCGCGGTCGCGTCCGCCATTAACGAATCGATTCGTTATTGTTTCGGAAATCGATTCGTTAATGTTTTGTAATTTTTTTCACATTTACGAAATTTCGTAAATATCGAACTTTTTAAAAGGAAAATTTTGTAATTATTTTAAATAACGAAACCCAAAAACCCCCAAAAAACGAATCGATTTTAGAAACAAATTTTTCCGTTGTTATCCAGGCCTAATAGATAGATAGATAGATAGATAGATAGATAGATAGATAGATAGATAGATAGATGATTTTCAGTTATTGATTGCCCACATGCATTCAAAAGCTAACCATGTCATCACAAAGTGGACTCATTTCTGGAGGGAAATTATTAGGCTGTATTAGTGATCACACAATGGAGTGATTCCCTGAGAAATTGGTACGCCACTATAAAACAGTACAGATACTATTTTTCATCCCCATTACAAGAGAGGGCAATACCAACCCATGAACATATTACCAGAGACTTTCCCCAAAATCTTCAGGTCTAAGATGTTCCTGACCCGACAACATGTGTCTGCTGTAACAGCCATTTCGTCTAGATCTGGCATGGCCCAGACCTTCAGAAGCAAAGAAGTCACTAGAGCATCATAAATTGAGGTTGGCACAACTACATGGCTTTTTCACCCTCAAATAACCCTTCCTTATCTTGTTAGGAAATGAATCCGACTGCTCTGTAGGTGGACTGATTCAATCAAAGAATGCACAACCCCAGGTTTGCGAGAACTGAGCAATGCGGTTGATGATCCTTGGAGGGCTCTCATTCCTGACTTGATGGCAAATAGCAACAAATCTCGTTATACGTTAAGCACTGTCTGCTGCCTTGAAGACTCTACCAGCACAGCAGTAAATGTGACTGTCATGCTGCTATTACAGGGGCATGCCAATGAGAATGCAGTCATGAATCTGTGTACCCGAGTCCACATTATCAAATAATAATAATAAAAAAGTATTGAATAGAGAATTCTATAATACCTAGGACGGATACCTAGGGCTTTATATCATGCCCATCACCATGACATTTGAGTGTCTGTTCCAGGAAATTGTCTTGAGAACAGCAAGGTCACCGGCTGTCCAGTCAGTTACTTTAGTTCCAGGCAGATATTTCCATTTTATCATTCTATTGGGAGATCGTTTCAGATTAGACCAGCTCTCTTTGCTGACAGTTCTGAGGAATTTCTTTTGCATAGTGTGACATTCTGCAGAGAGCACAGCAGAAATGAGTGAGAGGATTATTGGTATGCATGCAACAAAGTTAGCAAATGTACAGTTGAGTTTCGCTTATCCAACATAAACAGGCCAGCAGAACATTGGATAAGTGAAAATAGTGGATAATAAGGAGGCATTATTTTTTAAAATATTTTTATTGAAGTATATTCTTACAAATATATAGGTTAAAAAACAATAGGAATTGGTGAAGTTAGGGTTAAGGGTAGGGAGACAGTTGGGAGGATAGGTTGGGTTGGGAAAGGGAGTGAGGATTGGGTTAGGGAAGGAGGATACGGAAAGTATATGGGGCCTGGAGGGAAGGGAGGGGAGCGACACTGGGGAAGGGGGTGGTGGGGGTCTTCTGACTTCCATAATCTCCTTCTCTCTGGTTCCGTCTTTTTGTTTTCTTCCTTTTTCTAAAAACTTATTCTTCCTCCTCTTTTGTGTCTTTCTTAATTTGATCTTGTGATAGATATTCCTCAAATGGCTTCCAATCTGTTTTTCTCATTGGTTTTCCATATGAGTCTTTTAAAGCAAAAGTCAGTTTGTCCATATCTTTAATTTCCTTCACCTTACTTATCCATTCCTCCTTCGTGGCTACTTCTTTCTGTTTCCATTTTTTTGCTCAGACTATTCTTGCAGCTGTGATACAATAATTGAACAGGATATCCTTATTCTAGTCTAGTTCCAGTTCTTCGTCTATTATTCCCAATAGAAAGTATTCTGGTTTCGTTTGGATCTTTGTTTTTAAGATCTTCTCACATTCTTGTTTTATCATTTTCCAATATATACTGATTACAGGGCATGTCCACCATGCATGGTAGAAAGTTCCAATATGTGATTCACACTTCCAGCATTTATTTCTAACATTGTCATACATTATGCCTAATTTTTGTGGCGTCATGTACCACCTATAAAAAAAATTTAACCAATTTTTAACCAGATTTCACTTTAAAAAGAAAGAATATTAACAATTGAAGGCTTTAACCTTAGATTTGGGTGGCATTCGTACCTGTGGTATAATCAAACATTAAAAGAAAAAAAATTTAACAACCACTTTATTAGGGCAGCATTAATAAAGATTTGGAATAAATATAAAGCGAAAATGTATCTAAAAACACCACAATGGGCATCACCTTTAGAAGCGAAGCAAAGAAGATTGCTAGGATGGATCAATTGGCCAACATATAAAGATGTATTAAAGAAAAAAGATAATTAATTACAACTGAAGACAAGAGAAGAGATAAACACCCAATTTGCTAACGTACCCTGGTTTCAATACCTACAACTTAAAGAATATTATAATATAGATAAAAAATCAGGCTTTATGACAAAGGAAGACATATGGGACCAAATATTAGGAAAGAAGAAAAAAATATATAACAATAATCTATAATAAATTACTAGAATGGGCTACCGAAAAAGAAGTAATAAAAGAATGTATGATTAAGTGGGCAAAAAACATTGGAAGACAGATACAATACAAAGAATGGGAACAAATTTGGACAAAAAAGATTCGATACACTTATGCGACCGACATGCAGGAATAAGGAGGGATTATTATCTTTCTTTTTAAAAAAATATTCATTCTTATTGAAGAAAATTGGACAATACAGACAAATAAGCAGACAAGACAAACAAACAAACATACAGATTAAAAAGACTACTACAATTGAGGGCTGAATACTTCCCTCTGTATATACTAAGTTCTTACATACTTATCAATACCTAGTTTTGTAAAACGTATTCACCAATGTCTACCTACCTACCTACCTACCTAACCCAAGCACAAAGACAAACTATTACCACTAAACAACCTCCCTCTACCACCATACGACGCAGTACAATACATATACATATAGATTCCCCTTAACTTCCAGGATCATCAAGCGAACATATGCTTAATTTCGTTCCTAACATATCTTAACTTACTGGTTAGCCTGTAACCTACTTTGTCATAGCTTTCGGGATTCTTTTTTCCTTCTCGTTTTAACAATATTTATAATTATTTTTCTTTAAAAAGTTAATGAACTTGTTCCAATCAGTGCTATTAACTGTTATTCTGTTTTTCCTTATTTTCTGTGTTAACAAATCCATGTTCATAATGTCAATAGCCTTGTTGATCCACTAATTGAAGGTTGCTGTATCCTTGTTTTTCCATACACGGGCGATGCTTATCCTCGCTGTCGTTGTGAGATAAAAAAAAGATCTTATCATCATTTTTATTCAACTTAAGGTTGGTCATTCCTAGGAAGAAATATTCTGGTTTAAATTAACTAAGCTGAAAAATCTCTCCCATTTTTCTATACACCTCCTACCAGAACTTTTTAATGACTCCACAATCCCACCACATATGCTTAAATGTACCCACTTTCTTATGACATCTCCAGCATTTTTTGTCAATCTTCCCCTTGCTATATTTTGCTAACTTTTCTGGAGTTTGATACCACAGATAAAACATCTTTATCCAGTTTTCCTTAATCTCTGTGGCAAACGCATATTTCAATTTTTTTATCCATACCTCTTCCCATTCTACCATGGTGATCGTGTGACCTACCATTTTAGCCCATTTAATCATGACTACGAGGCTTGTTTGATCCAGTTCGTTAATTTCTTATCTCATTATTGAATCGTTATTTTAATATTCGAAGCGATATTGACGCATTTTAGCATCCCAGAAGTGATTTTGCCATATTGAAGCCGCTTCTGCCATCTTCCATACGACTCCCCCAAGGAATCGTAAATGCTGGGGGCGTGGCCTTCAGGAACAGATGTTCTCTCAGCTTTCCTTCCCAAGGCCATGCCCACCTTGCAAAGAACACCTCGCAAAGCCTCTGATGCAAAGAGGAAAGATATAATATAATATAATATAAATAATATAATATATTATACAATTATAATATATAATATAATATACAATAATAATGTAATATTATAATATTATAATATAATATATAAATAATATAATATAATAATATACAATTATTATATAATATTATTTATATACAATAATATATTATATAATATATAATATATAATATAATAATATAATATAATATAAAATATAATAATAATAGTTTTAACCTCGGAGAAGGAGAAAGGAGAGAGAGAGAGAGAGAGAGAGAGAGAGCTTCCAGCTGGCAAAACCCACATTCCCCCTCCCTCCCCTTTCTCCTGGCGTTCTTCTTGGCCAGGATTTAAATCGGATTATAGAGGAGATTCCAGAGGAAACCTGAGGGAAGAGAGAGCTATATGTACTGTCTCTTCCCTTCCCTTCCTCTTTCTTCCTTCCTTCCAGCTGGCAAGACCCACGTTCCCCCCTCCCTCCTCTTTCTCCTGGCATTCTTCTTGGCCAGGATTTAAATCTATATAATATAGTTTGGTTTTGGTTAAATGTTGTTAGTTTTATCACACTAACAGTCAACAACAGAGGGAGAGGGAAGCTTCAGAAGTTCCCCCTGTCCCATTTGGAGGTTGTTTTTTTTTTTTGCATATTGTGCAATCGCGTCCGCCATTAACGAATCGATTCGCATATTTACGAAATTTCGTAAATATTGAAATTTTAAAATTGGAAATTTCGGAAATTCTCTCAGATTAGAAATGCTGGTGCCCCCTAGATACGAAACAAATTTAGAACCAAATTTTTTCTTGATCAAACAAGCCTAATGACTACCTTTACCTGTTCTTCCTCAGTTGCCCACATTAAAAGTTGTTGATACAGTCTTTTAATCAGTTTATTCTCCATTTTTACTATCTTATCCCATGAGTTTTCTTTCAGTTCGAATCCTATTCTTCTATCTTCTTTAACATTTTCATTAACTTGCCAGTACTGGAACCAGGAATTATTATCTTTCTAATTGACTTAGAGCAGGGTTCCTCAAACTAAGGCCCGAGGGCCAGATACGGCCCTCCAAGGTCATTTACCCGGCCCTCGCTCAAGGTCAACCTAAGTCTGAAATGACTTGAAAGCACACAACAACAACAACAACAACTCAAATTCAAAGTGCTGGCGTTGGCCTTTAAAGCCCTAAACGGTTCTGGCCCAACTTATCTATCCGAACGTATCTCAGCCTATCAGCCCACCAGGACCCTAAGATCTTCTGGGGTCCCTGCTCTCTATCCCGCCGGCTTCACACGTGCGGCTGGCGGGAACGAGAGACAGGGCCTTTTCTGTGGTGGCCCCTCGGCTTTGGAACACCCTCCCCATAGAGGTACGATCAGCCCCCTCGCTGATGGTGTTTCGGAATAGATTGAAGACATGGATGTTTAAACAAGCATTCGGTTAATCCGTTGCAACGAATTTTGATGACTAAAGGATTGGTAATCATGGACGATGAATTTTGGACTGCGATTCCAGTTATGAGATGCATGGGATTATTATTGGTGGCCCAATAATTTGTATTGTATATGTGTTTTATGCTTTTAAACTGAATACTGTTTTTTAAATGTTGTAAACCGCAATGAGTCGCCGACTTAGGCTGAGATATTAGCGGTATACAAGCGTATAAATAAATAAATAAATAAATAAACAACAACAACAACAACAACAATCCTATCTCACCAACCAGAAGCAGGTCCACACTTCCCATTGAAATACTAATAAGTTTGTTAAAATTGTTTTTTATTGTTTTTAAGTGTTTTTACATTAGAAAAAAGATGTGTGCATGGGAATAAATTCATTTTTTTTCCAAATTATAATCTGGCCCTCCAACCATTTGAGGGACTGTGACATGGCCCTCTGTTTAAAAAGTTTGAGGACCCCTGACTTAGATGAAGGCTTAGAAGGCAGGATCATCAAGTTTGCAGAAGACACCAAATTGGGAGGGAGAGCTAATACTCCAGAAGACAGGAGCAGAATTCAAAACGATCTTAACAGATTACCCCATAAAAATCTTCCTCCTCAGTTGGAGCATTAAGTATTTCACGGATACGTTTCCTTTCCCATTCTTCATCTGACTCTTGCTCCCAAATAACCCTGCCCCCATCTCCCTCCTCCTCCATTTCAGAATCTGAGAAGCCTTCAAACGAGTCATTATCTGTAGGTGTCATGAATATCTCCCTAATTCGCTTCCTTTGCTGCTCTTGCTCCAACACCTGAGCAGCCCTCTTTCCTCTTCTACTACCAGTTGTAACTTGAACAGCACACTCTACTGCAATATTCTCCAGAGGGGAAAAACAGTAAAATGTGTTTTTCTCATAGTTTTTACATAGGAAGAACATATATTGTTTCTATTCAGAATAATTGCCTGGAATAGTTTGAGAAGCATGAATACTGGGAGAAAAATGTATAGAAGCCTCTACTAGTGTGTTGGAATTAATTGCTGTTCTGGATAGAGTTTCCCATGTGTCAAATCACTTTTTTTGGGCAGCCAGGAAAGAAATAATGGCAAAAAATATTTCCATCTGTAATGGGAGTAGGTGTACGTTTTAGTCTCCTCCGAAATTTAGCTAGGTTCCACTTTGAGTCCATTAATCATCCCCCAGTTCCTGGCTTAGTTTTAGCACTTCCTGCAAAAAGTGTGAGTCATGGACAATTGAATTCAAGGGTTGCTCTTTCCGGAATGAAATCCCTTGGCTTCAGCTCTTTCAAGTCCAGAATCAAAAAGAGCTCCATTATAAGGAATCCTAGGATTTGTAGTTTGTTGTGGCACCAGAGCTCTCTGACAGAGAAGGATAAGTAGATCACAATACTATAAATCTCTTGGCGCTCCCGGTGGTGCAGTAGATTAAACCGCTTAACTGCTGAACTTGATGACTGAAAGGTCACAGGTTCAAATCTGGGGAGCGGCATGAGCTCCCGCTGTTAGCCTGAGCTTCTGCCAACCTAGCAGTTTGAAAACAAGCAAATGTGAGTAGATCAATAGGTACTGGTTGGTGGAAAAGGGCACTCCATGCAGTCATGCCGGCTACATGACTTTGAAGGTGTCTACGGACAATGCTGGCTCTTTGGCTTAGAAATGAAGATGAGCACCACACCCCAGAGTCAGACACGACTGGACTTAATGTCAGGGGAAAACCTTTACCTTTTAAATCTATCTATATATATAAAAATGCTCTGTGCATAACGAGTACCTTAAAAACAAAAGAACCAATGAACGAAATCACACCGAATTTGGCAACAAAATATCTCACAACACAAGGAGTATCACTCAAAAAATTATGATTTTGTCATTTGGGAGTTATAGTTGCTGGGATTTATAGTTCACCTACAATCAAAGAGCATTCTGAACTCCACCAACGATGGAATTGAACCAAACTTGGCACACAGAACTCCTATGACCAACAGAAAATATTAGGTTTGGTGGGCATTGACCTTGAGTTGGGAGTTGTAGTTCACCTACATCCAGAGAGCACTGTGGACTCAAACAATGATGGATCTGGACCAAACTTGCACAAGCACTCAATATGCCCAAATATGAACACAGATGGAGTTTGGGGGAAATAGACCTTGACATTTGGGAGTTGTAGTTACTGGGATTTATAGTTCACCTACAATCAAAGAGCATTCTGAACCCACAAACGACAGAATTGGGGCAAACTTCCTACACAGAACCCCCATGACCAACAGAGAATACTTAAGGCCATCCAATCCAACTCCCTTCATCGGGGCAGAAAACGTAATCAAAGTCCTCCTGACAAAGAGCCATCCTGCCATAGATTAGATAGATAGATAGATAGATAGATAGATAGATAGATAGATAGATAGATAGATAGAGATGATAGATAGATAGATAGATAGATAGATAGATAGATAGATTGATATGATATGATTCACACAGACACACAGATATAGTATCATAGACTTGATAGGGACCCTTAAAGAAGGACAATGATACGTTGCATGATCCAGGGTGGACAAGCCAGACATTCTTCACATCAACACTGCCAAAGAAACAGCAAGAAATACTGTTTACTCACAAGCATAAAGGAATTACATATATTAGAAACCAACAATTTCTCGTTACTTTATTTTCCAGATCAACAGACTGGGCCACAGCAAAGCATGGCAGGGGACAGCTAGTCTACTGATTTTATGGAAATCTCAGAATTCCATAACATCAAACTAAAGCAGTTAATTTGGTGCCAAATTGCTATGATTCTTCTGTGTGGCGATGTGGATACAGCCAGGAACAGCTTTTCTATTAACAGGGTATTTAATAAAAAATAAAATAAGAAATAGTAACGTTTTCTAATCATAGATTAGAACTTACACGTATTCAGAGATACGTTGTCTTTCCTGTGACACAAACTTTTTGTCATCTCAAATAAAAGTGGATTAAAAATAAAACAAAAAGGAACATGTCCTTTGAGAAATCAAGCTGAAGAAACTCAACTTAATTACCATCTGGCTGGTTGTGTTCTTTGTAGCTTCCCTGGCAGGAGGCCATGCTCCATTTATTGTAAAGATATTTGCAGGAGAGAAGATGATGCTTCAAGACGATAATAATCTTTCTTGGCTTTTCAGTCCATAGGATAACATGGTTGTTATCTCATTCATGATGTTTGACGAATTTGTATCATTACTCGGTATAAATCACAACACAATATAGTCAATATCCATATCAATGAATTCTGCAGATATAAATTCAACTGCAGTAAAGTCTCACTTATCCGACATAAATGGGCTGGCAGAACATCGGATAAATGAAAATTTATTTATTTATTCTAAACATTTATATTCTGCCCTTCTCCGCCTGAATGCTCATCTTAATAAGCATTCTGTTTCTCAAAGTACTCAATTATATAGAATCATAGAATCAAAGAGTTGGGAGAGACCTCATGGACCATCTGGTCCAACCTCATTCTGCCAAGAAGCAGGAATATTGCATTCAAATCACCCCTGACAGATGGCCATCCAGCCTCTGTTTAAAAGCTTCCAAAGAAGGAGCCTCCATCACACTCCGGGCAGAGAGTTCCACTGCTGAACGGCTCTCACAGTCAGGAAGTTCTTCCTCATGTTCAGATGGAATCTCCTTTCTTTTAGTTTGAAGCCATTGTTCTTGTCCTAATGTCAAGGAAGCAGAAAACAAGCTTGCTCCCTGCGGCTTCCTCTCACATATTTATACATGGCTATCATATCTCCTCTCAGCCTTCTCTTCTTCAGGCTAAACATGCCCAGCTCCTTAAGCACTCCTCATAGGGCTTGTTCTCCAGACCCTTGATCATTTTAGTCGCCCTCCTCTGGACACATTCCAGCTTGTCAATATCTCTCTTGAATTGTGGTGCCCAGAATTGGACACAATATTCCAGGTGTGGTCAAACCAAAGCGGAATAGAGCATGGGGAGCAGGACTTCCTTGGTTCTAGACAATATGCTCCTATTGATGCAGGCCAAAATCCCTTTGGCTTTTTTTGCCGCCACATCACATTGTTGGCTCATGTTTAACTTGCTGTCCCCGAGGACTCCAAGATCTTTTTCACACATACTGCTCTCGAGCCAGGCATTGTCCCCCATTTTGTCTCTTTGCATTTCGTTTTTTCTGCCAACGTGGAGTATCTTGCATTTGGCACTGTTGAACTTCATTTTGTTAGTTTTGACCCATCTCTCTAGTCTGTTAAGATGGTTTTGAATCCTGCTCCTGTCCTCTGGAGTCTTGGCTCTCCCTCCCAATTTGGTGTCGTCTGCAAACGTGATGATCCTGCCTTCTAGCCCTTCATCTAAGTCATGAATGAAGATCCTGATCAGGACCGGGCCCAGGACGGAACCCTCCTGATGGCACTCCGCTCGTCACTTCTTTCCAAGATGAAGAGGAAGCATTGGTGAGCACCCTCTGGGTTTGTCCATTTAACCAATTACTGATCCATCTAGTTAAACAAAGTTGCACAACACAGACTCTGGCAGAGAACTGGGGCTGTATTGTGTGTGTGTTTGTATCAGTCCCTGACCTTTCATCTGACACCTGGAACCTTTGGGAGGCTGCATCCTTGCATCCCAAAATCTGAAGAATATCATCAATCTGGGACTGGGGAATGAACATGGTCTCATTCATAATTTATAGTAAAGTGTAGCTGCAAAGAACTTGCTACTCCTTCTCAGACTGACAAGTCATTCATCTCAACTGCATGTAGATATGGAATTGTAGAAGGAAAATGACAGAACTGTAGCTTGGGTACAATCAAGATCAAACTTGGCACACAGAGCCCTCATGACCCACTCTACATCCTGGTGCTATTTGGAGGAGGGCAGACCATGGATGATGGGACTAGCAATACCTTCACTCACATTCTGAGACCACAGTGAGACTCATTCAATTACCAATAAAGACCAAACTTGGCACAGAGACACATCATGGCCAACTCAACATTCTGGTGTGGTTTGGGGGAGAATGGACTATGGATGATGGGCCTTTCAGTACCTTCATTCACATTCTGAGACCACTGTGACCCTCATCCAATGACTGATAAAGACCAAACTCGGCACACAGAGACCCCATTACCCACTCTACCTCCTATTGTGTATTGGAGGAGGATTGACCACGGATGATGACACTTGCCTATTGAAACTATAGCTCACCCGTATGCACTAAACCCAGCTGACATTGTATCTAGACGAAACTTGGAGGAGAGACAAACAATGCCTTTCTCAGATCACCCGGGCAGCCCCAGATCCCCAAGCTAGTATATATATATATATATATATATATATATATAATATATATATATGAGAGAGAGAGAGAGAGAGAGAGAGCACATTTGGTTCCATGGATAGTACACACAGACCAGACTTATACACACACACACACACACATATATATATATAGAGAGAGACAGACAGACAGACATTTGATTCTATGGATAGTTGGACTCGACCAGACTTAATGTCAAGGGGAAACCTTTACCATATATATATATATATATATATATATATATATATATATATATATATAAAGGTAAAGGTAGTCCCCTGACATTAAGTCCAGTCATGTCTGACTCTGGGGTGTGGTGCGCATCTCCATTTCTAAGCCGAAGAGCCAGCGTTGTCCGTAGACACCTCCAAGGTCATGTGGCCGGCATGACTGCATGGAGCGCCGTTACCTTCCCGCCGGAGCGGTACCTATTGATCTACTCACATTTGCATGTTTTCAAACTGCTAGGTTGGCAGAAGCTAGGGCTGACAGCGGAAGCTCACGCCGCTCCCCGGAATCGAACCTGCAACCTTTCGATCAACAAGCTCAGCAGCTCAGTGCTTTAACCCACTGCGCCACCGGGGGCTATATATATATATATATATATATATATATATATATATATATATGCCTGGGTAACAACGCAAAAATTTGTTTCTAAAATCGATTTGTATTTGGGGGGTTTTTGCGTTTCGATATTTAAAATAATTACAAAACTTTCCTTTAAAAAAGTTCAGTATTTACGAAATTTCGTTAATATTAACGAATCGATTCGTTAAGATGGCGGACCCCCCACGCATGCGCAAATCACCTCTGAAACTTCGTTATGAAAACGGGGGTCGATTCGTTAAGGTGGCAACGAATCGATTCGTTGAAAAAGAAATATTTATCAGAAATATTTAAAAATGGAAAATTAACAATGCTTGCCCTGTTGTGGAGCGAACACAGCCACAGGACAGGGACAAACTCACACACACAGGCACACAAGGGTCTTTTCTTTTTTTAGAATATTTTTTGAATTTTTTGAAGAATAAAAGAAAGATATTTTTCAGAAATATTTAAAAATGCTTGCCCTGTTGTGGAGCGAACGGCAAAGCCTCCCCGCTGCTCCCAGCCCAGGGAATGAATGAATGCAAGCAATGAATGAATGCAAACAATGAATGAATGCAAGCAATGAATGAATGCAAGCCAAGCCTCCCTCCCGAACCTCCCGTCTCCTCGCCTTCCCCAGCAATGAGCAATGCGGCCACGCGGAGCCGCTTTTAAAGGGCAGTCCGCCCAATCACAATCAGCCACGGTGCTTGGGAGCGCAGGATTGGCTCCCAGCGCACCCAGCATCCTCCATCCCTAAAACGTCATTTCCGAAACGGGCGGAAGCCCGTAAAAAAGATGGAGGATGCCGTTTCGATATTTAAAAACACTTCCGGGTTTGAAAATATGTTTTGTAATCGTTTTGTAATTGCTAAAAATAACGAATATTTAACGAATTACAAAATTAACGAACGAAACCGACCAGGCCTAATATATATATTAGGGCTGGGCGGTTTCGTTTCGTTAATTCGTAATTCGTTAAAAATTCGTTATTTTTTTATAACGAAGCGATAACGAACCATTCTGGAGCAACTTAAAAACGAAACGAATTTTTAAATTCGTTTCGTAATTGTTTCGGATTCGTTATGTATTCGTTTCGTTATCGTTTTGAAGTCGTTTCGTTATTATTTCCGCATGTCTGGGGCAAGTTTTATAGTTGTTTTTTGTTTAATTAGTGAAAAAAAATTATAATATCACACCAACAGTCAACAACAGAGGGAGAGGGAAGCTTCAGAAGTTCCCCCGTCCCATTTGGAGGTTTTTTAGCGTATTGCGCGGTCGCGTCCGCCATTAACTAATCGATTCGTTATTGTTTCGAAATCGATTCGTTATTGTTTCGTAATTTTTTTAACATTTACGAAATTTCGTAAATATCGAACTTTTTAAAAGAAAAATTTCGGAATTCTTTTTAAAATCGAAACGCAAAAACCCCCAAAAAACGAATCGATTTTAGAAACAAATTTTTCCATTGTTACCCAGGCCTAAAAACTACACCTCCCATTTGCAATAAACACAATAGGAAAAGTCTTTAAATTACAAAATTAATATTTTAATCTAGGCATCTCAGTCTTCACGCCCTTTCCTTATGGAGGCAGAAAGAGCCTGGAAAGGATATTTGCTTGGACTATCAAAGATATGTAGTTACTAGACATGATGGCTGCCAGGCATGTAGCCGGAGGGGGGGGGCTTGGAGGGCTTCAGCCCCCACCCCCCCCCCGAAATTCTCATGGTGGTTCACGAAAAGGCCTTACTGGTGCATTATTTAAACTGTTATGTTTATTCATATCATGATCTGATCACCATACTCAATATATCCCATATGCATGAGGGTATTGGGGTAACAATACAAAAGGTTTGCTAGGCTAGACCCTCTTTCACTCAGACTCAGCCCCCCCCCCGAAACTCAGCCCCCCCCCCCGAAACCCCCCCTGAAAAAAATTCAGCCCCCCTCGAAACGAAATCCTGGCTACGGGCCTGGTACTGTGTGTGTATATATATATAGAGAGAGAGAGAGGGAGAGAGAGCACATTTGGTTGCATAGATCGTTGGATTCAACAAGACTTAATGTCAAGAGGAAACTTTTATCTTTACCTAATAACTAATCCCTTTTCCTCCATCTGCATTTTTTAAACTTAAGGGACAATTTTCTCCATTTTCAATATAATTGTAATATTAATAGTGCTTTATTCATACTTAGTCCATGAGCCATTTCCATACAAAATAAATACATGCAATATAAAGATGCAACAATATAAAAGTACTGCATAAAGTGGACTATAGATCTTGCCTATTAAAATCAGTACATTAAAACACCTTAAACATGAACAACCATGCTTTAGTTGGCTTGTATAAGCTTAGATTAGATAACAGCATATTCAATGTAACATTAATATTCACATTACTTTTATATTTACATGGATGTGGGCATAGTAAATGGCAAAGAAGGAGTAGGACACAGTTGGAGTGCTGGCATAACTTTTAAAAATAATTATCCATGTTCTGGAAAAAAGGCACTTCTTTTCTGTCCATCTTCAAAGGAACATGAGTCACCAGCTCCTACTCGGATAAAAAGCCAGTCAAGGGACATCAATGTAATCCAAATTGAAAATAAATGCTTGCTGGTAGAACATCATTTTATTCTGGCATTGAAGAACAGTTTGCCCAACTCAGCTTTTTCTACTGCCTTCAGGCTCTTGTGTTTCTTGTTTAAAGATGATGGAGGGATTTGCTTCAGTGTTTTCCAAAATGTACACACATACACATACTTCTTTATATACAGGATAGGCAAACCTTACATTTTAAAAATTCTGGAGGAAAGAGATTGCAAAACTATCATATTTCTGTATTGTCGAAGGCTTTCATGGCTGGAATCACTAGGTTCTTGTAGGTTTTTTCGGGCTATAGGGCCATGTTCTAGAGGCATTTCTCCTGACGTTTCGCCTGCATCTATGGCAAGCATCCTCAGAGGTAGTGGGGTCTGTTGGAAATAGGAAAATGGGTTATTATATCTGTGGAATGACTGGGGTGGGGCAAAGAGCTCTCTGCTGAAGCTAGGTGTGAATGTTTCAGCTGATCACCTTCATTAGCATTTGAAGGCCTGGCTGAACCTGGGAAAATGTTCTGTTGAGAGGTGTTAAGATGTGCCTGGTTGTTTCCTCTCTGCTGTTTTGCTGTAGTAATTTTAGAATTTTTTAATACTGGTAGCCAGATTTTGTTCATTTTCATGGTCTCCTCCTTTCACACCTAGCTTCAGCAGAGAGCTCTTTGCCCCACCCCAGTCATTCCACAGATATAATAACCCATTTTCCTATTTCCAACAGACCTCACTATCTCTGAGGATGCTTGCCATAGATGCAGGCAAAACGTCAGGAGAAATGCCTCTAGAACATGGCCCTATAGCCCGAAAAAACCTACAAGAACCTTATCATATTTCTCTATCTGCCATTTCAGTTTGTAATATTTATGGCAGCACCTTCTTCTCCATAGAAGTTTGAGTCACCAGGTTGGGCTCCTGTGCCGTCGTGCCTGGGGGCTATAACTCTTAATGAGAGAGGCATGGACATGGCATCTTTCCCCAGGGGATTATTTCTTGCCCTACTATAGGAAACTAGAACTCCCAAAGACCAAAACACAACAGATAACTCAAAATGGAATTTATTGTTCACAATGAGTTATCTTTCTCAGGCATAAGCTTGATGTTTCAACAGGGATAAAAGAAATATACTTCACAGTCTCTGAAGTCCAAGGAGTTTGTAGCTGTTCTCAGTTTGTAACTTTTCCTGTTTCCTCTTTCCTCAATGACTGTGAATGCCGGAGCAAACCACAACCCCAGTTCAGATGGCCTATGTTTGAAGACTCAGGATCTTCCTTTGGTGCCAAAAGAACCGGTTTAAAGGCACTTGAGACTTCCAACGTCGTTCAGGTTGGTCTGATCATGAAGCATAAGTCTCAAGGGTAAAAAACCTCAGAACTGGTGCTGAGAGGTAATTAAATCAGGGTCTTTTAGAGTCAAGTCTCTTACTCAGGTCCATCTGGTAGAAACTCTGATGGCCGAATGAAAAAAAATCTCTGAAGTCCAAGGAGTTTGCAGCTGAGAAGCTTTTCCTGTTTCCTCTTTCCTCAATGGCTATGAATATCGGAATAAACACAACTCCAGTCCAACGGCCTATGTTGAAGGGACAAGACCTTCCTCTGGTGCCAAAAGAACTGGTTTGAAGGTGCTTGGGTCTCCTCAATGTTGTCCAAGAGGATCTGGACATAAAGCATGAGTCCCAAAGGTAAAAAAACCTTAGAATTGGTGCTGAGAGGTAATTTAATCAGGGTCTTTTAGAGCCAAGTCTCTTACTCACATCCATCTGATAGAAACTCTGATGGCAGAATGAAAAAGGGGAAGCACTCCCCTCCTCCAGGAAGAGGTGGAGCCAAACAAATGAGCTTGAGAAAGCAATTCAACTGGTGCAAACAACACTGATTGACAGCTATAAATAACCAATCAATCCAACTACACATAAGCAGGGTAAAAAGGCAGGATTAAGCATGATACAACAGTTTAAATCTTGCAACTAACAGTTCTACACATAGGTGGTGCCACTCTCGCCATCACAGCTCCTGTTTCCCATCTGGAATTCAGAATCAAAATGTTGTAGATATAGAAGACATAAGTGGGAATTGCCAACTTATGACCCAGTGATTAAGGTAGGAATGTCTTGCTTTATTTAAATTTAGGCCAAGCCCACTGGTCTTGTTTTTGAAAACTGATATCAAGTCAACTTCCGTTTATGGACACTGTGAACAAGAGGCTTCCAAGTCACCCTGTCATCACCAGTTCTACTCATGTCTTGCAGACTCAAGACCATAGCTTGCTTGATTGAGTTTATCCATCTAGATCAGCGTTTCTCAACCTGGACATCAGGACCTCGGAGGGGGGGGTCACAAGGGGGTATCAGAGGGGTTGCCGAAGACCATCAGAAAACACAGTATTTTCTGTTGTTCATGGAGTTTCTGTTTGAGAAATTTGGCCCAATTCTATCATTGGTGAGGTTCAGAATGCTCTTTGATTGTAGGTTAAATATAAATCTCCGCAACTACAACTCCCAAATGTCAAGTCTGTTTTCCCCAAACTCCACCAGTGTTCACATTTGGGCATATTGAGTATTCATGCCAAGTTTGGTCCAGATCCATCATTGTTTGAGTCTACAGTACTCTCTGGATGTAGGTGAACTACAACTCCAAAATTCAAGGTCAATAGCCACCAAACCCTTCCAGTATTTTTTCTGTTGGTCATGTAAGTTCTGTATGCCAAGTTTGGTTTAATTCAATCCTTGGTGGTGTTAAGAATGCTCTTTGGTTGTAGGTAAACTATAAATCCCAGCAACTACAACTCCCAAATGACAAAATCAATTTCAGTGTATCGGGTATTTATGCCAAATTTGGTCCAGTGAATAAAAATTCTGCCTATTAGATATTTACATTAGGATTCATGACAGCAGCAAAATTACAGTTATGAAGTAGCAATTGAAATAATTATATGATTGCGGGTCATCACAACATGAGGAACTGCATTAGGAAGGTTGAGAAACACTGCACTAAAGACCACTTAGGGTTCATCTACGTACATGGTAGAATTAATGCAGTTTGGCATTAGTTGAGCTGCTCAATGCTATGGAAACATGGGATGCTCTTTGGGAGTTGTTGTTTTTTAAGATTCATAATAGTAGCAAACAGTGGTGCAGTGGGTTAAAGTGCTGAGCTGATGAGCTTGTTGACCAAAAGGTCGCAGGTTTGAATCCGGGAAGCGGCATGCGCATCCGCTGTCAGCCCCAGCTTCTGCCAAACTAGCAGTTCGAAAACATGCAAATGTGAGTAGATTAATAGGTACCGCTCCAGTGGGAAGGTAACAGTGCTCCATGCAGTCATGCTGGCCACATGACCTTGGAGGTGTCTACGGACAACGCCGGCTCTTCGGCTTAGAAATGGAGATGAGCACCACACCCCAGAGTTGGACACAACTGGACTTAATGTCAGGGGAAAACCTTTACCTTTAACCTAATAGTAGCAAAATTACAGTTTTGAATCACTTATCCAACCTTCACTCACCCAGTGTTCTGTATTATCCAACACAGTCTGCCTCCCAGCCAGATACATAGTTGTTTCAATACAATGCGATGTTTAGGTGCTAAATTCATAAATACAGTAATTAATACATAACATTACTTTGTACTGAACAACTTTTTCTATTGATTTGTTGTAAAACATGATGTTTTGGTGCTTAATTTGTAAAATCCTAACGTAATTTGACATTTGATAGGCTTTTCCTTAATCCCTTCTTATTATCCAACATTCGTGATTATGCCGACCCATCTATGTTGGATAAGTGAGACTCTACCAACGAAAATAATGTTATGGTTAGGGATCACCAAAACATGAGGAATTGTATTAAGGAGTTGCAATATTAGGAAGGTTAAGAAACACTTATCTAGATTGTGGTCTTTTTCCTCTACCTATTACCTTCTACCTTACCAGACATTATTGTTTTTACTAGTGAGTCATGCCTTCTCATGATATGGCCACTGGAGAAATTACACTGTTTAGCTGGTATTGCACCACCTGACATCCTCTGGGAAGTAGCAGCCAATAGTGAAAGGACCAAGGCAGTGACATCTCCAGATCACCCCTTGTTTGTGAATCAGCCAGCACGTCAATGACTTAAATCAAGAAAGAGTTTTCTAAGATCTACAGAGACACTTGCTGGAATACCTCAGCAAGTGAGAGTCCAAAAGTGGCAGGCTCAAAACCAGAACCTAGAAAGACATAAAGAAATTCATATGGAAAGGCCATAAAAACAGAATACGCTATATAAATCTTTGTGACAGTAAAAGGAGAGGAGGATTGGCCCTCCCGGAATTACAAACATACTACGAAGCAGCAGCACTTTGTTGGTTAAAGGACTGGGCCACTCTAGAAAACAGGAAATTACTAGCTTTAGAGGGACATTGCCTTATGCAGGGATGGCATAATTATTTGTGGAGAGGGAAAGCCACAAATGAGAAAAATTTCAAAAACAATTTTGTAAGGGCCGCCCTCATTCAGGTATGGGACAAATATAAAGCTAGATTCCACTTTAAAACTCCTCTTTGGTTCTCCCCCAATGAAGCCAACCAGATAAGAGAGGTCCCAAGAACAAAGTGGTTAACATATAAGGAAATACTAAAAATGCAATAAAAACCCAGGAGGAACTTAAAATTTATTACCCACTTCTTTCCTGGTTCCAATATTATCAAATAAAGGAGAACTTCAAAACTGACAAAAAGCTAGGTTTCGAAAAAGACGAAACCTTCTGGGACAAGGTGCTAAAAACAGATACAAAATTAATTAAGAAAATCTACCAGCAACTACTTCGCTGGCTAACAGAGAAAGAACAAGTAAAGGAAAATATCATAAAATGGGCCAGGGACATTGGGCGAACAATAAGCCTAACCGAATGGGAAGAGGTCTGGTCAAGAAAATTAAAATTCACTTACTCAACCGACTTTAAAGAAAACTGGTACAAATTATTCTACCGATGGTACCTAACTCCAGAGCTACTATCGAAGATTAGTAAAGGAAAAAACAATTGAAAATGTTGGAAATGTAGGAAAGAAAAGGGAGACTTCATCCACATGTGATGGAGATGCAAAAAAGGTCAAGTCCTTCTGGAGACAAATTCACAAAAAAATAAAATAATTCTAAGAATAACATTCGAATTAAAACCGGAATATTTATTGCTAGGCATCACGGACTTTGACATGGACACAAATACGAATAAGATCTTCTCCTATCTAATAACAGCAGCAAGAATAAAATTGGCCCAGTTGTGGAAATCCCAGGAGATTCCCTCAATAGAGCAGTGGATGTTGAAAGTTTTTGGTATTATGAATATGGACCTTCTTACACAAAGAATATCTCAAAATAGTAACATGACCAAAACAGCAAATTGGAATAACTTCCTCCAATACTTCTGGTTCCTTGTCAATTAGACTTAACACTGGAAATCTTTTTTTTTTTACATAATTCACTACACTCTGAAAAGGTAGTGTCATTGTGATTTCAAATTTAATTAATTCTCGATCAAACACTTTAGCCTATTTACACCTAAACTGAGCTGAACAGAGTGATCTCACAGAACAGTTGCATGCATGTTTATTCAGAAGTAAAAACTATTGTGTCAATTGTGTCCCGGAGAAATGTTCATAGAATTTTAATAGTAATGTTTCATTTCTTATTTTCCTTAATGCTTTATTGGTACTGGCATAAGATAACTCTTTCTGTGTCCTTGTCAAACCACAGAACGTTCAAGAAATGAATAGATCTATACATACACTTTATTTTATCCTTGGAGGATTTATGTACCATTATATTCCATTGATTTTTTTCCCCCATCAGAATTTTTCTGTGATGTTGAATCAGTTATCACTAAACCAAGCCACATTTTTCTTGGCAAGGTTAAAATTTCTGTAATCCCTCCCTTCCCTATTCCATCTTGTCTATAAATATATGTCAGAGAGCTGGATAATGTGCAAACAGTTCTACAAGTGCCATCTCATCAGAAAGCCATAGTATCCAACCAAAAATATTCAAGCAAGACAATAAAAGTGATCAGCTGCCTTGATGGAAACTTCTTATTCATAAGTAACATCAAAATTGGGTTGTTGTAGGTTTTTTCGGGCTATATGGCCATGGTCTAGAGGCATTTTCTTCTGACGTTTCACCTGCATCTATGGCAAGCATCCTCAGAGGTAGTGAGGTCTGTTGGAAATAGGACAATGGGTTTATATATCTGTGGAATGACCAGGGTGGGACAAAAGACTAATGTCTGCTGGAGCTAGGTGTGAATGTTTCAACTGACCACCTTGATTAGCATATAATGGCCTGACAGTGCCT
>NW_026847882.1:9554227-9892892 GCF_025583915.1 Anolis sagrei ordinatus
GGAGCTCCAAATACAGCCATACCAACACACTACCATTAAAAAAAGTAGATTCCATTCCATTAAAAATGCAGCACCTGGAAATTTACACAATGGACCAATTTTACAAGGAAGACAGGAAGTAGAAATTAATCTGTAAGTGGGACCTTTTAAAGAGTTATGAGATAACGCAAGTCATTAATTCCTCATTAAATTTGGGAAGCCGACCTTTCAAATTATAATATGGCAATATGCAAGTGGGGGGAGAAATCCACCAAACTTTGAGAGGATACTTTGAGAAAAAAATGCTTGAATGTGTGCCTTCCGATTGCTAATGGATTAATAATTAGATAGTTTGCTTAATAGGAGACTGTGTATTAACAGAATGACTCAGAGAACAGGATTTTGAAGAGAAAGGGGGTAGTTAATGACTTTAAAGAATTAATAGAACTAAAGGGGACTAATGTACAGTCTTCACAATCAATTATAATTGGTATACACTGTGTCAGCTCTCCTCTCCAAACAGCCTTCCCGTGCCTCCGTCTTATTGTTTCTTCCTTGCTCTTGTGTTTACGGTTCATCTCTCTTCTCTTGCCAGAAGGAGAAAATCCACAACACACCTGAGAATAGGGGAATGTGTACATTAACCACTTAATGTGGGAAGTCCCAAAATTGGCTCCATGGTGACCAAACCCTGCAAAGGGCTGATTCAGCACAATAGCAGCACCAGGATTGTGGCGCAGCTGGCTGAGTGTCAGCTGCATTAAGATCACTCTGACCAAAAGGTCATGAGTTCGAAGCCAGCCCGGGTTGGAGTGGGTTTCCAACCAATTGTGTGTAGCCTGTTGTCGACCTTTGCAACCCGAAAGACAGTTGCATCTGTCAAGTAGGAAAATTAGGTACCACCTTAAAGTGTGGGGAGGCTAAATTAACTGATTTATGAGGCCATAAAGAAGACTCCAGCAAAGCATTCCAGCGGGGAAGCATGCGGGGAATGCGGAAGTGCTTCATCAGCGTCGCAGATGGACGATGGAAAGTGACAGCTCCCCTGGCGGCCAGAAAAAGTTAAATAGCCTCTGTGTATGTCTGAATATGTTTGTATGTCAAAAATTGTTTGTATGTTTGTATGTCAAAACTTGGCATTGAATGTTTGCCATATATGTGTACACTGTAATCCGCCCTGAGTCCCCTGCGGGGTGAGGAGAAGGGCAGAATATAAAAGCTGTAAATAAATAAACAAATAAATAAATGGCCTCTTTAACATTGTCTTGATCTGCATGAATAAATGTTATTTATTTATTTATTTATTTATTTATTTATTTATTTATTTATGATATTTCTATCCCGCTTTTCTCAAACCCGAAAGTTTTTTTTTCAGTGTTAGGAGTGACTTGAGAAACTGCAATTGGCAGTCTGCAAGAATGTTGCCCAGGGGAAGCCTGGATGTTCTTTTCAATTCTGGCTTATGTAGTAGTAGTATTATATTATTATTATTGTTGTTATTATTATTATTATTATTATTATTATTATTATTTAACACAACAAGATGAGTCCACAGAAGATAAGATATAAAGCCCAAACGACTCTGGCCCAGCTTACTCTGACCCAGCTTACTTGTCCGAATGTATCTCCCTCTACATTCCACCTCGTAGTCTAAGATCCACCGGGGAGGCCCTGCTCTCAGTCCCGCCAGCTTCGCAAACACGGTTGGACGAGGGACAGGGCCTTCTCGATGGTGGCCCCCCGCCTGCTGAATTCACTCCCCAGTGAAATCAGATCGGCACCCTCCTTCCTTTCTTTCAGAAGAAAACTGAAGACATGGTTGTGGAACCAGGCTTTTGGCTAATGGATATAAGGGCTCCTGAACATTGAATCAGACCATATGATTGTTGTAATGGAAAAGGCTTTATGATTGTTTAACTAATGTTGATTTAATTTATTGCATTGTGTGTTTTTATCTTGTTATTATAATTGTAATTATTGTGGCATCGAATCGTTGCCATTGTTAGCCGCTCTGAGTCCCCCTGCAGGGGGGAGAAGAGCGGGGTAAAAATGTTTTTAAAAAAATAAAATAAAGATCACTCTGCCGCCTGTTGTGTTGGATCCCACGTCGGACACTTCCCAAGTGTCTAGGACTGTGTGATGTATCAGCAAATAATGCATGCAGATCCCAGTAAGGTGGCCTTCTACAGCTGGCAGATGGTAATTTTGTCAGTGCTGATTATGTTAAAGTGCAGGCCAAGGTCTTTAGGCACTGCACCCAGTGTGCCGATCACCACTGGGACGACCTTGACTGACTTGTGCCAGAGTCTTTGCAGTTCAACAATCCATATTTTGTTTTTTAACATGATTGTGAGGTCAGGAGTATTGTGCTCCAAAACTCTGTCTGTCTGAATCTGCAAGTCCCAGAGGAGTTTGGCGTGTTCATTCTCTGTAACTTTTGCCAGCTTGTGATCCCATCAGTTCTTTGTTGCAGGCAGATGGTATTTGTGGCACAAGTTCCAATTAATCATCTGAGCAATGGTGTTGTGCCTCTGCTTGTAGTCTGTCTGCACGATCTTCTTGCAGCAGCTGAGGATGTGATTTATTGTTTCATCTGCTTCCTTGCAGAGTCTACATTTGGGATCTGCTGTCAACTTTTCAATTCTGGCTTTGATGGCATTAGTTCGAATGGCTTGTTCTTGGGCTGCCAGAATCAGGCCCTCCTTTGTCTCCTTTTTCAGAATTCCACTTGTGAGCCACAGCCATGTTCTTTATTTGTCAATTTGGTTCTTAATTTTTGCCTGAAACTGTCCATGGAGAGATTTCTTTTGCTAGTTTTCTCTTCTGCTCTGGATTGTGTTTTTACAGTATTCACTCTTTGTCTTTTGTACTTTAAGCAGTTTATTACTGTTGACTTCCCTCAATGTTGGTTCTTGACTGCTTTTCCCATCATCTGCCAGGGCATGTTTCTCTTCTTCTACCATTTGTTTCACTTGCAGAAGCCCACTGCCTCCTGATTTTTTGGGCAGGTAAAGTCTGTCAACAGCACTACACAGGTGTAATGCGTAGTGCATCGTCATCAGTTTTCTTGTTTTTCTGTACAGATCATCCAGCTCTGCTTGTGTCCAGTGGTTCTCAACCTTCCTACTGCCACGACCCCTTGGTGATCCCCAACCATAACATTATTTTTGTTGCTACTTCATAACTATAATTTTACTACCGTAATGAATCATAATGTCAGTATCTGATCTGCAGGATGTATTTTCATTCACTGGACCAAATTTGGCACAAATACCCGATTCACCCAAATTTGAATGCTGGTGGGGTTGGGGGGACGGATTGATTTTGTCATTTGGGTGTTGTAGTCGCTGGGATTTATAGTTCACCTACAAACAAAGAGCATTCTGAACTCCACCAATGATGGAATTGAAGTAAAAATGGAACATAGGACTTCCATGACCAACAGAAAAAATATAAGGGTTTGGTAGGCATTGACCTTGAGTTTGGGAGTTGTAGTTCACCTACATCCAGAGAGCACTCTGCACTCAAACAATGATGTATCTGGACCAAACTTGGCATGAATATTCCATATGCCCAAATATGAACACAGATGGAGTTTGGGAGAAATAGACCTTGAGATTGGGGAGTTGTAGCTAGTGGGATTTATAGTTCACCTACAATCAAAGAGCATTCTAAACTCCACCGACGATGAAATTGAACCAAACTTAGCACACAGAACTCCCATGACCAACAGATAATACTGTAAGTGTTAGGTGGGCATTGACCTTGAGTTTGAGAGTTTTAGTTCACCTACATCCAGAGAGGACTGCGTACTCAAACAATGATGGATCTGGACCAAACTTGGCATGAATATTCCATATGCCCAAATATGAACACAGATGGTGTTTAGGAGAAATAGACCTTGACATTTGGGAGTTGTAGTTGCTGGGATTTATAGTTCACCTACAATCAAAGAGCATTCTGAACTCCACCAATGATGGAATTGAACCAAATATGGCATACAGGACTCCCATGACCAACAGAACACACTGGAAGGGTTTGGTGGGCATTTACCTTGAGTTTGGTAGTTGTAGTTCACCTACATCTAGAGGGAACTGTGGACTCAAACAATGGTGGATCTGTACCAAACTTGGCATGGATACTCAATATGCCCAAATGTGAACAGTGGTGGAGTTTGGAGAAAACAGACCTTGTGATTTGATTTATAGTTCATCTACAATCAAAGAGCGCTCTAAACCCCTTCAATGATAGAATTGGGCCAAACTTCTCACACAGGACCCCCATGATGAACAGAAAGTACTGTGTTTTCTGATGGTCATTGGCGACCCCTCTGACACCTCCTCACGACCCCCCTAGGGGTCCCGACCCCCAGGTTGAGAAAAACTGGTCTAGGCTCTCATCTGTAACAGTTGGAGGGTGCATATACTGGACATCACAAAACTTGACTTCTTCAACTGAAAATAGATGACCAAAGGGGTCCACCAGCATTCCCCAGAATTTCCCTTTTAAGTCATTTTGCATTTGATGCTTTCATAGCCTAGTTGTGGGAATCGAGGGAGGTTGATAGTGACAGGAGGTGAAAGTAGAAAAAGTGAAACTCTTCAAATCATCTTGCGCTCTGGAGGGAATTTCCCTGGACTTTGAAGCTCAAAAAATAAAAAAAAACCCTCTGGACTTTGCAGCCTTAATGAACAAGCAAATGTGAGTTGCCTTCTACTTCACTTGGCCTTAATAACTCAATGTACATTTTGATGTAGAATACTAAAAAGAGTTCGAGATAACACCCTGGCTTTGAAATTTGTTTCCCCTTTACTTCATTTTGGAATGTGGAGACCTCATTTTTCATTAGCAGCTGTTACTGCCTTTTAACTTTCGACACCACGGATTGTTTTTCATGTTTCTTTTAAACTTTTCATTCTATTTAGTAGCCATGAAGTTGAGTTTGATACTAGAAAAAGAACTGTCTTCTGTGTGGATGGTGCTCTTTACATTCCTCCCTCCTCTCCTTTTGAATTTCTAACAATACAACTTCAACACAGCTGCAGCAATCCAAAAGAAAGCAAAGGGATGCTTTTATATTCTAGGAGGACAATCCAAAAAGTAGAATTCAGCTACACACAGAGAAGTTACACAATCAGATACAGATTTCCTGTTTTTTCAGGGCTCAAATTAAGGTTGCCAGGTTTTTTCTAGCACTAGGCTTGGGTAACAACGGAAAAATTTGTTTCTAAACTCGTTTTGTTTTTAGGGGGTCCTTTGCGTTTCGTTTTTTTAAAGAATTCCGAATTTTTTCTTTAAAAAATTTCGAAATTTACGAAATTTCGAATTGATTCGTTAATGGCGGACGCGATTGCGCAATATGCTAAAAAAACCTCCAAATGGGACAGGGGGAACTTCTGAAGCTTCCCTCTCCCTCTGTTGTTGACTGTTGGTGTGATAAAACAAACAACAACTATATTATATAATATTATTATATATTATATTATATTATTATAATATTATAATATTATATATTATTATATTATATTATATATATTATATTATATATTATATATTATATTATTATATTATTATTATATTATATTATTGTATATTATATTATAATATATTATATTATATATTATATATTATTATATTATATTACGAAAATAATTATGAAATAATTACGAAAATTGGGAAAATTGTTTCGATTCTTAATTACTCCTCACTATTCCTGCATGAGCATCGATCGTCGTTAATTTAATACATATAAACAATTTACAAATCGACGAACCTTTCAAGAGGAACACATACATCATAAACCATGCAACAATCTCCACTGCCGTGTTTGTCTGATGGCGATTCGAGACCGTCAGGACGGCACTTGTGTTGTGGTGTTGCCTTGACTACGGATCTGTTGCGCAGGACGAGTGGAAGTAGTATGAACATAACTACTGAATGCTCGGGTAAGCATAAGGGAGTGCAGCGGAGGGAACATCAGGAGGCACTTACGTAAGGAGAGTCTATGTGGATGAGCGGCATTCTCGTGTGCTGGCTTCGTCACGACAGGGTAGGCCTACGCTGTGAGTGTGCAAGAGCGGGGAGAGTGAACAACCGCTACATCTCCATTTCGATGAGACAGCGCTGTTCAGGACACAGAGTGATCATGTATGTCTCGAGAGGATATGAAGAATCTGTTTGTTTCTCGGAGAGGGTGTATAAATTGTACGGAGCTTATTACAAGAATATAATGTCTGGGAGGGCACAGCTGTGACGAGTCTGGAGGCAGCACGAGGGCGACGCAGGTACAAAGGGGTACAGACGTCGAGGAGAGGAGAGCCATATATATACACGGTGTAGGGTAGAGGCGGAGAGCGGAACAGAAAAGAGCGAAGGAAAGAACGTATGGAAGAGGAGAAGCTGGCGGCGGGGGCTGAAGGGGGGACGGGTTGACCGGCGGGACTGATGTCGAGTGGAGAGAGACATGGGAGGGGACGGAGAACACATTTGTTGAGAATGACTGAGGTATTTGTATATATAGTTTTGTACACACTGGGTTACACTTTTTAAGATTTGAAGGGCTGATTTTTCTATTGTTGTTTGTTCATTTTCAGTCGCTCTCCGACTCTTCGTGACTCATGGACCAGCCCACGCCAGAGCTCCCTGTCGGCCGTCACCACCCCCAGCTCCTTCAAGGTCAGTCCAGTCACTTCAAGGATGCCATCCATCCATCTTGCCCTTGGTCGGCCCCTCTTCCTTTTGCCTTCCACTTTCCCCAGCATCATTGTCTTCTCTAGGCTTTGCTGTCTCCTCATGATGTGGCCAAAGTACTTCAACTTTGTCTCTAGTATCCTTCCCTCCATTGAGCAGTCGGGCTTTATTTCCTGGAGGATGGACTGGTTGGATCTTCTCGCAGTCCAAGGCACTCTCAGAACTTTCCTCCAACACCACAGTTCAAAAGCATCTATCATCCTTCGCTCAGCCTTCCCTAAGGTCCAGCTCTCACATCCGTAGGTTACTACAGGGAATACCATGGCTTTGACTAGGCAGGATCTTTGTTGCCAGTCTGATGTCTCTACTCTTTACTATTTTATCGAGACTGGACATTGCTCTCCTCCCGAGAAGGAAGCGTCTTCTGATTTCCTGGCCACAGTCTGCATCTGCAGTAATCTTTGCACCTAGAAATACAAAGTCTGTCACGGCCTCCACATTTTCTCCCTCTATTTCCCAGTTGTCAATCATTCTTGTTGCCATAATCTTGGTTTTTTTGATGTTTAGCTGCAACCCAGCTTTTGCGCTTTCTTCTTTCACCTTGATTAGAAGGCTCCTCAGCTCCTCCTCGCTTTCTGCCATCAGAGTGGTGTCATCTGCATATCTGAGGTTGTTAATGTTTCTTCCAGCAATTTTCACCCCAGCTTTGCATTCATCAAGCCCCACACATTGCATGATGTGTTCTGCATACAAGTTAAAAAGGTTGGGTGTGAGTATGCAGCCTTGCCGTACGCAAACCAGAAATCTCACAGGGTGGTGTTTCTCAATCTGGGGGTCAGGACTCCTGGGAGATCACAAGGAGGTGTCAGAGGGGTTGCCAAAGGCCATCAGAAAACACAGTATTTTCTGTTATTGACACTATGAACGAGAGGCTTCCAAGTCACCCTGTCATCACCAGTTCTACTCATGTCTTGCAGATTCAAGACCATAGCTTTCTTGATTGAGTTCATCCATCTAGATCAGCCTTTCTCAACCTGGACTTCGGGATCCCGAAGGGGGATCGCAAGGGAGTGTCAGAGGGGTCACCAAAGACCATCAGAAAACACAGTATTTTCTGTTGTTCATGGGGGTTCTGTGTGGGAAGTTTGGCCCAATTCTATCGTTGGTGGAGTTCAGAATGCTCTTTGATTGTAGGTTAAATATAAACCACAGCAACTACAACTCCCAAATGTCAAGTCTATTTTTCCCAAACTCCGCAAATGTTCACATTTGGGCATATTGAGTATTTGTGCCAATTTTGGTCCAGACCCATCATTATTTTACAGTGCTCTGTGGATATAGGTGAACTACAACTCCAAAACTCAAGATCAATGCCCACCAAACCCTTCCAATATTTTCTGCTGGTCATGAGGGTTCTGTGTGCCAAGTTTGGTTTAATTCAATCCTTGGTGGTGGTAAGAATGCTCTTTGATTGAAGGTGGACTATAAATCTCAGCAACTATTTAACCTACAATCAAAGAGCATTCTGAACTCCACCAACGATAGAATTGGGCCAAACTTCTCACACCGAAACTCCATGACTACAACTCCCAAATGACAAAATCAATTTCAGTGTATCAGGTATTTATGCCAAATTTGGTCCAGTGAATAAAAATTCTGCCTATTAGACATTTACATTAGGATTCATGACAGCAGCAAAATTACAGTTATGAAGTAGCAATGAAAGTAATTATATGATTGCGGGTCACCACAACATGAGGAACTGCATTAGGAAGGTTGGGAAACAGTGCACTAAAGACCACTTAGGGCCTACCAAACCCTTCCAATATTTTCTGCTGGTCATGAGGGTTTTGTGTGCCAAGTCTGGTTAAATTCCATCATTGGTGGAGTTCAGAATGCTCTTTGATTGTAAGTTAACTATAAATCCCAGCAACTACAACTCCCAAATGTCAAGGTCTATTTTCCCCAAACTCCACCAGTGTTCACATTTGGGCATATTGAGCATTCGTGCCAAGTTTGGTCCAGATCCATCATTGTTTCACAGTGAGCTCTGGATGTAGGTGAACTACAACTCCCAATCACAAGGTCAATGCCCACTAAACCCTTCCAATATTTTCTGCTGGTCATGGGAGTTCTGTGTGCCAAGTTTGGTTGAATTCCATCGCTAGTGGAGTTTGGAATGCTCTTTGATTGTAGGTTAACTATAAATCCCAGCAACTACAACTTCCAAATGACAAAATCAACTCCCCAACCCTGTTAGTATCCAAATTTGGGCGTATTGGGTGTTTGTGCCAAATTTGGTCCAGTGAATGAAAATCCATCCTGCATATCAGATATTTAAATTACGATTCATAACAATAGCAAAATTAAAGTTATGAAGTAGCAGCAAAAATAATGTTATGTTTGGGGGTCACCTCAACATGAGGAACTGTATTAAGGGATCGCAGCATTAGGAAGGTGGAGCAACACTGTCATAGGTGATCCTTCACTTGTGAGACTTTATATGTGTGTTTTTGTGTGTTTCTCTCCCAAGACCTCATCAGAAAGCTCAAGCGAATTGCTCCACTTTGCTAGGCTTCTGAAAGGAAAGGGAGCAGCGGGTAGAATCTGTCACCCCCATGTGCAGCTCCTTGTCTTTGATACTTTCTCCATCGCATGGGGAAAATGCCGCCAGAGCCAGCACAACACACAAAGCCTCCTGTGTTGGGGTGGAAGTGTCTGGTGATATAATCACTCTGGTTGTGGGCAGGACTCTGCAAGATGTCAAACAACATTGTGGTAAAACATCAAAACATCTGTCGTCTCCCGGGCTAAATCCTTGCAGACGACCAATTCTCTCACACCAGAAGCGACTTGCAGTTTCTCAGGTTGCTCTTGACATGGGAAAAAAAACCCATCCAAGCCATTATTATTATTATTATTATTATTATTATTATTATTATTATTATTAATAATAATAATAATAATAACAACTACTCTGGGACTTCCGAATTCAGACAGACAGAGTTTTGGAGCACAAGACTCCTGACCTCACATGTTAAAAAACAAAGTATGGATGTCGATGTCGCAATCCCAGGTGACAGCAGGATTGCAGAGAAACAACTGGAAAAGCTGACACTATATGAGGATTTAAAGATCGAACTGCAAAGACTCTGGCACAAGCCAGTCAAGGTGGTCCCAGTGGTGATTGGCATACCGGGTGCAGTGCCTAAATACCTTGGCCTGTACTTAAACACAATCAGCGCTGATAAAATCACCACCTGCCAGCTGCAGAAAGCCACCTTACTGGGATCTGCACGCATCATTTGCCGATACATCACACAGTCCTAGACACTTGGGAAGTGTCCGACATATGATCCAATTACAACAGCCAGCAGAGTGATCTGCTGTGGACTCATCTTGTTGTGTTTCAAATAATAATCATCTTTATTTATACCCCGCCACCATCTCCCCATAGAGGATTCTGAGCGGCTTACATGAGGCCAAGCCCGGCAATACATTACAGCAAAATAAAATACAGAACAACAAAAATAATATCACAATAAAATATATAAAACATTCAGGTAAATTAAACAGTGCAAAATAACATAATGGAAAATAAAACACAGTGGGCAGGCCAAATGCACGACATAAAATGATAAAATTCTGGATGAGACAGTAATGAAAAGGGTATATTTGTGGGAAATGACTCTACAATAGTCATTTTATGTTGTTTACATGCATCTGACTTCTTCCTCTCTCTTGTATTTGATATTCTGCAGTGATGTTTCTCAAGGTCAAGCACAAAGAAAGCCTTGAGTCAAAGACTCTGCTTTTTATCATCATTTGGGAATTACTGTCATTTGCTAAATTCATGACCTATTCTATCATGCTGTTTCATCGGCATCTTTGAGGTTGACTAGGACCACCTCAGTGGAACAGGAACACTTTCTTCACAGAAGATGCCATGGTGCTTCAAGCTGTCTATCCTTCCCTTATCAAAACAATCACACCTCCTGACCCCATTGATCACAGAGAACAGGGAGCAGTTCCCAATAGACTGAAACAGGGTAACATCCAAAAATAATGCCAAAGATCCATTGTTGCTATGTTAATTTTGTTTGTGTGTGCATGTGCCTTCAAGTCACCTGTCAACTTATGGTGACCCCATAAATTCTGTATGGTTTCCTTAAAAAAAACACAAAGATTAATAATTATGTGCAGTGTTTCATTGTTTCCATCTGTGTTCTGATTCCAAGCAAAACTTTTCATATGCTTCTTCAATTTCTGGGTCCATCTCATCATCGTCGTCGTCGTCAAAGTATAAGTCTCCAGTTCCTGACAAATCTGTTCCATTTTATTTATTTATTTATTTATTATTTGACTTGTATACCGCTACTCCCAATTTGGCTCGGAGCGGTTTACAGCAGTAGATTAAAACAATACAATTAACTTTAAAATACAATAAAAACAAGAACAGACATAGTCCCAGGTTATTCACCCATTGAAATCTTGTCGGAGAAGAAAGGTTTTACAGGCTTTCCGAAAAGCAAGTAGCTCTCGGATGGTTCGGGTTTCAACTGGCAAGGCATTCCATAAATAAGGGGCCAAAATCGAGAAGACTCTCTGCCTAGTAGAGGACAGAGGATAAGTCCGGATGTTGGGGACTTCAAGCAAATTTTGGTCCTCGGACCGAAGTAATCTCTGGGGTTGGTAGGGGGATAAGCGGGCCCTCAGGTACGCCGGCCCCAGACCATGTAAGGCCTTAAAGGTTAACACCAGCACCTTGAAAGTAATCCGGTACTCAATCGGTAGCCAGTGCAGCTGTTGTAGAATTGGGGTGATACGACACCTCGCCGGCACCCCGGCAAGAAGACGAGCCGCCGCATTTTGCACCAGCTTCAGTTTCCGGATCACTGACAAAGGAAGGCCAATGTATTTATTTATTTATTTATTTCACAGTTTTGTATACCGAGCTTCTCGACCTCGCCGAGGGTTTACAGCCATAAAAACATATACATTCATTAAAATATCATATATCACAAATTACAAAACAACTTTAAAAACACTAAATATAAAACTACAGTGGTCAGTCGTCCTAATAAGATGGATCTATATCCACTTCCATCCAGAGTCCTATGGTGTTGTCTCATTCCTCGAAGGCCTGACTCCACAGCCACGTCTTCACCTGTTTCCTAAATGTTAGGATGGATGGGGCGGTTCTGGCCTCAGATGGGAGAGAGTTCCAGAGTTGCGGGGCCACCACTGAGAAGGCCCTGTCCCTCGTCCCCACCAGCCGCGCCTGTGAGGCCGGTGGGACCGAGAGCAGGGCCCCTCCAGACGATCTTAGTAATCTTGATGGTTCGTAGGGGAGAATACGTTCGGAGAGGTAAACAGGGCCGGAGGCGTTTAGGGCTTTATAGGTCGAGATGACCGTCGCCTGGATCACCGTAGCCAGGTCTTTCCTAGATAGGAAGGGAGCCAGTCGCCTAGCCTGACGTAGGTGGAAAAACGCAGATCTGCTCACAGCAGAGACCTGGGCCTCCATTGTGAGCAGCAGAGGGTCCAATAAGACACCAAGACTCTTTACAGAAGATGACGGACGTAGTGTATCGCCATCCAGGGTAGGCAGCTGGATCTCCCTCCCACCCGGACGGCCCAGCCAAAGGATCTCCATCTTCGCTGGATTCACCCTCAACCTGCTGGCATGCAACCATCCAGTAACGGCCTCAAGGCACTGATGGAAATTTTCGGGTACAGAGTCCGGCCGGCCCTCCATCCTCAGAATGAGCTGAGTGTCATCAGCGTACTGGTGGCACTCAAGCCCAAAGCTCTGCACCAGTCGGGCAAGCGGTCGCATATAGATGTTAAATAATAGTATGAATATCCATAATTTCCAGGCTTGCCTCATAAAAGAAAGAGAAATGATATGCCCATTATAAAATATATGCGCTAGTGGGGTGTCTTTGGTTTCTGGGCTGAATGGCAACACTGCCATACAACCCGGAAACCACACAATACCACAGTGATTTCTAATATTCATGCACATATGTTTTAATTAATGGGGAAATGCATCATAATTTGCCCATTTGAAAAAAAATATCCTAAAAGGCATAGCTATGTTCTTGTTCTTATTTAAAAAAATCTACAGGGCACTGGCACTGGAATATATTTGGAGATTGAGAATATTCACATAAAATAAATCTAATAGATATTCTCTAATGCTGATTCCAGCATCTGAAATTCTATTATTGATCCACTGACTATGACTTTTGCTGGACACAAGTAGAGACAGGAAAGCTGTGATGGCACACCGGGAAGATTGATAAGAAAACTATACATGTCCGGCTATTTTCCCAGTGACCATCAGTATGCCCTATATGTACTTTAATACCTCCAAAATAAGACTCTAGAGACGAGACTAAATTTAACCAATTAAGTTTACTGAATAATCAAGGTGAGTCAAAACAAGGTATACAAAAGTGCAGTTTGATTCTTGATGGCATAGAATTAGAATAGTAAGGTACAGGTATAAGGTACAACTCTGAGGTAAAGAACAAAACTATATTCTATGAGGTAAGTACTCTCTGTGATGGTACAACTCTAATCTATAAGGCATACACTTCTATACTCTTTGGGCAAATACTATCTATATTCTTCTATACTCTATGGAGGCATATACATCTATATTCTATGGAAAGTACATCTATAAACTCTGGGACATGTACTGCTTAGGTCTTTGGCATATACATCTATAATCTTTGGTCTCTGAGGCAAATACGTGCTAAGGATTGCCTGTTCCAAACCGCCAAGCCAGACCAGACACTTTCTGGCTAACTACTACAAGCTCTGTCAAAGAAGAATGGAAGGAAAAAGTCCTTCCACTAAGCTCTGAGCCAGAATGGGCTGAACCAACAGAGCTCGGCCTCTAGGGGGATCCTAAGCTCCTACTCTAAAACTTAGCAGAATGGAACAGTCCACCTCCAGGGAGCAAACAGGGAAATAAACAGAGGGGTAAAAACTAGGCCGAGACTTCACAAAAGCCCTCTGATTTTAAACACCACACAGCTGAGTAGAAATGCAAGCAGTTTATTGAAGATACTTTAAAAGCAGTAGCAGTAAAAACACTCCATAAAAATAGGTAAATCCAATTAGGTAGAAAGATAAGCAGGAACAAATAGTCCAGGAAATTGGTCCATCAAAGTTCATGAAAAACAAAGGCAGAAACTTCTAAGGTAAAATTCCAAAACTTGAATCATGAAACAAAGGCAGTTAACACATGAATCTATCCAAAGCAAGGCTTCCAAGGTACAGGAGAGATGTCTTGACTCAATTCCAAATGATGCTTCGTCTGACTACAGATTCTGTACTTGGCACTTTTATCCCCTAATTTATGTCCCAAGCGGCCAGAAATGGTTTTCATTTCAGCCTTGACTCTCTTATCAGTCTCTCTTTTAGCCTGGCAGAACGCCTGAGAGATTGGTTTGTTTTTCTATGCTCACTAAAAACATTCCATCTATCTACTGGCTCATTAATTTCTGCAGCTGGCTCAGGTGACGAGCTATTATTAGGCTCCAAGTCATGGGAATTCTTTGGTAGCAATTCAGGGACCATACCATCATCCCCAAAGCCTTCTGGAACATTCTCATCGCAAGAGACACATTGATCAGGAATCTCATTGTCATTCTCTGCATCAATAGCCACCTCAACATTAGAAACATCATTACCTACATGAACCTCATGGTCATTCCCAACATCCAGAGTACCCTGACCATTAGTCACAATCACAGGCTGAACTCCCACAGATTGAGTCATTCCCAGCTGTTGTTAAGTAGGGGATACTGACCTAAACTTGCACCTGAGGTCTTGAAAAAGCTACTCATAACTCTCAAAATCACTCCCTAAAAAAATTGACATGGTGAAACCAATAAAGGAACAGGTGCTCCCACAATCCAAATGTATCTGTTGGAGTGGGGTAGGGGAGAAGGAATCCTGAACTGCCATGCATTCAAGGAGACCATTCCTCCTGGAACTAGATCTGAGTCAACTTAGACACTCAGCTGGTGCTGAAGATGGAAGGCCGACCGGACTCTGTACCCGATTATTTCCATCAGTGCCTCGAGGTTACTGGATGGCTGCGTGCCAGCAGGTTGAGGGTGAATCCAGCAAAGACGGAGATCCTATGGCTGGGTCAACCAGGCAGGGGGGATATCCAGTTGCCTACCCTGGATGGCGAAGCGCTACACCCATCATCATTGGTAAGGAGTCTGGGAGTCCTTTTGGACCCTCTGCTGACGATGGAGGCCCAGGTCTCCGCCGTTAGCAGAACCGCCTTTTTTCATCTGCGGCAGGCTAGACAGCTGGCCCCTACCTGTCCAGGGACGACCTAGCTACGGTGATCCAGGCCACGGTCATCTCAAGACTGGACTACTGTAACGCCCTCTACATTGGCCTTCCTCTGTCGGTGATCTGGAAGCTCAAGTTGGTACAAAATGCAGCTGCTCGGCTTCTTGCGGGAATTCCGATGAGATGCCACATAACACCAATCTTACTACAGCTGCATTGGTTACCAATTGAGCACCGGATTACTTTCAAAGTGATGGTACTCACCTTTAAGGCCTTGCATGGTCTGGGGCCGATGTACCTGAGGGACCGCCTCACCCCCTACCAACCCCAGAGATCCCTCCGGTCTGAGGACCAAGATCTATTGGAAGTCCCCAGTGTCAAGACCTTGCGTCTAACAGCAACCAGACGCAGAGCCTTCACAGCAGTGGCACCATCACTCTGGAATACTCTGCCACCTGAAGTCCGTGCCTTGCGGGACTTACCAGCTTTCCGCAGGGCTTGTAAGACATACCTGTTTCGACAGGCTTTTAATGTTTGATATTGCTGTTTTTAAACTGTTTTAAATTGCTTTTTGTAAGTTAAGGGATATTTACCCTTCTCCTAATCTTATATAAATAAAAATGTAATGTCCGTTTGTGGTATTCACAGAACTCAAAAACCAGTGGGCCAATTGACACCAAATTTGGACAGCATACACCTAACAACCTAATGTATGTCCTTCACTCAAAATTTTTTGATTTTGTCATTTGGGAGTTGTAGTTGCTGGGATTTATAGTTCACCTACAATCAAAGAGCATTCTGAACCCCATCAATGGAATTGAACCAAACTTGGCACACAGAACTCCCATGACCAACAGAAAATACTGGAAGGGTTTGGTGGGCACTGACCTTGAGTTTTGGAGTTGTAGTTCACCTACATCCAGAGAGCACTGTGGACTCAAACAATAATGGATCTGGACCAAACTCTACACGAATACTCAGTATGCTCTAATGTGAACACTGGTGGAGTTTGGGGAAAATAAAATCTTGACATTTGGGAGTTGTGGTTGCTGGGATTTATAGTTCACCTACAATCACAGAGCATTCTGAACCCCACCAACGATGGAATTGAACCAAACTTGGCACACAGAACTCCCATGACCAACAGAAAATACTGGAAGGGGTTGGTGGCCTTTGGTTTTGGAGTTGTAGTTCACCTACATCCAGAGATTACTGTGGACTCAAACAATGATGGATCTGGACCAAACTACACGAATACTCAATATGCTCAAATGTGAACACTGGTGGAGTTTGGGGAAAATAGAATCCTGACATTTGGGAGTTGTAGTTGCTGGGATTTATAGTTCACCTATAATCACAGAGCATTCTGAACCCCTCCAATGGTAGAATTGGGCCAAACCTCCCACACAGAACCACATGTGGGCCACAGCAACGTGTGGCAGGGGACGACTAATAAGATTATATTAATATTTCCATTTCCTCTTGTTCCATAAACTTCATAAATAAATTCCAATATGTTGTCAAATTACCTTGTTGATATCTAGTTTTTGTGTTAGGCTATCCTTACTTCTGACTTCCAGCAGCATTATTAACCATTCTTTTAGATTCAGGGTTTCTTTCCCCCTCCAATACACTATTCTAGCCATGGTTATTATGTAATTAATATTATATCCTTATTTCTATCTAAATTATAGTCTATAATTCCCAATAGGAAGTCCTCTGGTTTTAATTGAAATTATTAAGTTTTTGGTGCGGGCCATGCCCATGTGTCAGATATCGTGTCATTATGAATTGAATAAATTTGATACAACTTGTTGTCGCCGCTGGGCCTGTAGTTAGTTGACTTTAAAAATAGGATGTGTAACTTTTGCCCAGCAGGAAGCCAGGGGCCTAAGGAGAAGTTCTCAGAGGTTTCCACTACAAAAGAATCTTCAGATGGCTAGAGAAGTACAACAAAGTCTTTTATTAATGAAATCAAACAGGAACTTCAAGGCTTTCTTGATAAAGTGTTGGTTCTCTCAATCTTGTCCACAGGGGGCAGGCACTATCTTCAATAGCGTTTTCTTTAAAGGAAAATTCCCCTTTTTAACTTCTCCCAGGCTGACTGAAATCCAACCCTCACTGGTGTGGGCTCCGCTACCAGGCCAAACTGCTTCTCGAACGCTGAGTGGATCTACCAGCAAGGCAGTGGATGTTCTCCAGCTGGAGTTCTTTAGGAGACTCTTAAAGCTGTTCTCCCCTGGATTTCTTTCCCTTCTGTTTCTGTTGGAATTTCTGTAACCCTGGAAATTCTTAAAGGTTGAAGCCTTTGTACAGGGGAAGTTACACACATCCTATACAAAAGCTAACCTGGCTGAGACTAACTAAGAAATGGCTCCCTTCCCTCCAAAAACCCAAAAAGGGGGCGGACCAGGGAACCTAACTATAATTGACAGGTGGCTTGCCCTATGATTGCAGCCAAAAGAAGCCACCTATCTGCAGAGTCCCTGAAACTTAGGACTACAACAAACATTCAATGCAAAGCAGACAAAATTGGAGCTCCTGGTACAGCTGTTCCAGAACACAACTCATGATGACTAATGAAAGAATTGCACAATCCTAACACATATATTTTGCTCTGTCTTTTTCTGTGCTCTTGCACCAAATTATCCTGTTAAAAATACACAGAAACATTCCCAAATCTGGGCAGCCTTGCTTTCACCTCAACCTGCTTTGGCTGTTTAAAATAAAGCTAATATAATTTGAAATTTATTGTGGCATTTACTGAACCAGAATTTGCTCGCCGGGCAGATTCCAACCTGACAATATGTTAGCACACTTTATTGACTGAGACCAAATTAAATAGCATAATGCTCTACATTAAACATTTGAAAGAAAACACTATCAATAGAAACTGGGAAAAAAAAGTCCGACTCAGACAGTCAGCCCCTCAAGAGCATTTACCTGCTCCTACAGTAAATCATTTCTTGTCAGTAGTTTTAAGCCATGAAACTGCAAATAAGGCAAAATTGATTTCTATCAAGAACTATACCTCCATGCAACTTAATCTGTAAATGACATGAATTGCCAACACAACAAACCCAGGCAAGATGACAATAAGTAATTTTTCTACATATTGGGAACCTGGTGTCTTCAATTTAAACGGGACACAGATATACCCTTCCAACACGTGCTAAGTGCAAAGGGAAAATGTGAGGAAATTGATGCAAAAATTTAAATAATTGCTTCAAAAATAGTTCATACAATCTCACAACCTTTGAGGATGCCTGCCATAGATGCAGGTGAAATGTCAGGAGAGAATGCTTCTGGAACATGGCCATACAGCCTGAAAAACTCACAGCAACCCAGTTCATACAATGTCAACAGGATTTTCTTTCTTTTAATATGGTGCAACTAGCCATCCCCTGCCATGCATTGCTGTGTCCCAGTGTGTGCATATGTGTTTTGTGTGTATATATTTGTGTATGTATATATTTGTGTGTATGTGGTTTTGTGCATGCATTGTAATGATGAGGAGATATTGGAAAAATAGATATTTATTGATTTATTTATGCATAAAAATCATATGTACTTTAAATGTATAGGAAAATCTAGTTCCCTCTGTGTAGCAAGAATGCTAACAGCAAGCAAGCTGCTTGTCTCCAAAAGGGGCTGAAGAGGAAGGGGGGTATGCATTCCAGAAGAGAGATAAGCCTGTTGGAGAAACCCGTGCTAGGACGGAGAAGCACCTTTTGACAGGTCAGAGGAGGCCCCTTGATCGATGACTGCAAAATGCCTGCTCTTCAGCTAGACACAGAGACATGTTTTTGCATGTTGGAGGTTGGAACCTGATATTCTTATGATGCTCAGATGACGTAGGGATGACGATGATATATGTTATAGTATGTTCTTTGTCTACTTGAGTCTGAAACTTATAAAAGGCCAGTCCGCACCTTGATCGCGGCTGGTGTGATTAGAGGTGACTCCACACCAGACTCCAGCTGGGTAAATAAACGTGCTTTAAAGTCTCCAGACCTCTCTCTGTGTCTCCTTTCATCAAACCGCTCCTGCTACTACAGTAATGTGTTTTTTTTTGGTTTTTTTAAGTCTATTCCATTGTGTTTTCCAGTGTTTTTATGAGTGATGGTCACTTGTTGGCCTGATAGGTGCCTTGTGTCCAAATTTGGTGTCAATTAACCCAGTGGTTTTTGAATTATGTTATTCCACAAACGAACATGGAGGGTGTCAGAGGGGTAACCAAAGACCATCAGAAAACACAGTATTTCTGTTGGGAATAGGGGTTCTGTGTGTCAAGCTTAGGCGCAACTTGACAGAAGCAATGCTAGATCCACCAAGGACTCTGGAGACTTTGGTTACAAAAGAAAACACAGTTTACTAAGCACAGTAAAACACGTCCATCTACAGCGAGCGACACAAAGGAAGAGACAGGAAAACCGAAAGTCAAAACATAACTTTGCAGCTGCATCTTTCTTCCTCCAAGCGGCAACTCCATAGAAGTTCTCAGCAGAAGAGAGCTTATCTTAAGGTCACTTAATCACAGCCTCAACATAAACATTTCAGCACAGCATTTCCATTCTCAGTGGCATCCATATTTGCTACACAAGAATTACATTTAAAACTCATACACATAATGCACATAATACCTCAATAAATCCTGACACTGTGTGCCAAGTTTGGTTCAATTCCATTGTTGGTGGAGTTCAGAATGCTCTTTGATTGTAGGTGAACTATAAATCCCAGCAATTACAACTCCCAAATGTCAAGGTCTATTTTCCCCAAACTCCACCAGTGTTCACATTTGGGCATATTGAGTATTCGTGCCAAGTTTGGTCCAGATCCATCATTGTTTGAGTCCACAGTGCTCTCTGGATGTAGGTGAACTACAACTCCAACACTCAAGGTCAATGCCCACCAAACTCTTCCAGTATTTTCTGTTCATAGTGGGAGTTCTGTGTGCTAAGTTTGCTTCAAGTCCATCATTGGCAGAGTTCAGAATGCTCTTTAATTGTAGGTAAACTATACATCCCAGCAATTCCAACTCCCAAATGACAAAATTAACCACCACCCCCCAACCCCACCAGTATTCACATTTGGGCATATCAGGTATTTGTGCCAAATTTAGTCCAGTGATTGAAAATACAACCTGTGTATTGGATATTTACATTATGATTCATAACAGTAGTGAAATTACAGTTATTATTCATTTATTTATTTATTTACAGCTTTTATATTCCACTCTTCTCACTCTGCAGGGGACTCAGGGTGGATTACAGTGTACACATATATGGCAAACATTCAATGCCAATTTTTGACATACAAACATATACAGACATACACAGAGGCTATTTAACTTTTTCTGGCCACCAGGGGAGCTGTTGCTTTCATTGTCCATCTGCGACGCTGATGAAGCACTTCCGCATTCCCCGCATGCTTCCCCGCTGGAATGCTTTGCTGGAGTCTTCTTTATGGCCTCATAAATCAGTTAATTTAGCCTCCCCACACTTTTAAGGTGGTACCTAATTTTCCTACTTGACAGATGCAACTGTCTTTCGGGTTGCAAAGGTCGACAACAGGCTACACAATTGGTTGGAAACCCACTCCAACCGGGCTGGCTTCGAACTCATGACCTTTTGGTCAGAGTGATCTTAATGCAGCTGACACTCAGCCAGCTGCGCCACAATCCTGGTGGCGCAGCTGGCTGTTATGAAGTAGCAATGAAAATAATTTTATGATTGTGGGTCACCTCAACATGAGAAACTGTATTAAGGGGTCACAACATAAGGAAGGTTGAGAACCACTGAATTAGGGTGTTTAGAAAGCAGATTTCAGTGTTTGTCAAATCTTTGGGCAAATTAATATTTGAGAATTCTCACCGTATTTACTAGCTCCCACTTCTCTATTACAGATTGAGTGATGAATGGCAATAAACACATGAACTTCTGAGTTATATTTGAAGAGTTCTGAAAGGCAACAAAAGGTGAGCAGGACACGTCAAATGCTTTATTATTTTGAGATGTGTCACTGAGTCATAAGAGAGCAGACTTGTCAAGAAGCAGTTGCCAGCTCACTCAGAAGCTTGCCAAATTGAAGAGTGAAAGTGTGCAGTATTTGAAACTTTTCCCTACAAGTTATAGAATGCAGTATTAAGGAACCAGAGGCTTTTGTATGAGGAGAGGGAGATATTTCAAGGTGGGAAGCATTGTGGTTTGAATGTTGCTCAAATCCCCACTCTGCCATGGAAAATCATGGATGACAGGCAAGTCACATTCTCTTTTCCTTAGGGAAAGGCAATGTAACATTCAGAGGGCAAATTCCCTCTGAACATATCTTAGGAAGACAAAGGTAGTACAATATTCTCTGGACAAACTCCCTTTGAACATATCTTGCAAAAAAACAAAAACAAACAAACCTGTGATGAATTTGGGTCACGGTCTCCATGAAATGGAAATGCCTTGAAGGCCAAGGCAACAAGATACAAGCGTCTTCTTCTGAAATCCAAAATATTCTAATATTGTACTTACTTACTTACTTACTTACTTATTTACTTAGGTGATCCCTCGTTGGACGAGTAAGATGGTCTTCCTTGATGACTATTTTTCTGGGTTTGTAGGTGGCTGTGGAGCCCTATTCTTGACCCGCATCTTCTCCCACAGTGAAGGCATTGGTTTCCAGGTGGAAGGCGGTCCCGGTCGGGGTTGGCTTGACGTGCCTTCCTCCTGGCACGTTTCTCTCTTTCACCCTCCACTCGTGCCTCCTCGAATTCTGCAGCACTGCTGGTCACAGCTGACCTCCAGCTGGAGCGCTCAAGGGCCAGGGCTTCCCAGTTCTCAGTGTCTATGCCAGAGATTTTTAAGGTTGGCTTTGAGGCCATCTTTAAATCTCTTTTCCTGTCCACCAACATTCCGTTTTCCATTCTTAAGTTCAGAGTAGAGCAACTGCTTTGGGAGACGGTGGTCAAGCATCTGGACAACATGGCCGGTCCAGCGGAGTTGATGGCAGAGGACCATGGCTTCAATGCTGGTGGTCTTTGCTTCTTCCAGCACGCTGACGTTTGTCCGCTTGTCTTCCCAAGATATTTGCAGAATTTTCTGGAGGCAGGGCTGATGGAATCGTTCCAGGAGTTGCATGTGACGTCTGTAGACAGTCCACGTTTCGCAGGCATAGAGCAGGGTTGGGAGGACAATAGCTTTATAGACAAGCACCTTGGTATCCTACGGATGTCCCGGTCCTCAAACACTCTCTGCTTCATTCGGGAAAATGCTGCACTCGCAGAGTCCATGAGATATTGTATGCATGAGATAGCAACACCTTTGTTTTCTGCTGGTTCAATGTACACAAACTTTGTTTCATGCACAAAATGATTTTTTAAATATTGTATAATATTACCTTCTGGCCATAATGTTTACACTTGGGTCTCATCTTCAAGATAGCTCTGCTCATTAATAATAATAATAATAATAATAATAATAATTATAATTATTATTATTATTATTATTATAACTTGAAGGAAAAGTTGACCAGGAGAAGACTTGGTTATGGCTCACGAATGGAACACCAAAGAAGGAGACAGAAGGCCTGATTCTTGCAGCCCAGGAGCAAGCCATCAGAACCAATGCAATTAAAACCATGATCGAAAAATCAGCTGATGACTCAAAATGCAGACTGTGCAAGGAAGCTGATGAAACCATGGACCATATCCTCAGTTGTTGTAAGAAAATCACACAGACGGACTACAAACAAAGACACAACTCTGTGGCCCAAATTTATTTGTCGTGTCAGAGCAACCAGTCAATTATATAACATTTCTAACAGAACAAAGCAAACAAACAGACAAAATACAAAATGTGTGAGTTTGGTAGTTGATTAAATGTCCTTTGACCAGTATCTGGCCACTTGGAGTGCTTCTGGTGTTGCTGCAAGAAGGTCCTCCCTTGTGCATGTGGCTGGGCTCAGTTTGCATTGCAGCAGGTGGTCAGTGGTTTGCTCTTCTCCACACTCGCATGTCGAGGATTCCACTTTGTGGCCCCATTTCTTTTGGTGCCAGAGCGCAGCCTGTTCAGCGCCTTCCAAGTAGCCCAGTTTTCTGTGTGCCCAGGGGGGAGTCTCTCATTTGGAATCAGCCATTGATTGAGGTTCTGGGTTTGAGCCTGCCACTTTTGGACTCTTGCTTGCTGAGGTGTTCCAGCGAGTGTCTCTGTAGGTCTTAGAAAACTATTTCTTGATTTAAGTCGTTGACGTGCTGGCTGATACCCAAACAAGGGCTGGCTGGAGATGTCACTGCCTTGGTCCTTTCACTATTGGCTGCTACTTCCGCGGATGTCAGGTGGTGCAATACCGGCTAAACAGTGTAATTTCTCCAGTGGTGTAGGGCGCAGACACCCCGTGATAATGTGGCATGTCTCATTAAGAGCCACATCCACTGTTTTAGTGTGGTGAGATGTGTTCCACACTGGGCATGCGTACTCAGCAGCAGAGTAGCGCAGCGCAAGGGCAGATGTCTTCACTGTGTCTAGTTGTGACCCCCAGGTTGTGCCAGTCAGCTTTCGTATGATATTGTTTCTAGTACCCACTTTTTGCTTGATGTTCAGGCAGTGCTTCTTGTACGTCAGAGCACGGTCCAGCGTGACTCCCAGGGATTTGGGTGCGCTGCAATGCTCCAGTGGGATTCCTTCCCAGGTGATCTTCAGAGCTCGGGATGCTTCTCTGTTCTTGAGATGAAAGGCACATGTCTGTGTTTTAGATGAGTTTGGGATCAGCTGGTTTTCCCTGTAATAGGCAGGAAGAGCACCTAGAGCTTCGGAGAGCTATTCTACCATCTCAAAGCTCCCTGCTTGAGCAGTGATGGCTCGAGCAACAGTGGCCCAAATGATTCACTGGAACTTATGTCGCAAGTACCACCTGCCAGCAGTAAAGAATTGGTGGGAGCATAAACCTGCAAAGGTCGGGGAAAATGAACATGCAAAAATACTGTAGGACTTTTGAATCCAGACTGACAAAGTTTTGGAACACAATACACCAGACATCACGATTGTGGAAAAGAAAAAAGTGTGGATTATTGATGTTGCCATACCAGGTGACAGTCGCATTGAGGAAAAACAACAGGAAAAACTCAGCTGCTATCAAGACATCAAAATTGAACTACAAAGGCTCTGGCATAAACCAGTACAGGTGTTCCCAGTGGTCATTGGCACACTAGGTGCCATGCCAAAAGATCTCAGCTGGCATTTGGAAACAATCAACATTGACAAAATCACGATCTGTCAATTGCAAAAGGCCACCTTACTTGGATCTGCGTGCATCATTCAAAAATACATCACACAGTCCTAGACACTTGGGAAGTGTTCAGCTTGTGATTTTGTGATATGAAATCCAGCATATAGATCTCGTTTGCTGTGACATACTGTGCTTTTGTGTCAATAATAATAATAATAACTTTATTTTTATACCCCGCTTCCATCTCCCTGAATGTACTCGGGGCGGCTTAGAGAGGGACAAACCCAAGGATTACAAACAAACAAGCACAGTAAAAACAATCAATAACAATAAAAAAACAAAAAAATCAATTAATTAGTAGATATTAATTAATAATTAAGTAAGAGCTTGAAATTGAATAGTCACCAAGACTGCAGTATTAGCTAATGGGGTAAAATTAACTTGTGTAGCATGAAGCTTGGTGGAGACTAGGATCACAAGGCCTTCTTTGCATCCACCTCCTCTATATGTATGTATAATCAAATAAATGCTGTCCAAAATCAGAAAGATCCCAAATCTTTCTGGTCAGCTCAACTCCTATTTCACAAGAAAAGAAAATAGATGGGGTGGTGCTTAATTGATCAATTTACCCTGAACTAGAGGTGTGCGAAACAGCTGAAATCCAATTAGTAATTTGTTTTGGAGATTTGGATGGCTCTGCTTTTATTCGTAAAGATTCGGAGTGATTCCATTCCAATTTGTAACCCTAATCTCCAAAGCTTCATAATTGCATCATTAACATTTGTTACCTTAGTAGAAATTGGAAAATGTTCAAGGCCCCGTTTCTCTGCCATTTTTATCTATCAGGATGAAATTTGGCACACTTGTAGGCAATGTTTACAACTTGAAGCTCGCCAAGTTTCAGAATGTTTTGGTCGTCCACTGATTTTTTAAGGATTTTTTTTAAATACAAATTTTAGAAACCCACAAGAGGTATCTCCCATTTCCCTATTCACAGTCTGGATGGATGAAGGAGGCATAACCACATTCCTTTGCCATCTCTACATCCATTGAGGAAAAATCCAGCTGGAGATGTGAGTAAAGAATCAGCACAAAGTGGCAAATTGCTACTTCAGGACTCAGCCAGATCTTGAAGCACCAGTTTGAATTTGCTTCGTTCCCCTCTCAACTTCCCAGAGTGGTAAAGGCAATCCCAGGTCAATGAAGGAAATAAAAACAACAACAACAACAACAACAACCTTCTTTTTGTATCCTGCCACCATCTCCCCAAAGGGACCTGGGATAGCTTAGACCAGGGGTCCTCAAACTTTTTAAACCGTGGACCAGTTCACTGTCCCTTATAGAATCATAGAATCCAAGAGTTGGAAGAGACCTCATGGGCCATCCAGTCCAACCCCCTGCCAAGAAGCAGGAATATTGCATTCAAATCACCCCTGACAGATGGCCATCCAGCCTCTCTTTAAAAGCTTCCAAAGAAGGAGCCTCCACCACACTCCGGGGCAGAGAGTTCCACTGCTGAACGGTTCCCACAGGAAATTCTTCCTCATGTTCAGATGGACATGTAGTCCATCTCTTGTAGTTTGAAGCCATTGCTCCATTGCGTCCTAGTCTCCAAGGAAGCAGAAAACAAGCTTGCTCCCTCCTCCTCCCTGTGGCTTCCTCTCACATATTTATACATGGCTATCATATCTCCTCTCAGCCTTCTCTTCTTCAGGCTAAACATGCCCAGCTCCTTAAGCCGCTCCTCATAGGGCTTGTTCTCTCATAGGGCTTGATCATTTTAGTCACCCTCCTCTGAACACATTCCAGCTTGTCAATATCTCTCTTGAATTGTGGTGCCCAGAATTGGACACAATATTCCAGGTATGGTCTAACCAGAGCAGAATAGAGGGGTAGCATGACTTCCCTAAATCTAGACCCTAGGCTCCTATTAATGCAGGCCAAAATCCCATTGGCTTTTTTTTTTTTTTTTTTTGCCGCCACATCACATTGTTGGCTCATGTTTAACTTGTTGTCCACGAGGACTCCAAGATCTTTTTCACACGTACTGCTCTCGAGCCAGGCATCCCACATTCTATATCTTTGCATTTCGTTTTTCCTGCCAAAGTGGAGTATCTTGCATTTGTCACTGTTGGGAGTCCAGTAAAGTGGCCTTCTGCAGCTGGCAGATGGTAATTTTGTCAGCGCCGATTGTGTTTAAGTGCTGGCCAAGGTCTTTAGGCACTGCACCCAGTGTGCCGATCACCGCTGCGACCACCTTGATTGGCTTGTGCCAGTCTTTGCAGTTTGATCTTTAAATCCTCATATCGTGTCAGACCATTGGAGGGCCGGACTATAGTTTTTAAAAAAAATTAATTTAAAAAAAATTATGCACATTGCACATATCTTATTTAGCTGTGTGGAAGGGTCCTTAGAGGGGGTTCTTTCTAGCCCTCTTTAGGCAGTAATTCCAGGAGCAGAGAAGGGGAAATCTTCCTATTTCTAGTCTGAACAAAATCTGGCTACCAGTATTAAAAAAAACTCTAAAATTATAACTGTAAATAAAGAACAACACTCAAACACAGGGGAACTCCAGACAAGAAACAATCAGGGCCAGCTAATCACCTCTCAACAAAGGATTCTCCCTAAAAACGGTCAGGCTATGAAATGGTAATCAAGGTGGCCAATTGAAACATTCATACCTACCTCCAACAGACAAGAGTTCTTTCTCCCACCCTGGATCTTCCACAATTTTCCTAGTTAAAGGTTTTCCTCTGACATGAAGTCCAGTCGTGTCTGACTCTGGGGTGTGGTGCTCATCTGCATTTCTAAGTCGAAGAGCTGGCGTTGTCCGTAGACACCTCCAAGGTCATGTGGCCGGCATGACTGCATGGAGCGCCAGGGCAGCCTCCCTTGGCTGGCTCACGCTGTCCATCAGGCCTGACGGATAGCGTGAGCCTGCCAAGGGAGGAGCAGCACTGCATGGCCTACTCTCGTGTAAAGCACATCGCAAGGTGCTTTACGCGAGAGTAGGCCGCGTGGAGCAGCCGCCCTTGGCTGGCTCACGCTGCCCATCGGGCCTGATGGATAGCGTGAGCCAGCCAAGGGAGGAGCAGCACTGTGTGGCCTACTCTCGCGTAAAGCACCTCGTGAGGTGCTTTACGCGAGAGTAGGCCGCACGGAGCAGCTGCCCTTGGCTGGCTCACGTGCCATCGCGCCCGATGGGCAGCGTGAGCCTGCTAAGGGAGGAGCAGCACCACGCAGCCTACTCTTGCGTAAAACGCCTCGCGAGAGTAGGCTGCGTAGGGCAGCCACCCTTGGCTGGCTCACGCTGCCCATCGGGCCTGATGGATAGCGTGAGCCAACCAAGGGAGGGGCACTGTGTGGGGGGGAGCGCTCCTCCTCCACGGGCTGGATAAGTGCCCTTGGTGGGCCGGAAGTGGCCCGCGGGCCTTAGTTTGAGGACCCCTGGCTTAGACACTGCACAAGATGCCCAAAAACAGAACATAAAATAAAAAACAATATAACAATACAATACAATTAAATATACAAGCATATAAACAACAACTAACACTCAATTAAAAACAGTGCTCATTACCAATGGGGCAAGCTACTATAAACATGGCCAGACTGTAAGTGATCAAACTAGGAATGGGATAAGTGCAACATGACATGAACTTTCAGTCTTTTTCAAGATTTTTTTTAAATGTTTTATATCGGTTATTGCACTTTTTTGGCATTAGGTTGCAAGCATCAGAATTTGCAATGTTCACAGTGTATGGAAAAATGTATCTGAACTACACAGATCAAACCTTTCTTTTGTAAGGTACTGTCTGAACTAGGAGAAATTCAATGTATTGATGTTTACAGAGTGAACCAACTGCATTATTAACAATGGTCCATCCTCTTTCTTTTGTCCATCTCTATCAAATGGAATAAGGCCCGTGGTGAGCAGAAGCACATAATAAGTTTCCTGCTGGATCAGATCAAAGGCCTCTTTTGCCCAGCATCTTGTATCATGCAGTGGCCAGGCAAATGCTGTGCACATGAAAAGAGAAGCCAAGCCATTCATGGGCCCTCCAACAATTAATGTTCAATAGCCTGCTGTAGCTCAGCTAGGAATGGCTAAAAATGTCTTTCAGTTCACTTTGTGATAAGAACTCGGCAGCATGCACAAAATTTATTCACAAATGGGATGGGGAGGAACTTGAGAGTATTGGTTTTTGAAATAGACTTTGTGGAAAAGTCAAACTGACATTCAACCATCAGTCCTCGTGGACAACAAGTTGAACATGAGCCAACAATGTGATGTGGTAGCAAAAAAGCCAATGGGATTTTGGCCTGCATCAATAGGAGCATAGTGTCTAGATCTAGGGAAGTCATGCTCCCCATGCTCTATTCCACTTTGGTTAGACCACACCTGGAATATTGTGTCCAATTCTGGGCACCACAATTCAAGAGAGATATTGACAAGCTGGAATGTGTCCAGAGGAGGGTGACTAAAATGATCAAGGGTCTGGAGAACAAGCCCTATGAGGAGCGGCTTAAGGAGCTGGGCATGTTTAGCCTGAAGAAGAGAAGGCTGAGAGGAGACATGACAGCCATGTATAAATATGTGAGAGGAAGTCACAGGGAGGAGGGAGCAAGCTTGTTTTCCTGTGAGACTAGGATGCAATGGGACAATGGCTTCAAACTACAAGAGAGGAGATTCCATCTGAACATGAGGAAGAACTTCCTGACTGTGAGAGCCGTTCAGCAGTGGAACTCTCTGCCCCGGAGTGTGGTGGAGGCTCCTTCTTTGGAGCTTTTAAACAGAGGCTGGATTGCCATCTGTCAGGGGTGATTTGAATGCAATATTCCTGCTTCTTGGCAGGGGGTTGGACTGGATGGCCCATGAGGTCTCTTCCAACTCTTTGATTCTATGATTCTATGATTCTATGATTCTATGATTCTATGATTCTATGATTCTATGATTCTATGATTCTATGATTCTATGATTCTATGATCAAAAGGCACAGCTTTGGATGCCTAATTCTGGGATCCTCTTCTATGGACTTTATTGCGCAAACCTACTATTCCACTACAGTCATACTATCATTAATAATACATATTGAATTGAGTATCTTCAATATTGTACCTCTCTGTAATCCTGCAATTGGCTGATTCATGAGGCTTTGATCATACTTCTTGGTAACCCCATATTCCCACTTTACTGTTGTTTTTTCATTTTTATTTTTTGAGCGATTTTGCAATTTCAGCTTTTAAAACCAAAAAAGAGGAAATATACATACAAAATATAAAACAAATGGAAAATGAATAGCTTTGAAATAGCAAAAGGAGGAAGGGGAGAGTTTTAAAGGTTGGCTTTGAGCCCATCTTTCAATCTCTTTTTCTGTTCTCCAACATTCCATTTTCCGTTCTTGAGTTCGGAGTAGAGCAACTGCTTTGGAAGACGGTGGTCAGGCATCTGGACAATGTGGCTGGTCCAGCAGAGTTGATGGCGGAGGACCATCGCTTCAGTGCTGGTGGGAAGCATTGTCTGCTTGCCTTCCAAAGGGATTTGCAGGATTTTCCAGAGGCAGGTCTGATGGAATCGTTCCTGGAGTTGTATGTGACGTCTGTAAACAGTCCACGTCTCACAGGCGTATTGCAGAGTTGGGAGGACAATAGCTTTATAAACAAGCACCTTGGTATCCCTACAGATGTCCTGGTCCTTAAACACTCTCTGCTTCATTCGGAAAAAAGCTGCACTCGCAGAGCTCAGGCAGTGTTGTATTTCAGTGTCAATGTTGACTTTTGTAGAGAGGTGGCTGCCAAGGTAGGGGATGGTATTTGCAATTTTATTGTATACTCAGTGACTCATCTCAGCTTGTTTTCTAATACAAAAATTACGGACGACTTTGTCAATTGTATTAGCGAAGAGCAATGGAGTTAATAACATTTCTCTTTTTTAAAAATCAGCAATAGATCTTTGGACTAAATTAATACTTTGTGGCTAAGACTTTTTTCCTAGTGTCAGAGCTATTACTCCTGAGAAAAATGAATGCCTATTGAACCTCCGTGATTAATGAAATCCTGAGAAAGGCTAGAGGGCTTACTTGACTAGTTACTCCTTTAAAATCCCAATTGAGAAATCCATTCCTATTCATTAAAGAATGTCATGATGTGCTTAACTTTAGTCACATGTTAAAGTACCCTTAAGTGAGATTTCTATAGACACTGGGAGTTTGGGGAATTCTTTCTCAGTGGAGTTTTAAAAACATCTGGCCATAAATTTTTTCAAAGTCATGTCTGAAACACAATGCAAACTGACAAATAGTCAAACACTGGGACTTACAGCCAAGCAAATGTGCTTTTTTTTGGAAAGGGTGCAAGTTTATGAAAAACGTTGCCCTAAAGTAATGATCAAGAATTGGTAGCTGGAGAATAAGCTTGGTTGATTTTAAAAATTGGTTCAAAACTCGTTTCAGATGTAGGGGATGCCGGTGGTTCGATTCGGAATTAAATTTCGAATTTTTCCAAAAAAAAAAATCGGAACTATCCGAAATTTCCGAAATTTCCGAATTGTTTCGTTAATGGCAGACGCAATTGCTCAATACGCAAAAAACAGCAAATGGTATTGGTCAAACTTCAGGGGAAAATATGGGATTTGTAGTGACTTCTCTGGCAACGCAAGGCAAACAAAGGAAGAAAACAGCCGAGAGAGGCCGGTTTTGGAAGTTGATTTCACACCTTTAGGAAGGATAGTTTGTGTTCAAAGAGTAGCTTGAATTGATGGGAGATCTAGTTCTGTTGAGGCAATGTACAATTATTTATATTTATTTATTTATTTATTTACTTTATTTATATACCGCTTTTCTCAGCCCTCAGGCAACTCAAAGCGGTGAACAACATCAATACAAAACATCACGAGACAAGAATAGGGCAATTAAAAATAATTGTAACATAGCAATCTCCAATCTTGATAAAACAGTAAAGCGTAGAGACATCACACTGGCAACAAAGATCCGCCTAGTCAAAGCCATGGTATTCCCCATAGCAACCTACGGATGTGAGAGCTGGACCATAGGGAAGGCTGAGCGAAGGAAGATAGATGCTTTTGAACTGTGGCGCTGGAGGAAAATTCTGAGAGTGCTTTGGACCTTGAGAAGATCCAACCAGTCCATACTTCAGGAAATAAAGCCTGACTGCTCACTGGAGGGAAGGATACTAGAGACAAAGTTGAAGTACTTTGGCCACATCATGAGGAGACAGCAAAGCTAGAGAAGACAATTATGCTGGGGAAAGTGGAAGGCAAAAGGAAGAGGGGCCGACCAAGGGCAAGATGGATGGATGGCATCCTTGAAGTGACTGGACTGACCTTGAGGAGCTGGGGGTGGTGACGGCCGACAGGGAGCTCTGGCGTGGGCTGGTCCATGAGGTCACGAAGAGTCGGAGACGACTGAACGAATGAACAACAACGAACAACATAACAATCATTAGCACCTCAACAGTAAAATCAGAATTCAGTCTCATCATCCATTATTCCGTATTCCTATATTCAATTACACTGTTGAATCAAATGCTTGTTCAAACAGCCAGGTCTTCACTTTCCTACAAAATGTCAGCAGGGAGGGGGCCGATCTGATATCTGCAGGCAGGGCATTCCACAGCTGAGGGGCCACCATTGAGAAGGCCCTGTCTCTCGTCCCCCGCCAAGCGCGCCTGTGATGCAGGCGGGACAGAGAGCAGGGCCTCCCCAGATGATCTTAGTGTCCTAGCTGGTTCATAGAAGGAGATGCGTTCGGAGAGGTAAGTAGGGCCAGAACCATTTAGGGCTTTATAGGCTAACGCCAGCACTTTGAATTGTGCCCGGTAGCAAACTGGCAGCCAGTGGAGCACAGAGGCCAGGCCAGAAAGACGTGCTACAATGCTGGGGCTTTTTCAAATGTTGGAGTGCTTTGTTTCCTCCATGCTGTTCCTTCCTTCCACCCATGCCATGCTACCCTTACACCCCAAATATTACCCACCCACGCATTGCCCACCCATCCCAAACCCCAACAGCAACAACACACAAGCAGTAAGGCAGGCAGCCCAGCCAGGCAACTGCCCTCCTCCGCTTGCCCTGTTCTTCCAACCGCTCTTCTTCCAACCTCCCTTCACAACCTCCCTTCCCTTTCTCTTTCCCCTTCCCTTCCCGGGCTCACAATGAGCCTCTGAGCCATGTGCTGCCCTTTATATAGTGCAATGGCTGCCATGCCGAAACCCCTCCCCTCCCCGCTCCGACAGATAGAGGTAATGGCTAGGCTTGGGTAACCACGGAAAAATTTGGTACTAAACTCGTTTTGTTTTTAGGGGGCCCTTGCGTTTCATTTTTTTAAAGAATTCCAAAATTTTCCTTTAAAAAAGTTTCGAAATATACGAAATTTCGTAAAATTACAAATCGATTCGTTAATGGCGGACGCGATTGCGCAATATGCTAAAAAAACCTCCAAATGGGACAGGGGGAACTTCTGAAGCTTCCCTCTCCCTCTGTTGTTGACTGTTGGTGTGATACAACTAACAACAACTATATTATATTATTATAATATTATTATTATTATAATATTATATTATTATTGTATATTATATTATATTATTATTATATTATTATATTATATATTATATATTATTATATATTATTATAATATAATATAATAATAATATAGTAATATAATATATAATATAATAATATAATATAATATACAATACTATAATATAATAGTATTATAATAATATAATATATAATATACATTATATTATTATAATATTATAATATTATATATTATATTATAATTGTATTTTATATTATATTATATTATTATATTATATTTTATACTAGCTGTACCTGGCAACGCATTCCTGTGGCATAGAGTGAGGGTATGAAAAATAAAGTAATGAGAAATTTTGGGCAAGAAGGATGCCAGGAGAAAGAGGAGGGAGGGGGGAATGTGGGATTTGCCAGCTGGAAGGAAGGAAGGAAGGAAGGAAGGAAGGAAGGAAGGAAGGAAGGAAGGAAGGAAGGTAGCCCAGTGCAGCCCAGAGTGAGGCAAGAAGAAGCATGAGGAAAGAGGAGGGAAGCAGCAGAGCAAAGGGACCGGAAGTGGGGTAAATGCGAGATTGTAAAACTTGCACCAGACATATGAAAATAATTACGAAATAATTATGAAATAATTACGAAAATTGGAAAAATTGTTTCGATTCTTAATTACTCCTCACACTATTCCTGCATGGCTCAATATTTAAATACGAATTTAAATACGAATTAATAACGAATAACGAAATTAATGAACTGGATCGCCCAAGCCTAGTGATGGCAATGCAGCAACACATCCCAATTCCCCCATGTAGTAGGGGAAGGAGGGAGGGCATGTGGGTCACTGTGAGTCACTGCACGTGCTTTGCATTTTGCCGGCAATTGCTGGCAAAATGGAACAAAATGGGGGGAGGGAGAGCTCATCTGTATGATAAGGTTCCTAGTCTCCAGGGAAGCGGAAAACAAGCCTGCTCCCTCTTCCTTATGGCATCCTTTCGCATATACATGCCTCTCATGTCTCTTCTGCAGGTAAACATACCCAGCTCCTTAAGATGCTCCTCATGGGGTACGGTCTCCAGACCTTTAATCATTTTAGTCGCCCTTCTCTGGACACCTTCCAGCTTGCCAATATATGTGGTGCCCAGAATTGGACACGGTATTCCAAGTAAGGTCTAACTACAGTGTGTGTAGTTATTAGGGCTGGGCGGTTTCGTTTCGTTAATTCGTAATTCGTTAATAATTCCTTAATTTTTTCAATTACAAAACGATAACGAACCATTCTGGAGCAATTTTTTTAAAAAACGAATTTTTAAACACGTTTTGTAAATGCTTCGTATTTCATTATTGTATTCGTTTCGTTATTGTTCTGAGGTCGTTTCGTTATTATTTCCGCATGTCTGGGGCAAGTTTTTTGTTTAATTAGTGAAAAAAATTATAATATCACACCAACAGTCAACAACAGAGGGAGAGGGAAGCTTCAGAAGTTTTTGGAGGTTTTTTAGCGTATTTCGCGGTCGCGTCCGCCATTAACGAATCGATTCGTTATTGTTTTGGAAATCGATTCGTTAATTTTTTACCATTTACGAAATTTCGTAAATATCGAACTTTTTAAAAGGAAAATTTTGTAATTATTTTAAATATCGAAACAAAAAAAACCCCCAAATACAAATCGATTTTAGAAACAAATTTTTCCGTTGTTACCCAGGCCCAGTAGTTATCATTTTTAGCCTCCCAGTGACTAGCACTACTCAGTTATATCTCAGAAACCTTCAATCTTAGTGACATTCAATCTATTATGCTTCATCCCCAGGTTTTAAAAAAAACATTTGTTCCCCCTTTTTTCATTTTGTGTGCATGTATGTGCTTAAATCATTTCCCCCACTTAGGCAATCTATCTTGAATCTTGGTCCTGTATCAACAATGTGTGTGGCTCTTGGTTGCTTTGATTTGGAAATATTGTCATAATTTATATCTGAGTTGGTCAGTGGTGTGCAGCTTGCTGTTTTTCCTTTGTGCGCTCTTAGTATATAAATCAGGGACATGGAAGGCATTAGTTCAGCTTTATCAGTCTCTGTATGTATTTTCTTTTCACTGCTGAACAAACAAGATTTATAAGCTGCTGTGTCAGTAGCCTTCCTAGTGCCTGGGGAGGTGAAAGTGGAACCAGAACCAAAAGCAGGGGAGGGAATGAGGGAAACAACGGGAAAGAAAAGGGTTCAGAAGTAGAAAATGAACATTTACAGCTTGGCAATGTAGAGGAAATAGCCAAGGTCATCGAAGATGTGATAGAATCAGCTGGCTTCGCAATGCAATGTAGTGTAAAGGCCTTAATCTTAGCTTTAGCTGGCAAGAAGATTACTGTCTGCGGTTTAGCGAAGCTAGCCTTGCCAGGACTCAAGGGAAGAGAGCTTGTTAATGGTCAGCAAGCTTCCCTATTTCTTTGTTTTGGGGCAGACTTCCTTTCAGAAAGTGATACAATGAGGAGTAGGAGCCCAACCTCTGCTCATGGGTACCTTGTGCTCAGGCCTGAAATTAATAATTTAAATTTCAGGCTGATTGGTTGACTTGTTGGTAAACATATGCCCTTGTTTAATCTATCACTATTGTACTTCCACTGACAGGGAAGGCGTAATAAATCCCTTAGCTGGCTGCCTGAGGCCTAAGGAAGTGGGCCTGGCGAAGCCATGGCATCCATTTTAGAAGAGGGAGACAGGGAGAAGCCATTTTAGATAGGTTTGCCTTGAGGGGCGTGTTCAGGTCTTGGAAGGAAAATCAGAAGGCTAGGATTGGCTAGAAAGATGGGGGCAGAGCCTAAGTGGTCTAGAGGGAAAAAGTCTCTTTTAAACTGAGGCTTGATGTCCCAGTTTGAGTCAGTTGGAGTTTGGAACTGTTAGAGAGAAGAAGTGTGGGTGTTAGTCAGAGCGAGTTTGAGTTTAAGGAAGAAGAGTTGGTTAGTCTTTTGTGAAGTATTCAGAGTAGCTATTGAGTAGATACTAGAATACTGTTTTGTGGAGCAGTACCCCGTTAGTGGTCTGTTGAATTCCTAAGGAAGTCTAGTTCAGGGTATTTTTGGCTAGATTCATTTCCTGAAGTAATTTTCTGTGGTGGAATTTTGAAGACTTGTAACCCAGAAGATTTAAAGATGTTGACTAATGCAACCACAAGCTTTTTATGCCAGTGTTTTACTGAAACCATTAAGCATTTGTACCTGAATAATTCAAGCTTGTTCAATAAACGTTCTAGTTATTTTATCAATTTATACAAGCCTCAGAGTGAATACCTTTGTTGTCAAAGTATTACTAAAAGTCAGCTTCACAGCAGCCTCTAAGAAACTGTAGTGGCACAGTGTGTGTTACAGAACAAACTCTCAATATTACCTCAGCCTGAAATGGTGGCAGGGGAATTCATTTGAAGAATCATTTTAAGTCTCTCAGTTCCAGTGGTTCCCGGTTCCTAACTTTTAAATATACAGTTGATTCAGCAACCATACTCCCTCTTCTTAAATATACAGTTGGTTCAGCAACCATACTCCCCTGCCCACTGCAGAGGAATGCTCCTCTCCAGTGGGCAGGGGGGCATTCGCACAGTTAAAACTCATGTGCCAGCTGTGCCTGCAGCTTGGGAAGTCTGATCTGGCCACCATGATCCACGCTCTTGTTACATCCTGAATAGACTACTGCAATGTGCTCTACGTGGGGTTGCCTTTGAAGACTGTTTGGAAACTCCAACTAGTCCAACGGGCAGCAGCTAGATAGCTAACTGGAGTGACATACAAGGAGCATACCACCCTCTTGTTGTTTCAGCTCCACTGGCTGCCGGTCCACTTCCGAGCACAATTCAAAGTTCTGGTCTTGGCCTATAAAATCCTATATGGTTCCGGCCCAGCTTATTTGTCCGAACGTGTCTTTCTCTATGTTCTGCCTCGTAGTTTAAGATCATCCGGGGAGGCCCTGCTCGTGATCCCACCAGCTTCGCAAACACGTTTGGTGGGGACGAGGGACAGGGCCTTCTCGGCGGTGGCCCCATGCCAGTGGAACTCACTCCCTAGTGAGATAAGGTCAGCGTCATTCTTCCTTTCTTTTTGGAAGATGCTTAAGTCATGGTTCTGGAACCAGGCTTTTGAACAGCAGGCATGGCAGCACTTTAGATGATGATTTGGACTGAAAATGGTTATATGGTTTTATTAACATCCCCTCCCTGATTTTTACTTTGTCCTATTTCCCAGTGTTTTAAATTTTATCTTTGAATTTGGCTCTGCCCAGTGTGATCATTTGTGTTTTAATGTTTGATTTTATGCTGCTGTGTCACTATTGATATTGGTTTTGCATTTTATATAATTTATTTTCTGATCTTCTGTTGTGTTTTTGTGTTTATATTGTGTTTACTGTATTGATGGCCATGGCCTTATGTAAGCTGCCCCGAGTCCCCTTGGGGGAGATGGAGGCGGGGTATAAATAAAGTTATTATTATTATTATTATTATTATTATTATTATTATGGCGCATCTGGTACCACTTGTATGGAAATATATAGTTGAATTGCTTGTTATTTACAGCTTTCTATCAATGTTGTTTTGCATTGGTTGAATTGCTCCTCCAGCTCAATTACTTGACTCCACCCTTTCCTAGGGAAGAGGGCAGTGCTTTCTTTTTCATTCCACCATCAAATAACTCAACAGATGGACATGAGAAAGGCTTGGCTCTAAGCCCTCAGTCAAGTCATCTCTTATCACCAATTCTCAGGTTTATACCCTTAAGATTCATACTTCATGCCCAGTTCACCTTGAAGACGTTGAGGAATCTTAAGTGCCTTCAAACCAGTCCTTTGGCATCAAGAGGAAGACTTTGTGCCTTCAATATAGGTCATTGGACTGGGGTTGGGAATGTTCCGACTTTCACAACCATTGAGAAAGAGGGAACTTGGAAAGCTTCTCAGCTGGAAAACTCCTTGGACCCCAGTCTCCAGAGACTGTAATGTATGTTTTCTTTACCCCCTTTGAAATATCAAGTTTAAGCCTAAGAAAGATAACTCATTGTGAACAACAAAGCCTATTTTGAGTTATCTATAGTGTCTTGATCCTTGAGAGTTCCAGTTCTCTAAAGGAAGGGAGGGATAGCCAATACTCCAGAGGACAGGAGCAGAACTCAAAATGATCTTGACAGATTAGAGAGATGGGCCAAAACTAACAAAATGAAGTTCTACAGTGACAAATGCAAAATACTCCACTTTGGCAGGAAAAACGAAATGCAAAGATACAGAATGGGGGACAATGCCTGGCTCGAGAGCAGTACGTGTGAAAAAGATCTTGGAGTCCTCATGGACAACAAGTTAAACATGAGCCAACAATGTGATGTGGCGGCAAAAAAAGCCAATGGGATTTTGGCCTGCATCAATAGGAGCATAGTGTCTAGTAGGGCTGGGCAACCACGGAAAAATTTGTTTCTAAACTCGATTCGTTTTTAGGGGGGTTTTGTGTTTTGTTTTTTAAAAGAATTCTGAAATTTTTCTTTAAAAAAGTTAGATATTTATGAAATTTTGGAAATTACGAAACAATTTCGAAACAATAACAAATCAATTCGTTAATGGTGGACGCGCAATACGCTAAAAAACCTCCAAATGGGACAGGGGGAACTTCTGAAGCTTCCCTCTCCCTCTGTTGTTGACTGTTGGTGTGATAATTGATTTTTTTATCACTGATAAAACAAACAACAACCCTAAAACTTGCACCAGACATACGGAAATAATAACGAAATAATAACGAAACAATTTCGAAACAATTACGAAACAATTACGAAACAATTACGAAATAAATTTTAAAAATTCGTTTCAATTTTTAGTTGCTCCTGAATGGTTCAATATCGGATCGTAAGCCACTTTAAATACGAATTATTAACGAATTACGAAATTAACGAACGAAACCGCCCAGCCCTAGTCTAGATCTAGGGAAGTCATGCTACCCCTCTATTCCACTTTGGTTAGACCACACCTGGAATATTGTGTCCAATTCTGGATACTACATGATAGCCATGTATAAATATGTGAGAAGAAGCCACAGGGAGGAGGGAGCAAGCTTGTTTTCTGCTTCCCTGGAGACTAGGACGCGAAACAATGGCTTTAAACTACAAGAAAAGAGATTCCATCTGAACATGAGGAAGAACTTCCTGACTGTGAGAGCCGTTCAGCAGTGGAACTCTCTGCCCTGGAGTGTGGTGGAGGCTCCTTCTTTGGAAGCTTTTAAACAGAGGCTGGATGGCCATCTGTCAGGGGTGGTTTGAATGCAATATTCCTGCTTCTTGGCAGAATGGGGTTGGACTGGATGGCCCATGAGGTCTCTTCCAACTCTTTGATTCTATGATTCTATGCGTCCCCTCCAGGGATTGAGAAGGATGGGGTAGAAATGCGGGAAATAAATAAATAAATAAATAAATAAATAAATAAATAAATAAATAAAATAATTGCTATTTGTAGCAGTTTTTCTTCTGTAAAGCATAAGACATAAGAGGTCAAACCCATGAATGAAATCTTCATATGTTTTATAGGAATTTAGTGGAGGTGAATAGACATGATGTTTATTCTAAACTCTCCTCCTAAACTGGAAAATAATAAAGAAAACTCTTAGTAGGAAGTGTGCAGCAATGACAAGGGATTTTCTCTTGCAACTTATCAGCATTCCATGCTGAAATCCTTGCCACTGGGAGTATTTGTGCCCATAGGAGTTAGCAAACTGGCAAACACGACAACTTCTTTTGCTCCCTGCTGACAAAGGAGCAGTTCACTTGGCTGAACAATGATGAGCAGAGACAGCTTTGGAGGAACCTTTGGCACACAGAGGCTGGCAGGCATCCAGATCAGATTGTTTTAGATTGTCTCATAAGAAAATGTTCAAAGACAAACAGTGGATCTGAGATTATGTGCTCTATTGTCCTCTCAACAATCTCATTCTTCAAATCTGAGATGCGCCTTCCTCGTATCTCCTTTACCATCTAATCAGTGCTTCAGGGGTGGCCTTTTCTTTTAATCCAGGGATTAATCGATTGCATGAGATGGTTAATACATAAACTTCCAGAGGTTGGTGAACTTCAACTTCCGTCAGCCTTAAAGAGCATAGCTAATGATGGGGGCTAATGAGATTTATTGTTTGTTATGAAGTTCCGTCGCGCCTGGGGGCTATAACTCTTAGTGAAAGAGACATAGACGTGACATCTTTCCCCAAGGGGATTGCTTCTTGCCTTCCTTTAAAGAACTGGAACTCCCAAGGACCAAAAACACTGTAGATAACTCAAAATAGGTTTTATTGTTCACAAAGAGTTATCCCTTTAAAGCAATAAGCTGGAAGTTTCAAAGGGGGTAAAGGAAATATACATTACAGTCTCTGGTTGTCTTGGGTCCAAGGAGATTTTGCAGCTGAGAAGCTTTTCCTGTTCCCTCTTTTCTCAATGGCTGTGAAAGTCGGAACAAACACAACCCCCAGTCCAATGGCCTATGTTGAAGGCACAGAGTCTTCCTTTTGATGCCAAAGGACCGGTTTGAAGGCGCTTGGGTCTCCTCAACGTTGTCCAGGGCGATCTGGACATGAAGTATGAGTCCCAAGGGTAAAAACCTTAGAATTGGTGATGAGAGGTAACTTAATTAAGGGCTTTAGAGCCAAGTCTCTTTCTCACATCTATCTGATAGAAAGTTTGATGGTAGAATGGAAAAGGAAAAGCTCTGCCCTCCTCCAGGAAGAGGTGGAGCCAAGCAATTGAGCTGAGGAAGCAATATAACTGGTGCAAACAACATTGATTGACAGCTATAAATAACCAATCAATCCAACTATACATTTACAAAGTAGGCAAGTATGGGCATGTTATACAGTTTAAACCTTTGCACTTTAAAGTTCTACACACAGGTGGCACCACTCGCGCCATCACAAGCCAGTAAGGCTTTGAATTGTACCAAACAGTTCCAGCCCAGCTTACTTGTCTGAACGTATCTCCCTCTATGAACCATCACAAAGGTTAAGATCTTCTGGGAAGGCCCTGCTCTTGGTCCCACTTCCTTCACATGCGTGACTGGTGGGGACAAGAGATAGGGCCTTCTCAGTGGTGGCTTCTCAGCTCTGGAACCCCCTCCCCAGCAAGATTAGATCAGTGCCCTTGCTCCTGACCTTTAGAGACAGAACAAAGACGTGGTTGTGGGATCAAGTTCTTGGCTAGTAAAATAATGCAGTACAAAGAATAATTAATGGAACACGTACAATTGCAGTTCGAAATGGCCATGGTATATGATTTTGGATTATGTGATTTTAGTATTGATACTAGAATGATTTTAATGTGTTGTCAGAACATTTAAATTTTTGTTTATGTCTTATGTTTAATTGTTTTAAGTCATAGTTTTATGTAGTGATTAGTTATTGTGATTTCTTTGTTTGGCTGTATGATGGCATGGAGTTTTTGCCTTTACTGTGTTGCAAACTTCATTGAGTGCCCCCCCCTCCCCCGGGTAAGAAAGGCGATATATAAATGCAGTAAATAAATCAATAAATCCCTGCTGCATACAGTAGTGACTTGGCACATCAGTATGTTGATAAGTAACTCTGGTTTCCATTATGAAATAGATCTTCATGACAAAATATTGATTTCTCTTCCACACCCAAATTTGTATTGTAAACCAGCATTGTTGTTGTTGTTGTTGTTGTTGTTGTTGTTAGCCATCCCCTGCCACTTGTTGTTATGGCCCAGTCTGTGTATTTGTGTTTTATGTGTGTATATGTGTGTGTATATATTTGGGTATATGTTTATATGTGTGTGTGTGTGTGTGTGTGTGTGTGTATATATATATATATATATATATATATATATATATATATATTACTTAGATGATCCCTCGTAGTCCGAGGATGATGGTCCTCTAAGTTCGGTGTCCTGGGGGTGGGTCCGTAGGTGGCTGTGGAGCCCAATTCTTGACCTGAATCTTCTCCCACGGTGAAGGCATTGGTTTCCAAGTGGGAGGCAGTCTTGGTCAGGGTTGGCTTGACACGCCTTCCTCTTGGCACGTTTCTCTCTTTCACCCTCCATTCGTGCCTCTTCAAATTCTGCAGCACTGCTGGTCACAGCTGACCTCCAGCTGGAGCGCTCAAGGGCCAGGGCTTCCCAGTTCTCAGTGTCTATGCCAGAGTTTTTAAGGTTGGCTTTGAGCCCATCTTTAAATCTCTTTTCCTGTCCACCAACTTTCTATTTTCTGTTCTTGAGTTCGGAGTAGAGCAACTGCTTTGGGAGATGGTGGTCGGGCATCCGGACAATGTGGCCGGTCCAGTGAAGTTGATGGCGGAGGACCATTGCTCCGATACACACACACACACACACACACACACACACACACACACACAAGTTTTGTGCATGCATTGTAGCATCTTTTTGCTTTTTCTTTTTGGCCTTTTAAGTCCCTTCCACTGTGTTTTCAGTGTTTTTTATGAGTGATGGTCACTCGTTTGCCTGATAGGTGTATTGTTTCCAAATTTGGGGATGCCTGGATGTTTTGATATTTTACCATCCTTGTCGGAGGCTTCTCTCATGTCTGCATGGGGAGCTGGAGGTGACAGAGGGAGCTCATCCACACTCTTCCCAGATTTCGACCTGTTGGTCTTCAGTCCTGGCACAAGGGTTTAACCCAGAGGTCCACAAACTTTTTAAACAGAGGGCCAGTTCACATTCCCTCAGACAGTTGGGAGGCCAGACTATAGTTTGAAAAAACAAAAACAAATTCCTGTGCACACTGCACATATCTTATTTGAAGAGCAAAAAAAGAAAAAAGAAAGATACAATATTTAAAATGAAGAACAATTTTAATCAACATAAACTTCCCAGTATATCAATGGGAAGTGTGGGTTTGCTTTTGGTTGATGAAGGAGACAAGTTGGATAGGATTATTGTTGTTGTTGTGTGCCATTTCAGACTTAGGGTGACCCTCAGTCTAAAGTTTAGGGTGGGGGCTGGGTAAATGACCTTGAAGGGCCACTTTGTTGCAACACAGAGTAGGCTTCACCTTGCTTCCAAACACCACCACACAAGAGCTGTAGTTTTATAGTTTATTGAGGAAAAAATCCAAGTCAAAATAAAGAATAAGCATTGCAAAGTTCCAAAGATTAAGGTTAAATGCAGAATATAGTTCCAAAGATCTTCAGGTAAAAGCAGGAGACACAATCCTATTGGCAAGTTCAAACCAGAGTCCCAGGTACAAGCAATGAAACAATTGCCCCAAGAATCACAATGCAAGAAATCCCAAGTGTACTGCTTTCTAGGCTAAGGTTATTCCATGAAGCTTTCAGGCTAATAAGCTACATTGAACTGACGCTTTCACAGAGTTTCTAGGAGGCCTAAATACCTTCCCAACATCAAAACATTAGACTCTCAGCATCATAAAAGCATTGCAATGACCTTGCATGAGCTAGCCTCCCGTCTGCTTGCCAGACGCAAACTGCGCCTGACCCGGAGATCAAGGCGAGCTTCTCGGGTCAAATCCTTATCTACACTTTCGGTATCATCGTGGGAAGGCACCTGCTCACTATTCCCTTCGTTAAAATTCCTTTCTGGTGAAAACAGCTGTGTTGACACTGCACTGTCTGTGAGAGCCTCGGAAGCAGGCTCAGAGATTTGAGGCACAGACAAAGAACCAGGAAGCTGAAACCCAACAGGAATCTGAATCCCATCATCCTCATTGTCAGAAAATAGCTCAGCCACAACACACTTCTGGCCCAGGGGCCTTAGTTTGGCGACCTCCTGGTTTAACCCATTGCCACCGTGGCTCCTATTATTATTATTGTTATTATTATTATTATTATTATTATTATTATTATTATTATTACTATTATTTATTTCTTGCCTTTTCTCTCCACAATAAGACTTAGTTATGGGGAAGTATCCCATAAGTTTGGCCAAATAAATAAATAAATATATTCAGGAAATATATCAAATATAGGATTTATTTCTAAAAACTATTTTATAGAGAACATGTTTTTAGCTGGGCCCTACCTAGAACTTATATTACTGGCAATTAAGTAAAGGAAGAACTTTTTTCCATCCCACGGAACAGACACGCCCAAGAATTCAGAAATGGATGGCAGTCAACTAGCCTCCATTGGCAGAGGAAGGGACAAGGGTGACCCAAAAGGTCTTCTCTCTTGCTTTCATCACATTTTCCATTTAACTAAGTGCAGTGAATTAAGAAGGGAGGGAGCAGATTGTGATGAGAAAATACATTAGTCAGTTATTCTAATTAATACCTGACATGCTGATGTTAATTAATTGGCATCTGATTATACATCTTGGAAGTGTCAACGTGGGGAATAAATGTGTCCTTTAATGTTCAAAAGTGAGCAAAAGTTGAACATTTTTGGTTTACACAAGGCTAACTTAACTTTGGTTAGACCGAAAATAAATAAAGTTAACTTCAAGGAAGACATTAATAATCTGGTCGGTATCTACCATATATATATATATATATCCATTTTTTTAAAAAAAAAATATATTAATCTAACACAGTGGTTCTCAACCTTCTTAATGTCACAACCTCTTAATACAGTTCCTCACGTTGTGGTGACCCCCCAAGCATAAAATTATTGTTATTGCTACTTCATATCTGCAACTTTGCTACTGTTATTATGTAAATATCTGATATGCAGGATGTATTTTCATTCACTGGATCAAAAGTGACACAAATGCTCAATACACTCAAATTCGAATACTGGTTGGGTTGGGGGGATTGATTTTGTCATTTGAGATTTGTAGTTGTTGGGATTTATAGTTCACCTACAATCAAAGAGCATGCTGAACTCCACCAATGACGGAATTGAACCAAACTTGGCACACAGAACTCCCATGGTCAACAGAAAATACTGGAAGGATTTGGTGGGCAATGATCTTGAGTTTTGGAGTTGTAGTTCACCTACATCCACAGAGCACTGTAAAACAATGATGGGTCTGGACCAAAATTGGCACTATATGCCCAAGTGTGAACACTGGTGGAGTTTGGGAAAAATAGACCTTGACATTTGGGAGTTGTAGTTGCTGGGATTTATAGTTCACTTACAATCAAAGAGCATTCTGAACCCCACCAATGATAGAATTGGGCCAGACTTCCCACTCAGAAACCCCACAACTAACAGAATAAATAAAAATATTGTGTTTTCTGATGGTCTTTGGCAACCCCTCTGACACCCCCTTGCACCCCCCCCCCCAGGAGTCTTCACCCCCAGATTGAGAAACACCACCCTGTGAGATTTCTGGTTTTCAGTGAGATCTCAAATCTTATGGAAGCCTAGGATTCAATAAGAGATCCTTCTCTCACAATATTTTAGATCCATATCATGTGTACCAAATTTCACATGAATACTCAATATGCCCAAATATGAACTCTGGTGGAGCTTGGGGAAAATAGATTTTGACATTTGGGAGTTGTAGTTGCTCGGATTTATAGTTCACCTACAATCAGAGAATTATGAACTGCACCAATGATAGAATTGGGCTAAACTTCCCACCCAGAACCCCCACGACCAACAGAAAATGCTTTGTTTTTTGACGGTCTTTGGCGACCCCTCTGAAATCCCCTCGCGACCTCCCCAGGGGTCCCGACCCCCAGGTTGAGAACCACTGCTCTAACACTTTGTTTATCCAGTCTTCTTTTTCCAGAATGTGTTTTACTCTTTCAAGGTCATTCTAATAACTATTTTGCATTTGGAATATGCATCCCAATGTGGCCTTTGGCACCTGCAACGTTTAAAGGTAACTAAATGCCAGCTACAAACCTCTGCATTTGCTTGAACAGATGTGAACATCCACAATCAAACACACACAGAGTTTTTTCACATCCCTATAAAGGTCAGGCTAAGATTTCCTTTTTTTAAAAAAAAATATAGATTTACACTCTGAAGGTGACATGCTAATGAAATATTAAAAAATTCCCACCACCCAAAAGATTTAACTTTCTCTACCCTACCATCTCTTCTCTCTATTTTCTGTCCCAGTGATTTTTGTGGGTGTTGTTGTTGTTAGCCCTGATTGGTAGTAAAGCATTAAAGAACACGCACTTTCAACCAGGGATCTGTCTGTGAATATATATTACAGATTTAACTCATATCTGTGACTCAGTGTGACCAGCTGACAACCACAACAAAGCTTCCAAGAACTGTTTTTTTGCCTTCCTCCTCATACCATTGTAACAAGGATGATCTTTATAAATTGCAATGTAATTCAGATATTTGAAGCTGTATCTCCTTACATGAAATATTTATACTCTGATGCAGCATTTCCCATCTTCTTGGCTCTCTGTGGAGGATTTTCTCCCATGAGCACAAGTCAGTAGAGAGATAGCTACTAGGCCTGGGTAACAACGGAAAAATTTGTTTCTAATATCGTTTCGTTTTTAGGGTGCCTCGGCGTTTTGTATTTAAAAATATATCCGAAATTTTCCCTAAAAAAGTTTGGTATTTACGAAATTTCGTTAATATTTACAAAACGTTTTGTAAAGATGGCGCCCTTTTTTTTTCAATATTTTTTCAATATTTTTTTAATTTAATTATTAATTTTTAATCTGGGATAAACTGAACACCTGGGATCAGATCCTGGGATATAAGTTCTGCCTGGAAGGGCCCTGTGATAATCCAGTTCAAAGCAGAAAATATGAAAAAAAATAAGAAAAAGAAAAAAAACTCAACTCTGGGTTTTTTTTTTTGGTTTTTTTTTGTACATCCCCCTGCCATTGGTATTCTGGATCATGTAGTTGTGCAGAAGGGCCCTAAACCTCCCTCTCCACTGCCATATACTCACGGGGAGTGGGTGGCTGGGAGTGGAGTGAGGAGGTCGGCGGGAGAGGTCGCCCCCGGCTGCTCTTGCCCCGCCCCCATGGATGCCCCTTCCTGCCGCCGCTGCCCAGTCACTCCAAGCTTGAGATGGAGCCGGGGGCAGGGACAGCTCAGCTGGCCACCACCCCACCAGTCTCCCTGATAACCGGGCCTGCCGCTCCTCCTCCTCTTCCTCCCCCCTCGCCCTCGGCATCTCCGAGCGGCGCGGCCTGAGGAGGAGGAGGAAGAGAAAGGGTCGGAGGATTGGGGGGGGAGGAACGGAAGGCCCCATGACCAGGGAGACTGGCGGGGTGGTGGCCAGCTGAGCTGTCCCCGCCCCTGGCTCCCTGTCAAGCCTGGAGTGACGGGGGGCGCCGGCAGTGGAAGGGGCCATCCACAGGGGCGGGGCAAGAGCAGCCAGGGCAAGAGCAGCAGGCTGCGCCGCTCGGTGGGGGCGGGGAGGAAGAGGGACCCTGCTGCTGCTGCTGCTGGAGGCGGAGAAGGAGGAGGATGGGAGGAGGAGGAGCAGCAGGCTTCGATACCACCAGCAGCAGGGTCCCTCTGGCCTCTGATAGCTTCCCGCGTCCCTCGCTCTCGGCGCCCCTGGCAAAATAAAGTGTTCCGCAACGGCTTACTTGCTTCGCGTAATGGTTGAGCCACCCCTGAGCCCGCCCAATCAGGAGAACCCACAGGGCAATCAGCTCCGTGGGTTCTTCTGATTGGCTCCCGGAGCTCCCAGCAAGCATCTAGCCATCTTACGTATTTCCGAAATGGACGGAAATACAAAAATATTTGGCGCATGCTGTTTCGATTTTGAAAATACACTTCCGGGTTTGGAAAAAAGTTTGATATTGTTTCGTATATGGAAAATTAACGGGAAAAAAACGATATACAAAATTAACGAACGAAACCGCCCAGCCCTAATAGCTACCCTAAAAGTACATCATATCACTGTTTTCGCACAACAGGGTTTATGTTGGAAGTCTTGAAAAAACAACAACTTCAGTACAGGAATGTCCAGTTTTAAGCCAAGCAATGATGGGGATTGTGCCGTCGCACCTGAGGGCTATTATTCTTGATAAAGGAAGGATGGACGTGGTATCTTTTCCCCAGGGGATTGCTTCTTGCCCTCCTATAGGAAACTGGAACTCTCAAAAACCCAAAACGCTGTAAATAACTCAAAATAAGTTTTATTGATCACAAAGAGTTATTTCTTTAAAGCAATGAGCTGGAAACTTCAGAGGGGTGAAGGAAAATATACGTTACAGTCTCAATTAGTCCTGGGTCCAAAGTGTTTGAAGCTGAGAAGCCTCACCAAGTTTCCTCCTTCCTCAATGGCTGTGAATGCCGGAGCAAACCACAACCCCAGTTCAGATGGCCTATGTTTTGAAGACTCAGGATCTTCCTTTGGTGTCAAAAGAACCGGTTTGAAGGTGCTTGAGACTTCCAACATCATTCAGGTTGGTCTGAACATGAAGTCTCAGGGGTAAAAAACCTCAGAACTGATGCTAAGAGGTAACTTAAATCAGGGTCTTTTAGAGTCAAGTCTCTTACTCACATTCATATGGTAGAAACTCTGATGGCAGAATGAAAAGAAAGGAAGCACTCCCCTCCTGCTGGAAGAGGTGGAGCCAAACAGTACTGACTGACAGCTATAAGTAACCAATCCATCCAACTATACATAAGCAGGGTAAAAAGGCAGGATTAAGCATGATACAATGGTTTAAATCTTGCAACTAACAGTTCTACACATAGGTGTAGCCACCCGCACTGTCACAATGCATTTCCCCATTAATTAAAACATATGTGCATGAATATTAGAAATCACTGCGGTATTGTGTGGTTTCCGGGTTGTATGGCAGCCCCACTAGCGCATATATTTTATAATGGGCATATCATTTCTCTTTCCTTTATGAGGCAAGCCTGAAAATTATGGACATTCATACACAAATTATCTTGTTTCTTGTTGCACATTAGAGTTATGAAGTGGTCAAATCTATTAAAAACTCTTGAGTGATGCAGTTTATTTCATATATACATAGGTGGTGCCACTCGCGCCGTCACAGGGATGGTTGGCTTTGCAAAATCTAATACCCTGACACAATCTGTTCTGCCTGTCTGATACATGTTCTGCCCATCTGGATGAAACAGGGGAGAAGAAGCAAGACTCTACACATATGTCAACCTTCATGTTTGAGTACAAGACCATGTCAGGGCATGTAAAAAGAATCAGATGGTGAGTGTGTTGACTGAAAATGCAAAGCACGAAGATGATTGGTTGAGCCACACCCAGGGAACTAGCTGAGCCTGGGAGTTTTGGCAACAGTTACATTTTGAGGCTAGAGATGTGCATGAGCTTGCAGAGAGAGAGAGTTTGAGTTCTCGCTTCATGAGCTATAGGAAGGAGATCTTCCACTTGGACTTCCAAAGACCATTTGATTATCTCTGAAAGGACATTGTGTGAATCAATGCAACTGTTCACATGACTATATGAGGGTTGAATGAAAGTAATGCCTCCACCTTCGTAACTCCTCAACAGATGGCAGTACTGGTATGCGGCAGATACTGGCTTGTTCAGTAGACTCTCCTCTACAGTTCCATTTTGGTGGGAAGCCTTAGCATTGAATGGTTGTGCTGTTAAAGTGCAAAATATGGAACCCTGTGCAGACAGTCGGTCAATGTGACTTAAGCAACGTGCAGTCATTGAATTCTTGACAGCAGAAGGTGTCACCTCAAAAGAGAGTCATCAGAGAATGCAAGCTGTTTATGGTGATTGTGTTGATGTGAGTACTGTGCGTCGTTGGGCGAGTAAGTTTAAAGATGTTGAGGTGGAACATCTGACTTGCGTAACAAACAAAGAGTTGGACGTCCTGCGACAGCAACCACCGAGTTTCACAAGCAAAAGGTTGACAGATTGATTCAGGATAACTGTCATATCACTCAGAGAGAAATTTCAAGCATAATCGGCATTTCACAAGAACGTGTGGGTCACATTATTGCTTTGCTTAGCTATCGGAAGATCTGTGCATGATGGGTACCCAGGATGCTGACGCCTGAAATGAAAGTGAACAGACTTGAAATTTGCCAGGAAATCCTCTCACTTTACGAGAATGAAGGTGATGTCTTTCTCCATTCTATTGTGACAGGAGACAAAATGTGGATACACCATTATGATCCGGAGATGAAGCGTCAGTCTATGGAATATTGAAGAAATTTAAGACACAGCCCTCACCTGGAAAAATCTTGGTAATAGTGTTCTGGGGTGCAGATGGTGTTATCCATGTTGATTTCAAGCAAGTTAAAGAGCACATTCTAAGGATTATTTCTACATTTGATTTATTACAATATCCCCATCCAAACCCAAGTAACGAAGGTGGAGGCATTACTTTTCATTCAATTCTCGTATGTTGCTCTGCATTACAATGAGTAAATTTCTTGTTCTTTACTGATCATCTGTGTGGCATATTTTCTTTCTCTGGCAAGACAGTGTATGAACTGGTAAAGCGTGAACTACGTATGATTTTCATTCCACCACAGACCTTTCCCCTAAATGTAAGGTACAGACTGAACAGATGAAAATGTAGAGCATCGAGTCTATGTGCATGAAGCAAACAAGTGAATTAGCAGTGGGAAAAAGTTTTGTCAAATCCCACCTTTGTCATTCTTCTACTGTCTGGAAGGGATAATAAAATGTTTCGGAAATGGCAATCATGGCAGAAACAAAATGGCAGGTATATGTGTCCACTGCCGACAATAAGAAAAATCAAAATAATGTATGTGTGCTGACATGCGCTGGGCCTATAGCAATTGGCTTTTGAACAGGACGTGCTCTTTGTTCCCAGCGGGAAGCCGGGGTGCCTTGAGTGAGAGGCCCTAAGGATTTTCCTATACAGAGTCTTTAAAAGCTTGAAAAGTTTAACAAAGTCTTTATTATTGCTTAGATCTTCAACAAAACACACAAATTCTTCTTAACTTGCCCACAAAGGACAGGCAGCTTGCTTCGTGAACTATTTCTTTCTTTTACAAGGAAAACCCTCCGACCCCTCCCTGGGCAATCTGTCTTTAGGCTGGCTGGCGTGGGGCCTTACTCCCGGTTCCAGTTTGCTTTTTGGGTACCCGAGTAAACCTTACCGGCCAAAACTTTAGAGATTTTCCAGCTGGAGACCTTTGGATCTGTAAAACTGTTTTCTTCAGAAGCTTTAGGGCTGTCTTCCCCAGAGGCTTGTAGAGCTGTGAGGCTGTAAGTTCCCCAGGCAGAGCTTTGAGAATTGTCTTCCCCAGAAGCTTTGGGACTATTTCCCCCCGGAGCTTTGTAAGAAACGGAGCTTCTCTACAGGTGGGAAAAGCTCTCACGTCCTGTAACTGAGCTTCTAAACTGTAAGACTGAACTAAAAACTTTCTTTTCCCTCCCAGAACCCTGGGGAAAGGGGCGGAACTAAAGAACTTAACGATGATAYGCAGGTGGCTGGCCSTATGGCTGCGGCCTGGAAGGAATCACCCAACTGCAAAATGCATGGCCAAAACAAACACATGCATAGAAAGGAAATTTAGGCTTCTGGTACAGCTGTACCAGCACAGTATGGTTTTGTTATTTTCTTATAAATGTCTACTTCATTTTGTGTGTGTGTGGGGGGGGGGGGTCCTGCTCATAGCAATTTACACTGACATACTTAGATGACTATTAGCATTCACCTTTAAGTAGTCCCTCTTGCCACCCTTGTTCCGCTCCGGCATGAAATGTTTTCCTAACTCAGAGGTAAACTGTCAGACCAGCAGTGAGTTAGAATCAGTGTTCAAAATGCAGTTGAAGGGAAGCAAGGGGGAACATGTCAGCACCCAGTGTTATAGACAGGTTGTTGCATTGCACCTGTCCATTATTCTGTCTCGTTCACAACACACTGGGGTAATTTTCTCTCTAGACACAAAGATGGTTTTGGAAAGAAATAATAAAAACACTTCTTCATGTCACGTCATGCCTGAGCATCAGTAAACTCAGTTGTCCAAAGCAATCACCATGATTTCACCTTTTTCCTTCATAGCTAACAATTATGCCACCTCCATGATGAATTCTCAGAATAGCATGTCACATGGGCAGGGGCGACCACCCTCCACCCACTCTCCCCACACAAATAGATAATCAAAGACCACAACTTGTTTGTTAGTCACAATGCAAACAGGGTTGGTGGCCATGCATTGGTTCCGGATCAGGGTTTGGACAGTTCACTGCTGACCAATTCCACAAAACAATGGTAGGAGTCTCAGGCGGTTTTCTGACACTGATACTGCTGCACTTAATAATAATAATAATAATAATAATAATAATAATAATAATAATAACAACAACAACAATAACAATAATAATGTATTGTCGAAGGCTTTCATGGCCGGAATCACTGGGTTGTTGTAGGTTTTTCAGGCTCTATGGCCATGACATTTCTCCCGATGTTTCGCCTGCATCTATGGCAGGCATCTTCAGAGGTTGTGAGGTCTGTTAGAAACAAGGAAATTAGTCTGCAGTGCCTCAAGGAACATGAAAGGCTACTACTACTACTTCAGACTACTTCAACCAGAGAAGTCAGCCATAGCAGAGCACCTAATGAACCGGTTTCCCCTTTATTTTATTTTATTTTATTTCTGCTCTTTTCCGCAGAGCTAACCAGCTCCACCCCTTTTGGTACTAATGCTGGAAGGTGGGTCCTGGTCAGAGTAATCCCCAGTCAAGGTGGTTCCTGGTGAAGTGCTCCCTGGTCAAAGGGGGTTCTGGTCAAGTGGGCCCTGGTCAAAGTGAGCCCTGGTCACAGTGGGTCCTGGTCAAAATGGTCCCATCAAGTGGTTCCTGGTCAAGTGGACCCTGGTCAAAGTGGGCCCGGGTCAAGTGGGTCCTGGTCAAAGTGGTGCCTGGTCAAAATGGTCCCATCAAGTGGTTCCTGATCAAGTGGCCCCTGGTCAAAGTGGGCCCGGGTCAAGTGGTTCCTATCAAGTGGTTCCTAGTCAAGTGGGCCCTGGTCAAAGTGGGCTCTGATCAAGTGGATCCTGGTCAAAGTGGTGCCTGGTCAAAATGGTCCCATCAAGTGGTTTCTGGTCAAGTGGGCCTTGGTCAAAGTGAGCCCTGGTCACAGTGGGTCCTGGTCAAAGTGGTCCTGGTCAAAATGTTCCCATCAATTGGTTCCTGGTCAAGTGGGCCCTGGTCAAAGTGGGTCCTGGTCAAAGTGGTGTCTGGTCAAAATGGTCCCTGGTCAAAATGGTCCCAGTCAAGTGGTTCCTGGTCAAAATGGTCCCTGGTCAAAATGGTCCCAGTCAAGTGGTTCCTGGTCAAGTGGTCCCTGGTCAAAATGGTCCCCGTCAAGTGGTTCCTGGTCAAGTTGTTCCTAGTCAAAGTGGGACCTGGTCACAGTGAGACCTAGTCAAAAAAAGGTTGGGAATCACTGCTATAGGGTATAGAATAGGATGTTCACCAGGATATCTGAATGAGTATGATGATGTATATGATGAACATCATAATTGCCAAATAAAATGGGTGTTTTTGAGGAAGGAATAGATTTCACATTAGCTTGTTACCTAGAGCAGTTGTCACATTAAAAGAAGGGGGAGAGAACTCATAGCCATTTTACTTCCCAAAGCAGGTTTCCTTTCTTCTTAAGGAAAGAAGGAAATTCTAATCTTACCAGCATGGTGATTTTTAAGCCACTAAGCATGATGCCAATGTTTAAAGATTTCTTTTTTTTTAAAAAAAGTGTCAGAAAATAATCAATTTAAAAGAATAATACACCTTTAACAGCTTGGCATCTCATTTATTGATTTCATAACCCCGGCCAATATTCAAAGACTTCACCATCATTATATCAGCGAGGAAAAGGAGAGAAGGGAGAAAGTTGTAAGAATGAATGAAGACAAGGATTTTGTAAGTCTTAAGTATGATCAATCCCATCAAAAATATCCCTTCAAACTTGTAAAATATGATATTAGAATTCCATAAAAAATGAGCCAATAAACCTTTAAGACCAGTGATCATGATGAAAGGTCTAGAACAGAAATAACAATTCATATGTTGCACCATGATGACGCCATGCCTTAAGGGTTATTTATAAAAATATGCTCAGAATGGTAATTTTTGACACAAAATTCACACAACACATGGTGTCCATCTGTTCTTATTTATGCTGGGTTTTTCTGAGGAAAGAAATAATGTTCGAGAGATTTTAAGAGCATCAGTCCTGTAACAAATGCTAATAACACAGAAATGGCCTGCACTTAATATCCATAAATTAAATCTATATAAATAAAAATGTAATGTTCATTTGTGGGATTAACATAACTCAAAAACTTCGCAGTTTGGGAGTGATCCTGGACTCATCGCTGAGCCCGGAACCCCAGGTCTCGGTGGTGGTCAGGGGAGCTTTTGCACAATTAAAACTTGTGTGCCAGCTGCGCCCATACCTTGGGAAGTCTGACTTGGCCACGGTGGTCCAAGCTCTGGTTACATCCCGTATAGACTACTGCAACGCTCTCTACATGGGGTTGCCTCTGAAGACTGCCTGGAAGCTTCAACTAGTCCAATGAGCAGCAGCTAGATTACTAATGGGACCGGTGTACAGGAAGCATACTACTCCTCTGTTGCGTCAACTCCACTGGCTACCAATCAGCTTCTGTGCACAATTCAAAGTGCTGTTGTTGACCTATAAATCCCTAAACGGCTCTGGCCCTATTTACCTGTCCGAACGGATTCTCCCCTATGAACCATCAAGGTTGTTAAGATCTTCTGGAGGGGCCCTGCTCTCGATCCCACTCCTTCACAATCGCGTCTGGTGGGGACGAGGGACAGGGCCTTTTCGGTGGCGACCCCTCGGCTCCCAAACTCCCTCCCGATGGAGATTAGATCTGCCTCTTCCCTCCTGACATTTTGAAAGCTGGTAAAAACATGGCTTTGGGAAAATGCATTTACAGAATGATGGCTGAGTCAATAACTGCTGACCTTCTGGTGGATGGCAATGAATTTGTGGTTCACTCTGACGAACTGACTTTTTTGTAACTTGTACGAATTGTATGAATTGTATTTTCATGTATTTTATATTGATGATCTATACTGTTTTTTCTTATTGTATTGAATCTTATGTTGTTAGCCGGCCTGAGTCCCTCCTCAGAGGTCGAGAAGACCGGGTTATAAAAACTCTAAATAAATAAATTTTAAAAAAACACTGGACAAATTGACCCAAAATTTGGACACAATACACTTATCAGGCCAATGAGTGACCATCACTTATAAAAAAAAACCACTAAAAACACAGCAGAAGGTACTTAAAAGCCAAAAAAAAAAACCCACATTACAATGCATGCGCAAAACCACATAATATACACACAAACACACATATATACACAAATACACAAATATATACACACATATATGCATATATACACACACAAAACACATATAAGCAGAAAGGGGGAAGGAAGGAAGGAAGGAAGGAAGGAAGGAAGGAAGGAAGGAAGGAAGGAAGGAAGGAAGGAGGGAGAGAGATTGTGGCACCTGGCTGAGTTTCAGCTGCATTAAGACCACTCTGACCAAAAGCTTATGAGTTTGAAGCCAGCCCGGGTTAGAGTGGGTTTCCAACCAATTGTGTAGCCTGTTGTCGACCTTTGCAACCCGAAAGACAGTTGCATCTGTCAAGTAGGAAAATTAGGTACCACCTTAAAGTGTGAGGAGGCTAAATTAACTGATTTATGAGGCCATAAAAAGACTCCAGCAAAGCACTCCAGCAAAAAGCATGCGGGGAATGCGGAAGTACTTCATAAGCGTCGCAGATGGATGATGAAAGCAACAGCTCCCCTGGTGGCCAGAAAAGTTAAATAGCCTCTGTGTATGTCTGTATACGTTGTATGTCAAAATTGGCATTGAATGTTTGCCATATATGTACATTGTAATCTGCCCTGAGTCCCCTGCTGGGTGAGAAGAGTGGAATATAAATACTGTAAATAAATAAATAAGGAAAGAAGGAAGAAGAAAAAGAGTGAAAGAAGGAGGGAAGGAGAAAAGGAAGGAAAAAAGGAAGGAAGGAAGGGGGGAGAGAGAAAGAAATAAAAAAGTGAACACACAGCATCCAATGAAGAGGATCTGCAGGAGGAGAAGTCAAGGAGAAAGAAATGAAGAGGAAAGAGAAGGAAGGAAGGAAGGAAGGAAGGAAGGAAGGAAGGAAGGAAGGAAGGAAGGAAGGAAGGAAGGAGAAAGAGCCAAGGAAGGATGGAAGCAAAGAGCAAAGGAAGGAGGAAAGAAATAGGTAGAGAAAGAAGAAAGAAGAAGGGAAAGAAAAAGAGGGAGGGGAGGAAAGAGGGAGGGAAGGAAGGAGAGAAAGAGGGAGGGAAGGTACACATGGCGGGTACAGCTAGTACTACAATAAAATTATAGTATATAGCACACTTTAATTTTTTTAAAAAAAACGTATTATTTCTCTTATACATTGAGAGGGAGGAATAGATTGGCAGGCAATATAATTTGATAAAAGGAAATGTCACTGAAAATGGCCACTTTTTGGAAACCAATCATGTTTCCAGCATTTAATGAATACCTGCTATTAGATTGCCTTTCCGCATGCATCGAATGTCCACTATTAGATTACAATGGGGAGAAAATGTTCTGGATTTTTGTTTTCATGCACTAAATCAGCAAAGATTTACATTTACAATGTAGAGGCAGCAACAAGGTGCATGCAACTACCAAATTTCATTCCAAAATGGTTCCTGGGGACCTGACAGTCCTGAAATGAAACCTTGATACTTGAGAGAAACAGCTCTTGGCCATAACTGTAAATCACACATTTAGTGTAGTTCTTAATTCATCACACTCTGTTAAGCAGCTGTGATTTTTCTGTTGCTGATCCCTACAGTGAGGATTTCCCTAGGTTTGCTATCACAGATGGATTGTGACATCCCATAATTTAGGATTTATTTGAGACAGTGATGCATTATATGAGAAGACAGTAACATTTTGCAGTCAGAATTGCATGGTCCTCTTATTCTTCCTTTGCATGTCCCAGCATCCCAGGAGCTGTCTTCATAGACCTGTCCGTAGCTTATGATACTGTGAACCACTGCCTCCTCCTTAGAAAAATGCATAATATCACAAAGCACGACCACCTCACCCACCTCATAGGAAACCTGCTACAAAACAGGAGCTTTTTTGTTGAGTTCCAGGACCAGAAAAGCAATGGCGGAAACAGAAGAACGGCCTGCCTCAGGGGAGCATGCTCTCTCCATCCATGTTCAACATCTACACAAATGACCAGCCACTGCCAGAAGGGACAGAGAGTTTCGTCTATGCTGATGATCGTGCCATTACTGCTCAAGCAGGGAGCTTTGAGATGGTTGAACAGAAGCTCTCCGAAGCTCTAGGTGCTCTTACTGCCTACTACAGGGAAAACCAGCTGATCCCTAATCCATCTAAACACAGACATGTGCCTTTCACCTTAAGAACAGACAAGCATCCCGAGCTCTGAGGATCACCTGGGAAGGAATCCCACTGGAGTATTGGAGCACCCAAATACCTGGGAGTCACTCTGGACCGTGCTCTTACCTACAAGAAGCACTGCCTGAACATCAAGCAAAAAGTGGGTGCTAGAAACAATATCATACGAAAGCTGACTGGCACAACCTGGGGATCACAACCAGATACAGTGAAGACATCTGACCTTGCGCTATGTTACTCTGCTGCTGAGTATGCATGCCCAGTGTGGAACACATCTCACCACACTAAAACAGTGGATTTGGCTCTTAATGAGACATGCCGCATTATCACAGGGTGTCTGCGCCCTACACCACTGGAGAAATTACACTGCTTAGCCGGTATTGCACCACCTGACATCCGCCGGGAAGTAGCAGCCAATAGTGAAAGGACCAAGGCAGAGACATCTCCAGCTCATCCCTATCAGCCAGCACGTCAACGACTTAAATCTAGAAATAGTTTTCTAAGATCTACAGAGACACTCGCTGGAACATCTCAGCAAGCGAGAGTCCAAAAGTGGCAGGCTCAAACCCAGAACCTCAACCAATGGCTGATACCAAATGAGAGACTCCCCCCTGGGCACACAGAGGACTGGGCGACTTGGAAGGCGCTGAACAGACTGCGCTCTGGCACCACGAGATGCAGAGCCAACCTTAAGAAATGGGGCTACAGGGTGGAATCCACGCCATGCGAGTGTGGAGAAGAACAAACCACTGACCACCTGCTCCAATGCAACCTGAGCCCTGCCACATGCACAAGGGAGGACCTCCTTGCGGCAACACCAGAAGCACTCCAAGTGGCCAGATACTGGTCAAAGGACATTTAATCAACTACCGAACTCGCAAATTTTGTGTATTGTCTGTTTGTTTGTTTTATTCTGTTAGAAATGTAATACAATTGACTGGTTGCCTTGACATGACAAATAAATAAATAAATACTGCAGACGCAGACTGCAGCCAGGAAATCAGAAGACGTTTCCTTCTTGGGATTTCTAGCCAAATATTCAGCTGAGAAATTCCCACATCGTACAGTTTTCAGATGTCATGAATTAGACAACTTCTACAACCTCTAAAAAACAGAAGGGAAAACATCTGCAAGCAAACAGGAGGAAGGACAATTCAGGAACTATTTTTAACTAAAATCTTAGCTCTTGTAATAATTGCCACTTGGAATTAAAAACAATTCAAAGAAGGAAAGGACCACCTCCTGATGGAGTGACTCCTCACAAGTGTAAAGCAGCCTATGGAATAGTTTGTTGCCACCTTTCAATCTATAGAAAACGGCACCTAACTACTATTTAAGCAAAGCTATTCTCCAATGGGAACGGAAAAGCAATTATCCAGAACAAATTGTGTCTGCAACAGTGAAGAACATGTTATTATTGCCTAAAGGAGTTTTTTTGAATCTCTCCCTATGAAATTGTCTTGTAAATAATTCAATGGGAAGTGATTTACTTTGGTGGAAAACTTACAAGAGAATAGATTCCAACGAGAGTCTGTCAGATATTATTTAAATTAATTTAATCTTAAATTCCAGACAAATTGCGCTAGATGAAAATTCAGTGTCAATTAGCAAAGGGTGGTTGTTTTTGAATAGCATTGAATGTCTGAGGAAAGCACTAGCAAAACCGTTCTCTTTGTTCTTGCTCACAAATATGATTGTAAAACTAGTCTGTGCTACAACAGCCGAGTCCTCTGATCTTGTGGATCAAGAGCAACATGAATGGACTTTGAACTTGCTCATTACGGGCAACGGAAAACTTCTCCTTTAATTGCAGTGAATCCTCAAACTATATTATACTCATCACAGCAAGTCCCCATTGCCTTTGGAAAAGCAGTTAAATTTATTTATTTTCTTTTGATAGATCAGAATAACACAGCTCATCTGGATAGTTCAATAAATGCCCAAATGCTTGTTTCAAATGAAACCAATGGATTGCTGAGAATACTCTTGAAGCAGAGCTGTTGTGCAAGTTGTCATCAAAATGTTTCTTATAAGCTTGAGCTCGGACCTGTTTTTAGCCGTTTCGTTTGGCCAATCCAGCTTCTTCTGTAAGTTCAGATGTCTGTAATGGCAAGGGATCAGCTGTCACAGATTCCCATCCAAAAAACGAAATGTAAAGATACAGAATGGGGGACAATGATGCCTGGCTCAAGAGCAGAATGCGTGAAAAAGATCTCGGAGTCCTTGTGGACAGCAAGTTAAACATGAGCCAACAATGTGATGTGGCGGCAAAAAAAGCCAATGGGATTTTGGCCTGCATCAATAGGAGCATAGTGTCTAGTAGGCTTGGGCGGTTTCGTTTGTTAATTTCGTAATTCGTTATTAATTCGTATTTAAATTAGCTTACGATCCGATATTGAGCCATGCAGGAATAGTGTGAGGAGTAATTAAGAATCGATTTTTTTTCCAATTTTCGTAATTATTTCGTAATTGTCAAAGGCTTTCATGGCTGGAATCACTGGTTCTTGTGGGTTTTTTCGGGCTATAGGGCCATGTTCTAGAGGCATTTCTCCTGACGTTTCGCTTGCATCTATGGCAAGCATCCTCAGAGGTAGTGAAGGTGAAACGTCAGGAGAAATGCCTCTAGAACATGGCCCTATAGCCCAAAAAAACCTACAAGAACCTAGTATTTCGTAATTATTTTCGTAATATAATATAATAATATATAATATATAATACAATATATTATAATAATATAATATAATATAATATAATAATATATAAAATAATAATACTATAATAATATAATATAATATATAATAATATAATATACAATAATATAATATAATATAATATAATATAATAATATATAATATAATAATATTATAATAATATAATATAATAATATATAATATAATAATAATATAATATAATATAATATAATATATAATAATATAATATAATATAGTTGTTTGTTTTATCACACCAACAGTCAACAACAGAGGGAGGGGGAAGCTTCAGAAGTTCCCCCTGTCCCATTTGGAGGTTTTTTTAGCGTATTGCGCAATCGCGTCCGCCATTAACGAATCAATTCGAAATTTACGAAATTTCGTAAATTTTGAAATTTTTTAAAGAAAAAATTCGGAATTCTTTAAAAAAACGAAATGCAATGGACCCCTAAAAACGAAACGAATTTAGAAACAAAATTTTCCGTTGTTACCCAAGCCTAGTATTTGCTAATGCTGTGACCTCTTAATTATTATTATTTTATTATTATTATTAACTTTATTTATACCCCGCTAACATCTCCCGAAGGACTCGGTGCAGCTTACAAAAGGCCAAGGCCCTCAATAAAACAACAGCATAACAAATACAACAATAAAACTCATAAAACAAAACAAAAAATTAAAGCAATAACAATAAACATTAAAAACAATAACACCACGGCGCATTTAAAAACTAAGGCCGGGCCAAATGTAATGAACAAAATTTAAAAGTGCTGGACATGACAGGCGAAATGTATAGGTTTTTAAAGGTAGGTGCGGTTTGCAGACAATCCTAAATCTCTAGTAAAGTGCACTGGGACATGATGCTTGGAGTTTCCTATTCTGGGAAGGCACACTGGAACAACCACGTCTTCAAGCTCTTCCTTAAGACTGCCAACGTTGGGGCTTGTCTGATGTCCTTGGGGAGAGAGTTCCAGAGTCGGGGGGCCACCACCGAGAAGGCCCTGTCCCTCGTCCCCACCAATCGCGTTTGGATGTGGGTTCGTATACGGAAATGCGGTCATGCAGGTAGGCGGGTCCCAAACCGTTTAGGGCTTTGTAGGTAAGCACCTGCACCTTGAATTGGGACCGGAAAATGAACGGCAGCCAATGGAGCTCCTTAAACAGGAGGGTTGACCTCTCCCTGTAAGGAGCACCAGTTAACAACCTGGCCACCGCCCGTTGGACCAGTTGGAATGTCCGGGCCGTTTTCAAGGGCAGCCCCACGTAGAGCACATTGCAGTAGTCTAATCTGGAGGTGACCAATCTGGAGGGGAAGTAATGCTACCCCTCTATTCCACTTTGGTTAGACCACATCTGGAATATTGTGTCCAATTCTGGGCACCACAATTCAAGAGAGATATTGACAAGCTGGAATGTGTCCAGAGGAGGGCGACTAAAATGATCAAGGGTTGGAGAACAAGCCCTATGAGGAGTGGTTTAAGGAGCTGGGCATGTTTAGCCTGAAGAAGAGAAGGCTGAGAGGAGATATGATAGCCATGTATAAATATGTGAGAGGAAGCCACTGGGAGGAGGGAGCAAGCTTGTTTTCTGCTTCCCTGGAGACTAGGACGCGGAACAATGGCTTCAAACTACAAATAAGGAGATTCCATCTAAACATGAGGAAGAACTTCCTGACTGTGAGAGCCATTCAGCAGTGGAACTCTCTGCCCTGGAGTGTGGTGGAGGCTCCTTCTTTGGAGGCTTTTAAACAGAGGCTGGATGGCCATCTGTCAGGGGTGATTTGAATGAAATATTCCTGCTTCTTGGCAGGGGGTTGGACTGGATGGCCCATGAGGTCTCTTCCAACTCTTTGATTCTGATTCTATGATTCTATAATGGGACCATGTGGCAGTCGATCATGGCTCCCTATTCAGCACCACAGTTTAATCTTTTAGATTTTCCTTTATTTTCTTGTTTCTTTTTATTTAGTGGGACTGACTGGGCATTGGAGACATGTGGAGATGGGTGGGTGGGGTGCACAAACATATTTGGGGCTTGGGAGAATCACCCTTTTAGTTTTTTGCTCCTTCCCTTCCTCTCCTTCAAATACTTCTAAAAGATGATGATGATGATGATGATGATGATGATGATGATTATTATTATTATTTTACTGACACAAAAACACAGTATGTCACAGCAAATGAGATCTATATGCTGGATTTTGTATCACAAAATCACAAGTCGAACACTTCCCAAGCATCTAGGACTGTGTGATGTATTTTCAAATGATGTGCACAGATCCGAGTCAGGTGATTTTGTCAATATTTATTGTTTCCAAATGCTGGCTGAGATCTTTTGGCACAGTACCCAGTGCGCCAATGACCACTGGGACCACCTGGACTGGTTTATGCCAGAGCATTTGCAGTTCAATTTTGAGGTCTCGATAGGTCTTGTTTTTCCTCAATGCGGCTGTCACCTGGTATGGCAACATCAATAATCCAGACTTTTTTCTTTTCCACAAACATGATGTCTGGCGTATTGTGTTCCAAAACTTTGTCAGTCTGAACTTGAAAGTCCCACAGTATTTTTGCATGTATGCCGTCACGCCTGGGGGCTATAACTCTCAGTGAAAGAGGCATGGACGTGACATCTTTTCCCCAGGGGATTACTTCTTGCCCTCCTTTAGGAAAACTGAAACTCCCAAGAACCAAAACACTGTAGATACCTCAAAATAAGTTTAATTGTTCACAAAGAGTTATCCCTTTAAGGCAATAAGCTGGAAGTTTCAAAGGGGTAAAGGAAAATATACATTACAGTCTCTGGTTGTCTTGGGTCCAAGGAGTTTTGCAGCTGAGAAGCTTTTCCAGGTCCCTCTTTCTCAATGGCTGTGAATGCCGGAGTAATCCACAACCCCAGTCCAAATGGCCTATGTTTGAAGACACAGGGTCTTCCTCTGGTGCCAAAAGAACTGGTTTGAAGGTGCTTGAGACTTCTCAACATCATCCAGGTTGATCTGAACATGAAGCATAAGTCTCAAGGGTAAGAACCTCAGAATTGGTGCTGAGAGGAAACTTAATCAAGGGCTTCAGAGCCAAGTCTCTCTCTTACATCCATCTGATAGAAAGTTTGATGGTGGAATGGAAAAGGAAACACTGTCCTGCTCTCTAGGAACAGGTGGGGTCAAACAATTGAGCAGGAGGAGCAATTCAACTGGTGCAAACAACATTGACTGACAGCTATAAATAACCAATCAATCCAACTATACATTTACAGGGTAAAAAGGCAAAATCAGGCATGATACAACAGTTCAGATCCTGCAATTTACAGTTCTACATATAGGTGGCGCCACTCACGCGGGTTTATGCTCCCACCAATTCTTTACTGCTGGCAGGTGGTACTTGCGACATAAGTTCCAGTGAATCATTTGGGCCACAGAGTTGTGCCTCTGTTTGTATTCCGTCTGTGCGATTTTTTTTTTGCAACAGCTGAGAATATGATCCATAGTTTCATCAGCTTCCTTGCACAGTCTGCATTTTGGGTCATCCGCTGATTTTTCAAACCTGACCTTAATTGCATTGGTTCTCTTGGACTGCAAAAATCAGGCCTTCTTCTGTCTACTTCTTCAGGGTTCCATTCGTGAGCCATAACCAGATTTATAGTTAACCTTCAATCAAAGAGCATTCTGAACTCCACCAACTATGGAATTGAACCAGACTTGGCACACAGGACTCCCATGACCAACAGAAAACACTAGAAGGGTTTGGTGAGCATTGACCTTGAGTTTTGGAGTTGTAGTTCACCTAATTCCAGAGAGCAGTGGGGACTCAAACAATGATGGATTTGGACCAAACTTGGCACGAATACTCCATATGCCCAAATATGAACACTTGTGGTGTTTGGGGAAAATAGACCTTGACATTTGGAAATTGTAGTTGCTGGGATTTATAGTTCACCTACAATCAAAAAGCATTCTGAACTTGACCAACTATGGAATTGAACCAAACTTGGCACACAGAACTCCCATGACCAACAGAAAACACTACAAGGGTTTGGTGGGCATTGATCTTGAGTTTTGGAGTTGTGGTTCACCTTCATCAAGAGAGCACTGTCGACTCAAACAGTGATGGATCTGGACCAAATTTGGCACGTATACTCAATATGCTGAAATGTGAACACTGGTGGCGTTTGAGGAAAATAGACCTTGAGATTTGGGAGTTGTCGTTGCTGAGATTTATAGTTCACCTTCAAACATTCTGAACCCCACCAATGATAGAATTTGGCCAGACTTCCCACACAGAACCCTCATGACCAACAGAAAATACTGTGTGTTCTGGTGGTCTTTGGCAACCCCTCTGACATCCCGTCGTGATCCCCCAGGGGCCCCGACCCCCAGGTTGAGAAATACTGTTCTAAAATAATAGAACAACCCATATTGTATTTGGGGATTTAGAGTCTTAGAATCTATTCCAACCCACTTGCCATGCAACAATGCATAACTGCATTCCTGAAAGATGGCCATTGATACATGGAAACAGTTCAACACCTTCAAGGCAGGGGGGTTGTAGGTTTTTCCGGGCTATATGGCCATGTTCTGGAGGCAATTTTTCTCCTGACGTTTCGCCTGCATCTATGGCAAGCATCCTCAGAGGTAGTGAGGTCTGTTGGAAGTAGGAAAAATGGGTTTTTCCTACTTCAAGGCAATTTATTTCACTGTCAAACAGTTCTTACAGTAAACATATTATTGCTTAAGTTCAGGTAGAACACTGCTAGATAATTTGGGATAATCTAGGATCAGATCCTGGGGTATAGGGCAGTGTAGAAGACGCCTAAGAGACACGTAGGTCAAAAAGAGCATGCTGGGAATCAGTTTATAAAGATCCCTCTCCCTGTCACAAATTCACAAGAATACATGTTGAGGTGAGCTGTTTTGCTGCTAAAAATAGATTTCTAAATGTAATTTGGACTGGAAATATTACAAGTGCAGATGTCAAATTTGCATCCCTCCAAATATGCACTTTACCTGGCAGATGCTATGTTAGAATATGCTCATTGTCATTGAATGATGAAATTGTCTTTGACTTAAAAAAAATGATGATCCACTTTGCAGAACAATAACCTTGCTCATAAACCCCGGCCCAATAAATCAACCATAGCCAGGAATTGCAAGGGTTTTTTTCTTTAAAAAGCACATTTGCCCAGGGATGGAACAGATATCTGTCAAGATGACCTTTGAGGAATCCAGCTATATTCTGCCCTTCTCACCCCGCAGGGTACTCAGGGAAGATTACAATACATGGCAAATTTTCAATGCCATAGACACACAACACATATAGACAGACACACATTCCAGCTTTTTCATGAGGGTATTCTGGCCACCAGGGGTGCTGTCGCTTCACTGTCTATTTGTCACACTGATGAAGTACTTCCTCATTCTTTGCATGCTTGCTGGAGATTTTTATGGTGTTGTAAATTAGCCTCCCCACATAAGTGGTACCTAACTTTCCTACTTGACAGATGCAGCTGTCTTTTGGGCTGCAAAGGTCAACAGCGAGCTAGACAATTGGTCGGAAGCTCACTCCGACCCGGGCTGGCTTCGAACTCATGATTTTTTGGTCAGTAGTGATCTCAATGCAGCTGACTTCCAGCCAGCTGCACCACAGTTCCAAGATTCCAGATGCACTTTAAACTAGGTCCACCGGGGGAGGGGGACAACAGCCTTGCGAACACTACTTTACCCATAATGTCTGGGAATCGCCAGAAGGCTAAACGGAGGGCTGCACAAACACAACAAGGACCAAGTACAAAAAGCACAATAATCCCAATTAAACAGCTCAAGGGAAGATCTCAGGGGCTCACATGTCTTTACACTAATGCACAGAGCATGGGAAATAAACTAGACGAACTCCAACTTTTAGCACAACACCACAAATATGATATCATAGGGATCACTGAAACCTGGTGGGATGACTCCTATCGCTGGAATGTAGATATCGAGGGGTATAACCTCTTTCACAGAAACCAAACAAAGGGGAGAGGAGGCGGAATGTCAAAACCTCTTATGCTGCAGAAGAGATTCAAGACAGCAATCTGGGAAACCAGCTTGAAATCATCTGGATAAGAATCAAGGGAACTGGGACTCAAAAAGATGTCGTCGTAGGCATCTACTACAGACCCCCAAGCCAGGAGGAAGAACTTGATGAAGTCTTCTGCCAACAGTTGACCAAACAGGCACAGAGAAGAGATGTAGTAGTCATGGGCGATTTCAACTATCCCGATATTTGCTGGAAAACAAACTCGGCCAAGAGTACAAGGTCCAACAAATTCCTCGCTTGCCTTGCAGACAATTTCATGGTACAGAAGGTAGAAGAGGCAACAAGGGGATTGGCTACTCTTGATCTCATCCTAACAAATGCGGAGGACCTGATCGATGCGGTCGAAGTGGTAGGATCCTTAGGGGCAAGTGACCTATGTGCTCCTGCAATTTGAGGTACAAAGGAAGGCCGAAACTAAGACAAGTCAAACCCGCATTTTGGACTTTAGGAGAGCTGATTTCCAAAAAATGAAGGAAACACTGAGCAGCATTCCGTGGACACAGATACTAAAAGACAAGGGAGTTACGGATGGATGGGAATTTCTCAAGAGTGAAATACTCAAGGCGCAATTGCAAACCGTGCCAACAAAGAGAAAAAATAGGACAAGTGCAAAGAAGCCAGAATGGATGTCCAAAGAACTTCTAACTGTGCTAAGACACAAAAGAGACATGCACAAGAAGTGGAAAAAGGGAGAAATCACCAAAGAAGAATTCAAACAAATAGCCAACACCTGTAGGGAAAAGGTCCGCAAGGCTAAAGCAAAAAACGAGCTCAGACTTGCCAGGGACATTAAAAACAATAAAAAGGGCTTCTATTCTTATGTCAGTAGAAAAAGGAAAAACAAGGAGGCGATAGGACCTCTTCGAGGAGAAGATGGGGCAATGCTGACAGGGGATAGGGAAAAGGCAGAACTACTTAATGCCTTCTTTGCCTCGGTCTTCTCACAAAAAGAGAGTCTTCAACCTCAGCAAGATGGAGTGGATGAGGGATTGGAGGACATCCAACCCCAAATTGGTAAAGAAGTCGTCCAGGAATACCTGGCCGCTCTTAATGAGTTCAAGTCCCCAGGGCCAGATCAACTACACCCAGAGTATTGAAGGAACTAGCGGAAGTCATCTTCGGAACCATTGGCAACCATCTTTGAGAGTTCTTGGAGAACGGGAGAAGTTCCAGCAGATTGGAGGAGGGCCAATGTGGTCCCAATCTTCAAGAAGGGAAAAAGGATGACCCAAACAACTACCGTCCGGTCAGCCTCACGTCGATACCAGGCAAGATTCTGGAAAAGATTGTTAAGGAAGCGGTCTGCAAACACTTAGAAACAAATGCAGTCATCGCTAATAGTCAACATGGATTTATCAAAAACAAGTCATGCCAGACTAATCTGATCTCTTTCTTCGATAGAGCTACAAGCTGGGTAGATGCGGGGAATGCCGTGGATGTAGCGTACCTGGATTTCAGTAAGGCCTTCGACAAGGTCCCCCATGACTTTCTGGCAAGGAAACTAGTCCAATGTGGGCTAGGCAAAACTACGGTGAGGTGGATCTGTAATTGGTTAAGTGGACGAACACAGAGAATGCTCACTAATGCTTCCTCTTCATCTTGGAAAGAAGTGACAAGTGGAGTGCCGCAGGGTTCCGTCCTGGGCCCGGTCCTGTTCAACATCTTTATTAATGACTTAGATGAAGGGCTAGAAGGCATGATCATCAAGTTTGCAGACGACACCAAATTGGGAGGGATAGCCAATACTCCAGAGGACAGGAGCAGGATTCAAAACGATCTTGACAGATTAGAGAGATGGGCCAAAACTAACAAAATGAAGTTCAACAGTGACAAATGCAAGATACTCCACTTTGGCAGAAAAAATGAAATGCAAAGATACAGAATGGGGGAGGATGCCTGGCTCGAGAGCAGTACGTGTGAAAAAGATCTTGGAGTCCTCGTGGACAACAAGTTAAACATGAGCCAACAATGTGATGTGGCGGCAAAAAAAGCCAATGGGATTTTGGCCTGCATCAATAGGAGCATAGTGTCTAGATCTAGGGAAGTCCTGCTCCCCATGCTCTATTCCGCTTTGGTTAGACCACACCTGGAATATTGTGTCCAATTCTGGGCACCACAATTCAAGAGAGATATTGACAAGCTGGAATGTGTCCAGAGGAGGGAGACTAAAATGATCAAGGGTCTGGAGAACAAGCCCTATGAGGAGCGGCTTAAAGAGCTGGGCATGTTTAGCCTGAAGAAGAGAAGGCTGAGAGGAGATATGATAGCCATGTATAAATATGTGAGAGGAAGCCACAGGGAGGAGGGATGCAAGCTTGTTTTCTGCTTCCCTGGAGACTAGGACGCGGAACAATGGCTTCAAACTACAAGAGAGAGATTCCATCTGAACATGAGGAAGAACTTCCTGACTGTGAGAGCTGTTCAGCAGTGGAACTCTCTGCCCCGGAGTGTGGTGGAGGCTCCTTCTTTGGAAGCTTTTAAACAGGGGCTGGATGGCCATCTGTCAGGGGTGATTTGAATGCAATATTCCTGCTTCTTGGCAGAATGGGGTTGGACTGGATGGCCCATGAGGTCTCTTCCAACTCTTTGATTCTATGATTCTATGATTCTATGAGAATAAGAGGACAGGGCCACTCATGAATAGATAACAAGTTAAAGTATGAGAAATCAGAAGATGGAAAGAAGCAAACAATCTGATTTTTTTTTTGCATTGGGGGGAAGTGAGCCCCATGTTTCTCTATTTTTATGACCTGTGTTATTCAACAAGTGCCTTTAGAATTAATGCAGGTTGCCATCACTTTACCTGCCATGGCTCAATGCAATAGAATCCTGGGAGATGTAGTTTAGTGAGGCAGTGAAGGATAAAGAACTTTTAAAACTACATGTCCCAGGATTTCATAGCATTGAGCCATGGAAATTAAAGTAGTATCAAACTCTACAGTTGGGATGCACCCTTTGTCTGCATCCTGCTAGCAAGTGCAGAAATTTCTCTTTACATTTTGAGTGTGTTAGGGTAAAGGTTAAAGTTTTCCCCTGACATTAAGTCCAGATGTGTCCGACTCTGGGGCTTGGTGCTCATCTCCATTTCGAAGCCGAATAGCTGCCATTATCTGCAGACACCTTCAAGGTCATGTGGCCAGCATGATTGCATGAAGTGCCATTACTTTCCCGCTTGAGCAGTACCTATTAATCTACTCACATTCTCAAGTTTTCAAACTGCTAGGTTGGCAGAAGCTAGGGCTAGCAGTGGGAGCTCACGCTGCTCCCCAAATTTGAACCTGTGATTTTTTGAATAGGAAGTTCAGCAGCTCAGCGCTTAAACCACTGCACCATCTTTGAGTGTGTTACTGCTGGATTTTTGTATTGTTATTCTTATCTTTGTTGAAGCATTGGGTTTGTTCTTAAAAATATTTTCTGTTTATTTGTTTACTTGTTTTCTTGTCCTTAAGCCACTTTGGGTGACTTCTTTTTGGTGCAGCCAAGTTGGGTTTTTTAAACAAGGGAAATGCGAAAGACTGCTCAAACTTCCGTACAGTGGCCCTTATTTCTCATGTCAGTAAGGGAATGCACAAGATCCTGCAAGGAAGACTCCAGAAATACATGGAGAGAGAGCTGCCAGATGTACAAGCTGGTTTTAGAAAAGGCAGAGGAACAAGAGACCAGATTGCCAATATCTGCTGGATAATGGAGAAAGGCAGGGAGTTTCAGAAAAACATCTTTTTCTGTTTTATTGACTATTCTAAAGCCCTTGGCTGTGTAGATCATAATAAATTGTGGCAAGTTCTTGGTGGGATGGGCATACCAAATCACCTTATCTCTCTTCTGAGGAATCTGTATAAGGACCAAGTAGCAACAGTCAGAACTGACCACGGAACAACAGACTGGTTCAAGATTGGGAAAGGCGTATGGCAGGACTGTATACACTCACTCCACCTATTCAATTTGCATGCAGAACACATCTTGCGATGTGCGAAGTTTGATGAATCCAAGACTGAAGTTAAAATTGCTGGACAAAACATTAACAACCTTACATATGCAGATGATACCACTTTGATGAAAGTGAGAAGCTGAGGAGCCTTCTAACCAAGGTGAAAGAAAAAAGTGCAAAAGCTAGGTTGCAGTTTTTTTTTAAAAAAAAAAAAAAACCAAGATGATGGCAACCAGATGGATTGATAACTGGCAAACAGAGGGAGAAAACGTGAAGGCAGAGACAGACTTTGTATTTCTAGGTGCAAAGATGACTGCAGACTGCAGCCAGGAAATCAGAAGACGTTTCCTTCATGGGAGTAGAGCAATGATCAATTTTGATAAAATAGTGAAGAGTAGAGACATCACACTGGCAACCAAGATCCTCATAGTCAAAGCAATGGTATTCCCTGTAGTAACCTATGGATGTGAGAGCTGGACCATAAGGAAGACTGAGTGAAGCAAAATAGATGCTTTTGAACTGTGAACCCTAATAAAGGATAAAGTCAGAATAAAGTAAGAAAACCTACAATACCCACTGGTGTGTGTCATGGGGACAGCCAGCAGTGGAATCCATATGAGTCCACTTTTTCTTGCTCATGTAGACTCTCCTTGAGGCACTTTTCTGATGATTACTGGATCCACATAGTTAAAGCAATGGTATTTCCTGTAGTAACCTATGAATGTGAGAGCTGGACCATAAGGAAGGCTGAGCGAAGGAAGATAGATGCTTTTGAACTGTGGTGTTGGAGGAAAATTTTGAGAGTGCCTTGAACCACCAGAAGATCAAACCTGTCGATTCTTGTTATTGTTGTTGCTAGCTATTATTTTTATGTTGTTTTTATGCTGTTTTATGTTGTCTTAATTGTTTTTGCTTTGTTTTTAATTGTATCCTGCCTTGGGCTTGGGCCCCATGTAAGCCGCCCTGAGTCCCTTCGGGGAGATGGAGTCGGTGTAGAAAAATAAAGTTCTTCTTCTGTCCATACTTCAGGAGATAAAGCCCGCCTGCTCATTGGAGGGAAGGATATTAGAGGCAAAGATGAAGTCCTTTGGCCACATCATGAGACGACAGGAAAGCTTGGAGAAGAGAATGATGCTGGGGAAAAAGGAAGGAAAAAGGAAGAGGGGCCGACCAATGGCAAGATGGATGGATGGTGTGCTGGTACAGCTGTACCAGAAGCTCCAACTTTATTTGCTTTGTATTAAGTGTTTGCTTGCAGCCCAAGGTTTGGGATTCTGCAGAAGGGTGGCTTCCTGTTAAAGTTTGCAGTTATAGGGCAGGCCCCCTGTCCATCATCGTTAAGTTTGGTTCCGCCCCCTGTTCAGGACAATTGAAAAGGGAAGGGAGCCATTTTCAGTCAGTCTCAGCAAGGAAAGTCAATATACAGGACGTGTACAGATTTCTCCTGTACAAATGCTTCAACCCTGGGGGAGAACAGTCTTAAGAGCATCTAAAGATTCCCAAAGGTTCCCAGGGAAACAGCCTTACAGCCCCGAGGAGTTCAGAGGGAATAACAGCTTTAAATATCCAAGAACTCCAGCTGAAGTGACTACAGGCCTTCTGGTAGGTCCACTCGGTTTTGAGACGGTAGTGGACCCACATCAGTTAGGCTTAGGTTCACAGTCAGCCTGGGAGAAGTTTGGAAAGGGATTTTCCTTTAGAGTAAAAGTAACAGTTAGAAGCCACCAGTTGCACAAAAGCCTGGAAGCATTTGTTTAACCCTTTGAAGACAAAAGAAGTTTCTGTTGATTGTTCACCAATAAAAGACTTTGTTATATTTTACAAGCCCTCCAGAGACTGTTTATGGTGAAAATCCTTAAGAATTTCTCTTCGGGCCCGCTGGCTTCCCGCTGGGCTAAAGTTGCACGTCCTGTTTTAAAGGCAATTTGTTTCAAGCCCAGCGCGCGACAGAACAGATGGTATCCTTGAAGTGGCTGGCTTGACGCTGAAGGAGCTGGGGGTGGTGATGGGCAACAGGGAGCTCTGCCATGGGCTGGTCCATGAGGTCATGAAGAATCAGAAGCAACTGAATGAATAAACAACAACAAAAGTTTGATTCTATGATTCTATGATATGAATTATATAAAATAATAGATTTGGGAAGCTTTTTATGGCCTCAAGTGCAATTTCAATTAACAGTCTGAAAATGCATTTTTTTCCATTTTTTATCAATATAAATCAATAGTCTCTTGCCTCATCCATCTCTTTACTATAATTCTTCACCGGTGAATATTTGCACACCGTATGCCAGACAAGAACAGCTGAAGGAAACAATTTGCAAAGAAACTTGCACTTCACACTGGGATTTGAACTGCTCTTCTGACAGGCAACTTTCTAATCCATTTTTAATAACCGTGAATCATTGACATGACAATTTAGAAAATAGGACCTTCCTGCTAATCCTAATCATGTGATGGGATTGCATGACAAATGTTACGTATTTTAATTTTACAGTAACCACAGGAGTAATGCTTGCTATAGAATACATGAAAACCTCCATCAAACCCATATCTCCATTATTTATAGGCAAAGACCCAAATCCATATTTTATGCAGCTTTCAATTACTCTTATAACACAGTGATTATTAATTTAAAAGTAAAAGCCCTTACCACACATTTGGATCAAATCGGATGGCTTCCAGAAAGCTTTTGTCATTCTTCACGAGTCTTTAGGGGTTTCTTGTTTTGTTTCAGTGTTGTTTCGAAGTTTTGCCAGTAAATGACAGACCAAGTTGATACTTTCTCATCAGTAACTTCTGAATAGTTGAGCAAACTGAAAATATACTCTGCAGGTTTTCATACTTCAAGTGGAATATGTTTTTCTGTTCACACGTGGTTAAGGAATCAGTGATCATGCAATTGCCATGAGATAGCAGCTTCGTGCAATAATGTCCTAAAAAGTCCTAGATGCATATTGTCTTCTCCTGTCCCCATAAAGTTCCAAGTATATTTGCTGCTTTTCATGCCAGGGGAAGCTACCTTGTGAGTTATAAAGTTTACTTTTCTATATTTCACTAGCCATCCCGTTCCACGTGTTGCTGTGGCCCAGTCTGTGTACATGTGTTTTTTGTGTGTATATATGTGGTTTTGTGCAAGTGTTGTAATGTATAATTTTTTTGGCTTTTTAAGTCTCTTCTGTTATGTTTTTCAGTGTTTTTAGGAGTGATAATCACTTGTTGGCCTGATAGGTGTATTGTTTCCACATTTGGTGTCAATTCGCCCAGTGGTTTTTGAGTTATGTTAATCCCACAAATGAACATTACATTTTTATTTATATAGATTGTTGTTAGCACACCCGAATACCTGGGAGTCACTCTGGACCGTGCTCTGACCTACAAGAAGCACTGCCTGAACATCAAGCAAAAAGTGGGCGCTAGAAACAACATCATACGAAAGCTGACTGGCACCACCTGGGGATCACAACCAGACACAGTGAAGACATCTGCCCTTGCGCTATGCTACTCTGCTGCTGAGTATGCATGCCCAGTGTGGAACACATCTCACCACACTAAAACAGTGGATGTGGCTCTTAATGAGACATGCCGCATTATCACGGTGTGCCTGCGCCCTACACCACTGGAGAAATTACACTGCTTAGCCGGTATTGCACCACCGGACATCCGCCAGGAAGTAGCAGCCAATAGTGAAAGGACCAAGGCAGTGACATCTCCAGCTCATCCCGTTTGGGTATCACCCAGTACGTCAACAACTTAAATCAAGAAATAGTTTTCTTAGATCTACAGAGACACTCGCTGGAACACCCGAGCAAGCGAGAGTCCAAAAGTGGCAGGCTCAAAGCCAGAACCTCAACATGGCTGATACCAGATGAGAGACTCCCCCCTGGGCACACAGAGGACTGGGCAACTTGGAAGGCGCTGAACAGACTGCGCTCTGGCAAAAAGGTTGGGTGGTAACCCTAAGAAATGGGGCCACAAAGTGGAATCCACGACATGCGAGTGTGGAGAAGAGCAAACCACTGACCACCTGCTGCAATGCAACCTGAGCCCTGCCACATGCACAAGGGAGGACCTTCTTGCGGCAACCCCAGAGGCCCTCCAAGTGGCCAGATACTGGTCAAAGGACATTTAACCAAATACCAAATTTGCAAAATCTGTGTGTTTTTTTCCTTTTTTTTTAATCTGTGTGTTTGTTTTGCTCTGTTAGAATTGTAATACAATGGTTGCTGATGACACGATAAATAATATATACACACACACACAGAAAAGTGGGCCAACCTTCCCTCTCTTTTTCTCTCCTTCTTTCTTTCTCTCCTTCCTTCCCTCCCTCTTTCTCTCCTTCTTTCTCTCCTTCCTTCCCTCCCTCTTTCTCTCTTCTTTTTCTCCTTCCTTCCCTCCCTCTTCCCTTCCTTCCCTCTTTTTCTTTCCCTTCTTCTTTCTTCCTTCTCTACCTGTTTCTTTTCTCGCTTCCTTTGCTCTTTGGTTCCATCCTTCCTTGTCTCTTTCCTTCCTTCCCTCCCTCTTTCTCTTTTTCATACCTTCTCTCCTTTCTTCCCTCTTTTTGAATTTTTTATTTCCTTCTCTCCTTCCTTCTCTCCCTTTCTTTCTTTCCTTCTCTCCTTCCCTCCTTCTTTCCCTCCTTCTTTCCCTCCTTCTTTCCCTCTTTCTTAGCCTCCTTCTCTCCTTCCTTCCTTTAATACCCTTCTTTCTTTCCTTCTTTCTCTCCTTCCTGCCTTCTTTGCCTCTTTCTCTCCCTCCTTCTCTCTTTCCTTCCTCCTTCCCCCTTTCTGTGTATGTATTTGTGTGTGTGTGTGTGTATGCATAGAGGTGTGTATATGTGTGTGTTTGTGTATATATATGTGGTTTCGCGCAAGCATTGTAATGTATTTTGGGGGTTGCTTTTCAAGTCTCTTCTGCTGTGTTTTTCAGTGTTTTTATGAGTGATGGTCACTTGTTGGCCTGATAGGTGTCTTGTAGGCCTGTTTGATCAAGAAAAATTTGTTTCTAAAATCGATTTGTAATTGGGGTGTTTTTTTGTTTCGATATTTAAAATAATTACAAAACTTTCCAAAAAAAAGTTTTGGTATTTAAGAAATTTTGTAAATATTAACGAATTTTTAGAATATTTTTTGTATTTCTTAAGAATAATATTAAAATAATATTAAAAAATATTTTAAAATGGAAAATTAACCAAAAAATGGCCCAAATGTGGACCAAACACAGGCAAGAGACAGCAAATGAAGCAAGCAGCACTCACAGCAGCAAGGAATGAATCCAATCCCAGTTGCTAGCAGCCATTGCCAAGCCAACCCAATGCAAACTCCCTCGCCCTCTGCAGCAAGCTACGGGCCGCACGGAGCCGCTTTGAAAGGGCTCACCGGCCAATCAAAAACAGACAGCCACGGACCCATGGTGCACTGATTGGGAGCGCCGGATTGGCTCCCAGGCACCAGCACTCCAGCAGCCTCCACCCCATTAACGAAACGAGCGGAGGCTCGTTAAAACTATGGGGGTTGCTGGTTCGATATTTAAAAACCCTTCCGGGTTTGGTAATATGTTTCAATATCGCTTCGGAAATGCCAAAATTAACGAATTAATAACGAATTAACGAATTAACGAACGAAACCGCACAGGCCTAGTGTCTTGTGTCCAAATTTGGTGTCAATTTGTCCAGTGGTTTTTGAGTTATGTTAATCCCACAAACGAACATTACATTTTTATTTATATAGATTTAACTAATACATTTTCCATTTAATGCGACATACTTGTTCTCCATTAAAATATCTGTTGGTTGAATTCAGAACTCCAGAAGTACTTAGGCTCCTTTTCTTTCTTCATGGTTTTGTGTCACCCCAATTGCTCCTCCGTGCCCTAAGTTTAAAAAGAAGTTTCTTTCTTTAACAGATTGTTTCAGGCACACGCTTATTCTTTCTTTATGATGGTTTTGTTACAATAAAGATGATTATTAGGGCTTCCCCTCTTTTTCCACAACTTTCAATATAAATAAGTCACTCGACTTATCTAAACTATATTGGCTCAAAGCCAAAACCTGCCTGATCTTAATACCAAAGAATCAGCCTTCCCCTGTAGTTCTTTGACTACAGGATCCTCACTGGTTCTCCACACACAACAGAACCAGCCACTTCTGCAGTTCACTGACCACAGACATGCTGCTTTAAAATGGCTGCTCTGCCAAGTGGCAGTTGGCTCCGCCCCTATCTCCATAGCAACTCAGCTCAAAGCGAGCTAAGCTGGCTATCATCCCCCAATATTATGCAACATTATATACTTACCCTTACAAACACTTATCTATAACAATGCATAACTGTAGATAAAAAAAAATTACACTTCATCACACTTGTAACCCAGAAGTTTTTAAGATCTTTTCTCAAATGTAACCACAAGCTTTGTATGCCAGATTTTTATTGAAACCATTAAGCATTTGTACCTGAATAATTCAAGCCTGTTCAATAAACATTCTTGTTATTTTTATCAACTTATACAAGCCTCAGTGTGAATACCTTTGTGGTCAAAGCCGTATTCAAATCAGCTTTTAACAGCCTCTAAGAAAACTATAGTAATACAGAGTGTGTTACTGAACAACCTCTCAATAATACCTCAGCCTGTTTATTCTTAATATGGCGGCAGTGGAAATCTTTTGAAGAATCCTTTTAAGTCTCTCAGTTCCAGTGGTTCGCAGTTCCTAGCTTTTAAATATACAGTTGGTTTATCAACAACCATAGGTAAGGTAAAGGTAGTCCCCTGACATTAAGTCCAGTCATGTCTGACTCTGGGGTGTGGTGCTCATCTCCATTTCTAAGCCGAAGAGCCAGCGTTGTCCGTAGACACCGCCAAGGTCATGTGGCCGGCATGACTGCATGGAGCACCGTTACCTTCCCGCCAGAGTGGTACCTATTGATCTACTCACATTTGCATGTTTTCGAACTGCTAGGTTGGCAGAAGCGAGGGCTGACAGCAGAAGCTCACGCTGCTCCCCGGAATCGAACCTGCGACCTTTCGATCAACAAGCTCAGCAGCTCAGCGCCACCGGGGGCTCCATCAACAACCATACTCCCTCTATATTTTGGTGAGCTAGTCTATAGTGGTGGTGTCATCATTGTAATTTGATGAAGCATCGTTGTCATTTGATGACGCAACAGTTGGGATTATTATCTTTATATATACCTATATTCCCATCTGTTTATTTAAATTGAAAATCTCTCTCAGCTCTCTCTTACATCGCTGCTTTGCATTATAATTTGGTAGAGCAGCGGTGTTATTGTAATAAAGGCAAGGCACTAAGGTAGCCTTTTTTGGCTTTGCTTTCAGCTTTCCTTCTTTGTGCTGAATATGAAACTGACTTTGGGAGCCTTCCAAGACTTTCAAAACTAAAATGAAAAAGTATGAGGTAAGTTTCGATTCTTAAATTTTTTGGAGTGGGCCATGCCCACATATCGGATATCACAAATTTAACTAATTTGATATAACTTACATTGTAGCAAAAATGTACGTCATATCAAAGTATTTGTACACACTTCATAGATCCCATTCTTTCTAATCAAAGCATTCCAGGTGTATTCAGTTTACAAATCCCTGTGTCAACTTCTAGCAGTCATTCAAACCACATTCAAACCACATTGAAACAAACCCTGGAATTTCCATGTCTGGAATTTTTATGCCAATAGAGGAAAGCTATTGTACTGTCTTGATTAGTTGTGTACTTGCTCACCATTCCCAGTAAAGCCACATGCTGGGAATCCACTCAAATCTACAATTTATTACAGTACATGGGAGACTGACTGCCAATTTGAAATCCCATCTGTCCTCTGGTCAGAGTACAATTGCTGCCCAGTGAATTCTATCCGGTGAATTTTCCAGGACTCACTCATATTCAGAAGGTATCAAAGTTAAACATGAGCCAACAATGTGATGTGGCGGCAAAAAAAGCCAATGGGATTTTGGCCTGCATCAATAGGAGCATAGTGTCTAGATCTAGGGAAGTAATGCTACCCCTCTATTCTGCTTTGGTTAGACCACACCTGGAATATTGTGTCCAATTCTGGGCACCACAATTCAAGAGATATTGACAAGCTGGAATGTGTCCAGAGGAGGGCGACTAAAATGATCAAGGGTCTGGAGAACAAGCCCTATGAGGAGCGGCTTAAGGAGCTGGGCATGTTTAGCCTGAAGAAGAGAAGGCTGAGAGGAGATATGATAGCCATGTATAAATATGTGAGAGGAAGCCACAGGGAGGAGGAGCAAGCTTGTTTTCTGCTTCCCTGGAGACTAAGGAACAATGGCTTCAAACTACAAGAGAGGAGATTCCATCTGAACATGAGGAGAACTTCCTGACTGTGAGAGCCGTTCAGCAGTGGAACTCTCTGCCCCGGAGTGTGGTGGAGGCTCCTTCTTTGGAAGCTTTTAAACAGAGGCTGGATGGCCATCTGTCAGGGGTGATTTGAATGCAATATTCCTGCTTCTTGGCAGAAAGGGGTTGGACTGGATGGCCCATGAGGTCTCTTCCAACTCTTTGATTCTATGATTCTATGACCCTTTGCATGTCTTTCACTTCAAAACTGGAGCTGGATCTGTGACTTTGGAACAGCAGACATCCTGATAGTTTGCACTGACGGTCTCCTTTCAGCCTGGCAGAGAGCAAGTATTTGTAAACACAATTTCACACTGGTGGGGAAAAGCATAAAGAGAATCCTCAAATAGTGAGGAGATAGCTGTAAATTATAACGAATCAAATAAAACAGAAATTTGTGATCCATTTCAGCGCTCAAGATGGAACACTGAAGGTCCATTAATCTGCTGCCCCTGGAGATCCTTAAACCAAGGTATTGAGCAAGGAAAGCAAAACAAAAGAAGATTAAATAAGTGCTACGGCCAGCAAGGTTAATGCCTGCTCAAGAAAATAATACAAGGAGGGGCAACCAGTCTTTACGGATACCATGAGATGAATAATGGCTTCACCAGCCCCAATATTAAGAAAGGAGCATCTTTTTTAAAAATAACGTGAATGCTTTCATATTCATAATTTCAAGAATGAGGCTGCACTTTATTCATAGCTCTTTCTGGCACAACCCTTAAAGGCTGAGGTTCAACATAGAATCATAGAATCTGTGCTGTCGCACGCTGGGCCTGTGCATAAGACTGTAGACAGGACATAACTTCTGTGTGCCCAACGGGACGCCGGGGCTGCCTCAGATTAAAGGCCTTGGATTTCCTCAAAACAGAGTCTTTAGATTGCTGAAAGGTTCAACAAAGTTCTTTATTAATAAAAACAAACAGGTATTTCAAGGCTTTCTTAACAGTCTATTGGCTCTCTCAATCTTGTCCTCAGGGAACAGGCACTATCTTCATAACTGTATACTAACTAATGGGGAAATCCTTAACTTCTAATCTGGGCAGTCTGTCTTTGCTTCTGATGGCGTGGAGCCCCTGTTGGCATGGAACCCGGTACCAACTGCCTCTGTTGGTGTGGAACCCGGTACCAACTGCGTCTGGCTTTCGCGAGCAACCCTTACCAAGCAGAGCTTTGTAGACTTCCAGGGGAAAAGAAGGAGTTCAGGTTTCAGTGATGGCTGGCTGAAGTCCTTCAGCAAAGGAGCTGTAAGGCTGTATGATCCTCGGCCAAGCTGTGGGCTGTATAACTCCAGCTAAGCTGTAGGCTGTATATCTCCCCAGCCAAGCCGTAGAAGACGAAGCTTTCTACAAGAGTTCTTGGTTTTATGTCCTGTGTGAAAGGCTTCTCTGTGTGGACTGACCCAAAAAGGCTCCTATTCCCTCCAAAAACCCCAAAAGGGGGCGGGAACCTAACTATAATTGACAGGTGGCTTGCCCTATGATTGCAGCCAAAAGAAGCTACCTATCTTCAGAGTCCCTGGAACTTAGGACTGCAACAAACATTAAATGCAAAGCAAACAAAATTGGAGCTTCTGGTGCAGTTGTGCCAGCACAGAATCATAGAGTTGGAAGAGATGTCATGGGCCATCCAGTCCAACCCCATTCTGCCAAGAAGCAGAAAAATTGCATTCAAACCACCCCCAACAAATGGTCATCCAGCTTCTGTTTAAAAGCTTCCAAAGAAGGAGCCTCTACCACATTCTGGGGCAGAGAGTTCCACTGCTGAATGTCTCTCACAGTCAGGAAATTCTTCTCCTTTCTTGTAGTTTGAAGCCGTTGTTCCGCATCCTAGTCTCCAGGCCAGCAGAAAACAAGCTTGCTCCCTCCTCCCTATGACTTCCTCCCACGTATTTATACATGGAGCTCATCGTGTCTCCTCTCAGCTTTCTCTTCTTCAGGCAAAATATGCCCAGCTCTTTAAGCCACTCCTCATAGAGCTTGTTCTCCAGACCCTGGATCATTTTAGTCACCCTCCTCTGGACACATTCCAGCTTGTCAATATTTCCCTTCAATTTTGGTGCCCAGAATTGGACACAATATTCCAGATGTGGTCTAACCAAGGCAGAATACAGGGATAGCATGACTTCCATGGATCTAGACACTATACTCCTATTGATGCAGGCCAAAATCCCATTGGCTTTTTTTGCTGCCACATCATATTGTTGGCTCATTTTTAACTTGTTGTCCACGAGGACCCCAAGATCTTTTTCACACGTACTACTCTCAAGCCATTCGTCCCCGATTCTGTATCTTTGCATTTCATTTTTTCTGCCTAAGTGGAGTATCTTGCATTTGTCCCTGTTGAACTACATTTTGTTAGTTTTGGCCAATCATCTCTCTAATCAGGCAGAGCACCCCCAGCTCTTTCAAGGTCAAGCCAGTCACTTCAAGGTTACCACCCATCTATCTTGCCCTTGGTCGGCCCCTCTTCCTATTTCCTTCTATTTTCCCAAGCATCATTATCTTCTCCAAGCTTTAAAAAGTCAACCTGATCTTGGAAGGTAAGTAGGACCAGCTCTGGTTAGTATCTGGATGGGAGATTGCCAACTGTTTGTTACATTTCCAAGGAAAGAACTAGCAAAACTACCTCAGAGTATTTAATGTCTATGAAAACCTTATGAAATTTATGGGGTCACCATAAGTGAAAAGGTGACTTGAAAGTACATTCACCCAGCTTATGATTCAGCTAGCAAAACCAGTGATAGAATAGCTGTATTGTAGGGCTGGGCAACCATGGAAAAAATTGTTGCTAAACTCGATTCGTTTTTAGGGGTTTTTTTGCGTTTCGTTATTTAAAAGAATTCCGAAATTTTCCTTAAAAAAGTTCGATATTTACGAAATTTCGGAAATAATAAACCAATTACGAAACAATTACGAATCGATTACGAATCGATTCGTTAATGGCGGCCGCGATCGCGCAATACGCTAAAAAAACTTCTGAAGCTTCCCTCTCCCTCTGTTGTTGACTGTTGGTGTCATAATTATATATTTTTTTCACTGAGAAAACAAACAGCAACCCTAAAACTTGCACCAGACATGCGGAAATAATAACGAATCAATAACGAATCAATAACGAATCAATTCCGAAACAATTACAAAACGAATTGGAAAAATTCGTTTTGTTTTTTAGTTGCTCCTGAATGGTTCAATATCGCTTCGTTATAAAAAAACCGAATTTTTAACGAATTACGAAATTACAAAACGAAACCGCCCAGCCCTACTGTATTGCCTCTAATAATAACCTATCATTCTTTAGACTGAGATAGGAATGTGGTAGAAAAGTTGGAAAGCGAGTTACTCCTCTTGTTGTTGTTCATTCGTTCAGTTGTTTCTGACTCTTCGTGACCTCATGGACCAGCCCATGGCAGAGCTCCCTGTCGGCCGTCACCACCCCCAGCTCCTTCAAGGTCAAGCCAGTCACTTCAAGGTTACCACCCATCTAAATAAATACGCGGGGTATTTTTTAAGTAAGGTCCGTTTTGTTGTAGACACTAGTAGTTTGCGCGCATACCGCAACAAGCATGTGCGTTGTGTACCAACATGCCTCGGGAACAACTGTGCTCAGTTTCCGCTCTGTAGCTAACCTGTATGGTTATGTTCTGTGCTTTAAAAATGTTTAAGACTATCAACTCACCCACCGCATGTGATATGGTTTTTGTCAGCAAGGAACCTGAGCGGTCCTCATCATGGACGTTGTCACGGCCATCTTTGAATTGTTGTACCCACTTACGCACTTTGCTTTCACTCATAACAGTTATCACCGTACACTTCACAAATCTGTGGATGGATTTCTGCAGCAGGCAGGTTCCTTGCTGACAAAAACCGTATCACTGAGCGAACCTCACATGCGGAGGGTGAGTTGATAGTCTTAAACATTTTTAAAGCATAGAACAGAACCGTACAGGTTAGCTACAGAGCGGAAACTGAGCACAGTGGTTCCCGAGGCATGCCGGTACGCGATGCATGCGCTCGTTGCGGTATGCACGCAAACTACTAGTGTCTACAACAAAACGGACCTTACTTAAAAAATACCCCTTGTACAACAATAGTTTTCTCTGTGGGTTGGGGAAGGGGGCATTGTAGATTATGTGGAGAATGGGAGTGATTGCTTTGCCAACTGCCCACCGGATTTGCCATGCTGCCCCACTGATGCCCCCGCTTTCCCCTGGCAATGTGGTGAGGTTCATAGTTTACTACTTTGAATCAAATGGAGATAATCTAAAATCAGGTCAGAAGTCTTTGCCTTTGAATACAGTGTGAATATAGGGCAGGAATCCAATCTACACTCCAGAAATTCTGCTTCGAAAAGTTTATTTTAAACCTTTTCCCCTGTTCCTCTGTCCTCTTCTACCCTTCTCTTTTTATAGCTTTTCAAAAACTCCTCTTGGCCCTGGATGTATTCTTTTCAATTTCAAACTGGCAGTGATAAATGTGAATAAGAGAAGTTTCCAGAATGTTGCAGATGCTTTGCCAGTACTCTAAAATGAGTGTGTGTTCCTGTGTGTGTGTGTAGGAACTCTGTAATGATTTGCTGACACTCCATACCTACCATTTTTGCTAATGGGAGAAGAGGAAGCAGAAAGAATGAAACATACTCACAACCATCCATCATCTGCTCCTTTCAATCTATGGAAGGGAAAGGAGTGCAGAGTCAGACAATTTACATATCTTGCTCCTGGGAAAGTCCCTTTTTTCTACTTCCATCTTCTTTGTCCTTAAAATGTATAGCTGGGATGGTTGCTCAAGAAGGAAACAGTCTTGGAATGTGCAGCTTTTAAGTGTCTCCATGAAGTTTTTCACCGTCTATTAAATCAGATACATCTATATAAATAAAAATGTAATGTTAGTTCGTGCTACCATCAGAACTCAAAAACCACTGGGGGAATTGACACCAAATGTGGACACAGGACACCTAACAGTCCAATTTATGTCCTCCACTAAAAAAAATATGATTTTCTCATTTGGAATTGTCGTTGCTGGGATTTATAGTTTACAGTGTAGAATCAAAGAGCATTCTGAACTTCACCAATGATGGAATTGGGCCAAACTTAGCACACAGGGCTCCCATGATCAACAGAAAAAACTGGAAGGGTTTGGTGGACATTGACCTTGAGTTTGGGAATTATAGTTCACCCACATCCAGAGAGCATTGTGGACTCAAACAATGATGGATCTGGACCAAACTTGGCACGGATATTCCATATGCCCAAATATGAACACAGATGGAGTTTAAGGCAGTGGTTCTCAACCTTGGGGTCGGGACCCCTGCAGGGGTCGTCAGGGAGTGTCAGAGGGGTCGCCAAAGACCATCAGGAAACACAGTATTTTCTGTTGGTCATGAGGGTTCTATGTGGAAAATTTGGCCCAATTCTCTCATTGGTGGTGGAGTTCAGAATGCTCTTTGATTGTAGGTGAACTATAAATCCCAGCAACTAAAACTCCCAAATGTCAAACTCTATTTTCCCCAAAATCCACCAGTGTTCACATTTGGGCATATTGAGTATTCGTGCCAAGTTTGGTCCAGATCTATCATTGTTTGAGTCCACAGTGCTCTCTGGATATAGGTGAACTACAACTCCAAAACTCAAGGTCAATGCCCACCAAACCTTTCCAATTTTTTTTTGTTGGCCATGGGAGTTTTGTGTGCCAAGTTTGGTTCAATTCTATCATTGGTGGAGTTCAGAATGCTCTTTGACTGTAGGTGAGCTATAAATCCCAGCAACTACAACTCCCAAATGACAAAATCAATCAATCACCCTCCCAACCCCACCATTATTCAAATTTGGGCATATGGGTGTTTGTGCCAAATTTGGTCCAGTGAATAAAAATACATCCTGCATATCAGATAATTGCATTATGATACATAACAGGAGCAAAATTACAGTTATGAAGTAGCAAAATAATGTTATGGTTGGGGGTCACCACAACATGAGGAAATGTATTAAGGGGTCGCGGCATTAGGAAGGTTGAGAAACAATGGTTTAAGGGAAATAGACCTTGACATTTGGGAGTTGGAGTTGCTGGGATTTATAGTTTACTTACACTCAAAGAGCATTCTGAACTCCACCAATGATGGAATTCAACCAAACATGGCATACAGGACTTCCACGACCAACAGAACACACTGGAAGGGTTTGGTGGGCATTGACCTTGAGTTTCGGAGTTGTAGTTCACCTACATCCAGAGAGCACTGTGGACTCAAACAATGCTGGACCTGGACCAAATTTGACACAAATATTCCATATGCGCAAATATGAACACAGATGGAGTTTGGAGGAAATAGACCTTGACATTTGGGATTTGTAGTTACTGGGATTTATAGTTTACTACAATTAAAGAGCATTCGGAAACCCACAAACGATAGAAATGGGGCAAACTTCCCACACACAACCCCCATGACCAACAGAAAATACTTAAGGCCATCCAGTCCAACTCTCTTCACCAGGGCAAGAAAATGTAATCAGAGCCCTCCTGACAAAGAGCCATCCAGTCATAAATATAGAGAGATAGATATGATTCTCTCTCTCACACACACAGATATAGTATCATAGATTTGAAAGAGACCCTTAAAGAAGGACTAGGATATGTTGTATATTCCAGAGTAGGCAAACCAGAGAATCTCCACATCAACACTGACAATGAAACAACAAGAAATACTGTTTACTCACAAGCATAAAGGAATGACATATATTAGAAACCAACAATTTCTCATTACTTTATTTTCCAGATCACCAGACTGGGCCACAGCAACGCGTGGCAGGGGACAGCTAGTATTAATATATAAGTTGTGGTTGCCTGTAAGTGTAATTTATCATATACTAGTTTTACCCACCACTCATTGGTCTGGCCAACCTACCCTCCCTCTTTCTCTCCTCCTGTTCCGTCTTCCAGGAGCATAGTTTGCATTACCTTTTAGTTGCATGGGATAGTGTTCTTTTGCATTTCCCCAGGGCTGCTACAGACCCAGCAGCATCCGGAAGTTAAACAGTCTCAGAGTCTGCAAAGCCAGCCTGCAGGCCCTTTTGCAGCTATTGGTTTAGAAAAGTATCTATTTGGGTCTAGAGACCACCTTTTTTTCCTGGGTTGAGATCTCCATTTTAGAATCTTCCCTGCCTCCTTCAGTAGAGAAAAAAGCTTCTGATGTGCTGTTGGTCAGGCAGGTACTCTGAGAAGACCATTGTAAGAACTAGGCCTGGGTAACAACGGAAAAATTTGTTTCTAAAATCGATTCGTTTTTTGGGGGTTTTTGCGTTTCGTTATTTAAAATAATTACAAAATTTTCCTTTTAAAAAGTTCGATATTTACGAAATTTCGTAAATGTGAAAAAATTACAAAACATTAACGAATCGATTTCCGAAACAATAACGAATCGATTCGTTAATGGCGGACGCGACCGCGAAATATGCTAAAAAACCTCCAAAAACTTCTGAAGCTTCCCTCTCCCTCTGTTGTTGACTGTTGGTGTGATATTATAATTTTTTTTTCACTAATTAAACAAAAAACAACCATAAAACTTGCCCCAGACATGCGGAAATAATAACGAAACGACCTCAAAACAATAACGAAACGAATACAATAACGAAATACGAAGCATTTACAAAACTATTTAAAAATTCGTTTTTTAAATTGCTCCAGAATGGTTCGTTATCGTTTTGTAATTAAAAAAAATAATGAATTATTAACGAATTACGAATTAACGAAATGAAACCGCCCAGCCCTAGTAAGAACTATTGAGCTATATAGAAGCATACTGAAATTTAGATAGGGAAGCTATTGAGTACTATAGAGATAGATAGATAGAATAGGTATTGATGAGTTATATATTGAGCATTACTTCATCTCCCAAGCTAACCTTGAGCTATACATAGGGAAAAAACCTGCTTTTTTCTAAACCATAGCAGCTCAGGGTTAGGGTGAAAAGATCTCAGGATTTTCTTCTGCCTTTTTGGGGAAAGTTATCTCATTAACTAAAGGAAAGGAAAGAAAGATCATCTCTATTGTTTCACCAATTGACTGTTTTGTTTGCAACTTTAACAAGCTGTGCCAAGTCTGCAAGGACTTTGAGAAATAAATATTCTGTTTTGATGTTCAAAGCCTGTAGTAGCCTCAGTTGCTGGGAATCTCAAGCTTCTAAAGAAAAACCTCCGCGGTCCGCCCAGACAAAGAGAAAAGCACATTTTAGTTTAATTTTATAGAGTCTGGGTGTGACGAGAGACCAGATTGCCAATATCCGCTGGATAATGGAGAAAGGCAGGGAGTTTCAGAAAAACATCTACTTCTGCTTCATTGACTATTCTAAAGCCTTTGACTGTGTGGATCATAATACATTGTGGCAAGTTCTTGATGGGATGGGCATCCCAAGCCCCCTTCCCTCTCTCCTGAGGAATCTGTACAAGGACCAAGTAGCAACAGTCAGAACTGACCACGGAACAACAGACTGGTTCAGGATTGGGAAAGGCGTACGGCAAGGCTGCATACTCTCACCCAACCTTTTTAACTTGTATGCAGAACACATCATGCAAGGATGTGCGGGGCTTGATGAATGCAAAGCTGGGGTGAAAATTGCTTCTCCTTTCTTTCCCTTCCTTTTTTCATCTCTTCCCTTTGCACCATAGGTCACCGTATTCCCAAATCTCAGCCAAACTCATGGAACAAACCTTTGGGAATGTCGGAACGATGGAGAGGAAAGGTAAATGTAGGAAAGGCCCATCTGTTCTATTCAGGGTAAGAAAGATGAGATCCAAACCTCTGCATTACATGTCTTAGTTAAGAAATAGAGGTCATTTCAAAGTGTGTCTGGAATACTAATTTAATTTGGGAAATAATTAATGTGAATAGGTATAAATGAATCCATAGATTAAAAACAAATCCTGTCTAAAAGGCTTATTAAGAGTAATTTGTTGTGTTTTCTTCCCTAATTAAATAGATTAATAGCAATAAGATCTTCCACAGCAGAAGCAAAGTTTCTCTTTCAGCAACGTACTTCTTTCAGCATAAAAGCGACTGATCAAAGCCCACAGCTGATTTGGAGATGTAACTGTAATTGGATCCCATAATTAAAATGAATGTGTTTAATGGGTGACACTGTTTAATCCCCTGCCCCCCTTCACATTGTGCAGTCCACATTGAATGGCATCACTTTATGGGTTGGAAGAAAATACTTTTTAGAGCAGGACTATTGAAATACTAGTAAGCTTTATGCCCCGACTGCCTCTCAGGGTAATTTTGCTCATAACAGTTTCCTATGGGTTTTTGGAAATGATTAAGACAACTGCTAATCTAAGGACCAACTAGGGCTGGGCAGTTTCGTTCGTTAATTTCGTAATTCGTTATTAATTCATTTTTTTTATAACGAAGCGATATTGAAACATTCAGGAGCAACTAAAAAACGAAACGAATTTTTCCAATTCGTTTCGTAATTGTTTCGAAATTGTTTCGTTATTATTTCGTTATTATTTCGTTATTATTTCCGTATGTCTGGTGCAAGTTTTATAGTCATTGTTTGTTTTATCAGTGATAAAAAATAAATTATCACACCAACAGTCAACAACAGAGGGAGAGGGAAGCTTCAGAAGTTCCCCCTGTCCCATTTGGAGGGTTTTTTAGCGTATTGCGCAATCGCGTCCGCCATTAACGAATCGATTCGTTATTGTTTCTAAATTGTTTCATAATTTCCGAAATTTCGTAAATATCGAATTTTTTAAAAGAAAAATTTTGGAATTCTTTTAAATAACAAAACGCAAAAAAACCCTAAAAACGAATCGAGTTTAGAAACAAATTTTTCCGTGGTTGGACAACCCTAGGACCAACTATATAATATTGACACTAGAACTTTAATGGTCAAATTTGGGCTTTGGCTGGGATGTTGTACTATTCTTTTTAATGCCAATTAGCAATATGTTTTATTGATTTTTCTTGGGATCATTTTTTTTATTTTTGTAATGACTGATATTGTCTTTGTCTAATATGTTGGTGTGATTTTACTTGTATTGGGTTGTTGTAGGGTTTTTTCAGGCTATATGGCCATGGTCTAGATGCATTCTCTCCTGATTTTTTTTAATACTGGTAGCCAGATTTTGTTCATTTTCATGGTTTCCTCCTTTCTGTTGAAATTGTCCACATGCTTGTGGATTTCAATGGCTTCTCTGTGTAGTCTGACATGGTGGTTGTGAGAGTGGTCCAGCATTTCCGTGTTCTCCAATAATATGCTGTGTCCAGGTTGGTTCATCATTGTTGTTTTGTTGGTTGTTGCCATAGATACCTGTGCATTACACACTTTTGTGGAGATGTGGCTGCCAAGGTAGCCAATGTTGGCCATTGAGTCACACTTGAGGATCTAGAAATTCTCAGAGAAAACATTATAATCAAATGTTATATATCAAATGGTCTCTGAGAGGTCCCCTCTCTCTTGTGGGGTTCCTCAGGGGGCCATTCTCTCCCCTCTGTTGTTTAACATCTATATGCGACCACTTGCTCAGCTGGTTCGAGGTTTTGGGCTTGAGTGTTATCAGTATGCCGATGACACTCAGCTGGTGGTGAAGATGGAAGGCCGACCGGACTCTGTACCCATCAGTGCCTCGAGGCCATTACTGGATGGCTACGTGCCAGCAGGTTGAGGGTAAATCCAGCAAAGACGGAGATCCTATGGCTGGGTCGACCAGGCAGTGGGGACATCCAGCTGCCTACCCTGGATGGCGAGGCACTACGCCTGTCACCATTGGTCAAGAGACTGGGAGACCTTTTGGACCCTCTGCTGACAATGGAGGCCCAGGTCTCCGCCGTTAGCAGAACCACCTTCTTTCACCTGCGGCAGGCTTGATTGCTGGCCCCCTCCCTGTCCAGGGACGACCTAGCTATGGTGATCCAGGCTACGGTCATCTCAAGACTGGACTACTGTAACGCCCTCTACATTGGCCTTCCTCTGTCGGTGATCCGGAAGCTCAAGTTGGTGCAAAATGCAGCTGCTCGGCTTCTTGCGGGAATTCTGATGAGATGCCACATCACCCCAATCTTACTACAGCTGCATTGGTTACCCGTTGAGCACCGGATCACTTTCAAAGTGATGGTACTCACCTTTAAGGCCTTGCATGGTCTGGGGCCGATGTATCTCAGGGACCAACCCCAGAGATCCCTCTGTTCTGAGGACCAAGATCTATTGGAAATTCCCAGTGTCAAGACCTTGCGTCTAACAGCAACCAGACGCAGAGCCTTCACAGCAGTGGCACCATCACTCTGGAATACTCTGCCACCTGAAGTCCGTGCCTTGCGGGATTTACCAGCTTTCCGCAGGGCATGTAAGACATACCTGTTTCGACAGGCTTTTAATGTTTGATAGTGTTGTTGTTAAATTGTTTTTAATTGCTTTTATACGTTGTTAGATTTTAGCCTGTTCTTGTAAGCCGCTCTGAGCCCCAGGGGAGTGGCGGCATATAAGTTTAAATAATAAATAAATAAATAAATAAATAAAATCTGTGAGTAATCAAATCTTCAAAAGCCAAACCCAAAAATATGGAAGACTGCCTGTATATTCTATCCAGATATCTCCAAACTAATTTTCTTGGTATTATGAATAATTAGCAATAAGGAGCAAAAAAAAAAAATTAATGGCGTCAATGTTTTCTTTCCTTCTTTTAACTAATATTTCAAAGAAAATTAGAAACCAAATGTTATACACATGCCAAGAGGGGGGAAATGAAGCTGCAATGAAAACATTATGTAAATATTTATTGTAAAGTCATTTACATAAAAAGGCTCAAAATAAAACAACTGTTCTGATGATTATATGTTGTTAAAACAAATATTGGTGCAGTCATAATCATGTAATTAAATTAGCAGACATTTTTATTTCCTCGATTCATTAATTTAACAACTTGTTGCAGAAAATGTGGAATTAATAAGAAACCAGCTTATAAAAAGCTTTCTGTAATTTATTTGCAACTTCATTAATGAATAATAAAAAGGAATGCAACATAAGGAATGAGGTTTGGACCCCACTATGCAGGCAATTTCAACAAAAATGATGGATTGCTTTTTGTTCCTCGGCTTCTTCATTATTAATGTGGAGAAAGCAGGAGGGAGTTATATTACTTCATTGTTCTTTAAAGAGGAACAAGTATAATAAGTGTAGCAATGGTTCAAGATTAAGCATATATAGGGTTTTTTTCCACTGCTACTTAGTAGGGCTGGGCGGTTTCGTTTCGTTAATTCGTAATTCGTTAATAATTCGTTAATTTTTTCAATTACAAAACGATAACGAACCATTCTGGAGCAATTATTAAAAACGAATTTTCAAAAACGTTTTGTAAATGCTTCGTATTTCGATATTGTATTCGTTTCGTTATTGTTTTGAGGTCGTTTCGTTATTATTTCCGCATGTCTGGGCCAGTTTTATGGTTTAATTAGTGAAAAAAAATTATAATATCACACCAACAGTCAACAACAGAGGGAGAGGGAAGCTTCAGAAGGTTTTGGAGGTTTTTTAGCGTATTTCGCGGTCGCGTCCGCCATTAACGAATCGATTTGTTATTGTTTCGGAAATCGATTCGTTAATTTTTTACCATTTACGAAATTTCGTAAATATCGAACTTTTTAAAAGGAAAATTTTGTAATTATTTTAAATATCGAAACAAAACCCCCCAAATACAAATCGATTTTAGAAACAAATTTTTCCGTTGTTACCCAGGCCTACTACTTAGTTCTCCTTCCACGTCAGCCTTATGCTTTAGGCCGAGTTCGGCAACTGATCTTGTGGGGCAACCTGGCAGGCTTCCATCTATATAAATAAAAATGTAATGTTCATTTGTGGGATAAATATTAGGCTTGGGCGGTTTCGTTCGTTAATTTCGTAATTCATTATTAATTCGTATTTTAATTAGCTTACGATCCAATATTGAGCCATGCAGGACTACTGTGAGGAGTAATTAAGATTTGAAACATTTTTTTCAATTTATTTCGTAATTATTTTGTAATTATTTTGAAATTATTTCGTAATTATTTCGTAATTGTTTCGTAATTATTTCCGCATGTCTGGTGCAAGTTTTATAGTTGTTGTTTGTTTTATCACACCAACAGTCAACAACAGAGGGAGAGGGAAGCTTCAGAAGTTCCTCCTGTCCCATTTGGAGGTTTTTTTAGCATATTGCGCAATCTCGTCCGCCATTAACGAATCGATTCGTAATTTTGCGAAATTTTGTAAATTTTGAAATTTTTAAAAGGAAAATTTTGGAATTATTAAAAAAAATGAAACGCAAGGGCCCCCTAAAAACGAAACGAGTTTAGAACCAAATTTTTCCGTGGTTACCCAAGCCTAATAAATATAACTCAAAAACCACTGGACAATTTGACACAAAATTTGGACACCACACCCCTAAAAAACCAACAAGTGACCATCACTCATAAACCCTCTCAAAAATAGTGAAAAGGACTTTAAAAAACCCCCAAAGCTAATATAGTGCATGCACAAAAACGACAGCTCCCAGCATCCTCTAGACCAGGGGTCCTCAAACTTTTAAAAAGAGGGCCAGGTCAAAGTCCTTCAAACTGTTGGAGGGCCGGGTTATAATTTGAAAAAAAACATGAATAAATTTGTGCTGGTACAGCCGTACCAGGAGCTCCAACTTCGTTTTCTTTCTATTTAATGTTTGCATGCATTCCAAGGTTTCAGAGGGTTTCCAAAAAGGTGACTTCCCTTGGTTTGCAGTTATAGGGCTAGCCACCTGTCTATCATTGTTGTGTTTGGTTCTGCCCCTTTCCCCAGGGATCTGGGGAGGAGAGGGAGCCATTTTTAGTTCAGTCTTACAGAAGGAAACTAAGCTATAGGATGTGGACCAGCTTTACCTGCAGAAAAGCTTCATTTCTTAAGAATTTCCGGAGGGAAAGTCCCAAAGCTTTGGCTGGGAGCTTACAGCCTCTCAGGCTTACAGCATCCGGGGGAAAACAGCTTTACAGACCCAAAGAACTCCAGCTGGAGAATCTACAAGCCTTGAGTGGTAGGTCTACTCAGCACTCAAGAAGCAGTTTGGATCCGGTAGTAGAACCCACATCAGCAAAGCTTAGATAGTAGACAGCCTGGGAGAGGTCAAAAAAGGGTTTTCCTTGTTAAAGAAAGAAATAGTTCTCCAAGCAAGGTGCCTGTCCATTGTAGACAAGTTAAGAAGCATTTGTTTGAAAACTGGTAGCTTTCTTAATCTGTCCACAAGGGACAAGCAACTTGCTTCAAGAACTGTTTCTTTCTTCTATAAAGGAAATCCTTGACCTTCCCTGGACAATCTGTTCTTAGGCTGGCGTGGGGCCCTACTCCCGGTTCCAATTTGCTTTATGGGTAACCCGAGTAGACCTTACCAGCCAAGATTTTGTAGATTTTCCAGCTGGTGTCCTTTACCTTCCAGCAAAGCTGGCTGTATTTCTTAGTAAAGCTGTGGAACTGCTTTTCCCCAAAGTTTGTGAGAAACGAAGCTTTCTACAGGTGGGAGAAGCTCTCATGTCCTGTAACTGGGCTTCTAAACTGTAAGACTGAACTTTCCCTCCCAGAACGTGCTGGGGAAAGGGGCAGAACTAAAGAACATAATGATAATTGATGGGTCATTGGCCCTATTATTGCAAACCAAGGGAAGCCACCTTATTGCAAAATGCATGGAACATCGGAATACATACAAACACTCAATAGAAAGGAAAAGAAGTTGGAGCTCCTGGTACAGCCATACCAGCACAACACATTACATTATCTGCACATTACATTTCTTGTGACATGTGTGTGTTGTCCTCACATATTCCAAGATGTTCTAGAAGCATGGGGTGTATTTTCACCACTAATTTGGGCTTTCCCTGAGCCATTTTAGGGTCACAAGGAAGCTGCTGTTGTTGCTTTGTTCTTTGTACTACAACATGTCTTTTGATGGTCCTAAACATTTGCAAAATTTCCATTATTTATTTGTCATGTCAGGGCAACCAGTCAATTGTATTACATTTCTAACAGAACAAAACAAACAAACAAACAAACAGACAGACAAAACACAAAATTTGCAAGCTTGGTAGTTGATTAAATGTCCTTTGACCAGTATCTGGCCACTTGGAGTGCTTCTGGTGTTGCTGCAAGAAGGTCCTCCATTGTGCATGTGGCAGGGCTCAGGGTGCATTGCAGCAGGTGGTCAGTGGTTTGCTTCTCTCCACACTCGCATGTCGTGGATTCCACTTTGTAGCCCCATTTCTTGAGGTTGGCTCTGCATCTCGTGGTGCCAGAGCACAGTCTGTTCAGCGCCTTCCAAGTCGCCCAGTCTTCTGTGTGCCCAGGGGGGAGTCTCTCATTTGGTATCAGCCATTGGTTGAGGTTCTGGGTTTGAGCCTGCCACTTTTGGACTCTCTTGCTGAGGTGTTCCAGCGAGTGTCTCTGTAGATCTTATAAAACTATTTCTAGATTTAAGTCATTGACGTGCTGGCTGATACCCAAACAGGGGATGAGCTGGAGATGTCACTGCCTTGGTCCTTTCACTATTGGCTGCTACTTCCCGGCGGATGTCAGGTGGTGCAATACCGGCTAAGCAGTGTAATTTCTCCAGTGGTGTAGGGCGCAGACACCCCGTGATAATGTGGCATGTCTCATTAAGAGCCACATCTACTGTTTTAGTGTGGTGAGATGTGTTCCAAAATTTCCCTTTCCCTCAGTATACTGTAGGTCATGATGCAGCTACTGTGTTACATCCATATTTTATACAATGTCTAGCATCCTTTGATGAAAACAGTAGGTATGACAGCGAGTAGTAAAACTAATGCCACAATTTCCATTTTTGGCACCAATATCCAATGCACAAGTAGAGTAAAGTATCATCACTGCTCAGTTATGCCTTAGTTATGTCTCAGCATGTGACTACATTCATTTGCCTTAAATTTTGCCTTCCAAGCTCTGCTCAAAATTAAGTCCCACTGTGCTCAATAGATTCTACATCTCAGTTATATGTGCACAGAGTTGTACCCTTGATCTTTGAATGTCTTGGCCTTAAATGTATTTACCGCTACAGATACTGGTTTAAAATAATATGAACTGACTCCTGCTGACTCTGAGCAATGAAGGGATTAAATGATGTTAAAGACTTTTTGTTAAACTGGATTTAAACTAAATTAACCTTTTGCACAAATAGAATCCTTGATCAGCTGCGGAGCTCTTGTGCCGAGTCACTCTTGATCTTTTGAATCTTTGGCAGATAATTGCTATAAGGATAAAATCCAGGCAATGGATCTCAACTCCAAGCTGCCAAAGAAAAATTGGGAGGAAAAGATATGATATATTTGGTTTTGCGCATGTGTTGTAATGTATTTTTTATTTATTTATTTGGCTTTTTAAATCCTTTCCACTGTGTTTTTCAGTGTTTTTATTTTTTGAGTGATCGTCACTCATTGGCCTGATAGGTATATTGCATCCAAATTTGTTGTCAATTCGTCCAGGGGTTTTTGCGTTATGTTAATCCCAAAAACAAACATTACACACACACACATACACACACACACTAGTCGTCCCCTGCCATGCATTGCTGTGGCCCAGTCTATGTATATTAGGGCTGGGCGGTTTCGTTTCGTTAATTCGTAATTCGTTAATTTTTTCAATTACAAAACGATAACGAACCATTCTGGAGCAATTATTAAAAAAAACGAATTTTCAAAAACGTTTTGTAAATGCTTCGTATTTCGATATTGTATTCGTTTCGTTATTGTTTTGAGGTCGTTTCGTTATTATTTCCGCATGTCTGGGCCAGTTTTATGGTTTAATTAGTGAAAAAAAATTATAATATCACACCAACAGTCAACAACAGAGGGAGAGGGAAGCTTCAGAAGGTTTTGGAGGTTTTTTAGCGTATTTCGCGGTCGCGTCCGCCATTAACGAATCAATTCGTTATTGTTCCGGAAATCGATTCGTTAATTTTTTACCATTTACGAAATTTCGTAAATATCGAACTTTTTAAAAGGAAAATTTTGTAATTATTTTAAATATCAAAACAAAAAAAAACCCCAAATACAAATCGATTTTAGAAACAAATTTTTCCGTTGTTACCCAGGCCTAATGTATATGTGTTTTGTGTCTATGTATATATATTTGTGTATATATGTATGTTTGTGTATATATGTGTGTGTGGTTTTGTGCATTCATTGTAATGTATTTTTAAATATATATTTTTTGGCTTTTAAAGTCTCTTCTGCTGTGTTTTTTAGTGATTTATGAGTGATGGTCACTCGTTGGCCTGATAGGTGTATTGTGTCCAAATTTGGTGTTAATTTGTCCAGTGGTTTTTGAGTTATGTTAATCCCACAAACGAACATTACACACACACACACACACATATTAGGCTTGGGTGATCAAAAAAAGGTTCAAAACTCATTTCGGATGTAGGGGGCGCTGGAGATTCGATTTTGAAATTATTTCTGAAATTTTCTTGAAAAAAAGATCGGAAATATCAGGAAATACAAATCACTTCGTTTGCTTTGTTAATGGAAAAGTGCCCCTCCCTCCCTCCAAAAACCATTAAAATCTCGCAGTTTCCCTTCCTTCACCTACAATCAAAGAGCATTCTGAACTCTGTTCCCACACAGAACCCCCATGACCAACAGAAAATACTGAAAGGGTTTGGTGGGCATTGACCTTGACTTTCGGAGTTCACCTTACTTATTTTTACTTTACTTAGGCGATCCCTCGTTGGACGAGTAAGATGGTCTTCCTTGATGACTATTTTTGTGTGAAGTGGCCTTCAGGAAGAGCTGTTCTTAGCCACGCCCACCTCGTCCCTCTTTGCATCGCCGGGCGTGCAAAGCCACATCCGAAAATAATTCCGAACAATGGGGAAGTTGTTTCAGTTCAGAATTGCTCCTCCCACTATTCCTGCATGGCTTGAAATTGGATCAAAAGGTAATTTAATCCGAATTAATTACGATTTTAGAAACTAACGAACAAACTTACCCAAGCCTAATATATATATATTCTAAACTAATGATTGGTACAGGAATTATTTGATACATGAATGCTGAAATGTCACCAGTTAAATTGTCTGATGGCAATAAACTCAAAAGAGGGATGGACAACATATATTCCATGTTATTGTCCTGCACTATGCCTAACACTGGGCACTTCAAGAAAGCACTAAATCACGGGTTTTAAACAGGGGCAAAAAAATCCTTGGATTTCAAAAGAGGTCCACATACAGATTTGTTGGTCCCGGGACTTCTTTGCCTGTTGTCCAGACTTGTTTTGTTGTGAGATTTAGAGGCTCCCAAGATGGTTGCCGCAGGACTTTCACTGGAAACTTTGGTGGGGTTTTTTTTTTAAAAAAAGAAATCCTCAAGATGCAGATATGCAGAGACTCACTGCAAAAGTTTTGTTTGTCCTGGCCAGAGAAACTGTGCCCATCACATGTTTCACAAAGTTTCTGGCACACAAACAAGTTTTTTGCCTTCTACTCAAGTGTCACCTTCTTTTTAGGAACCAACCAATCAGGAACAAACATTTAAACCCTGGGAACAAATCCAGATAAAAAATCCCGTGATTTCCAATTGCAGGGACATACAGACATGCGAAAATCTACATATTCCGTACCTTAAGAATTCTGACTCGCCCACAGTAGTCCACGCACCTGTTACATCCCATATAGACTACTGCAATGCTCTTACGTGGGGTTGCCTTTGAAGACTGTTCGGAAGCCTCAAATGGTCCAACAGGTGGCGGCCAGGTTGTTAACAGGAGCGGCGCTCAGGGAGCATACAACTCCTCTGTTGCGCCAACTTCACTGGCTGCCAGTCTGCTACCGAGCACAATTCAAATGCTGGCTTTAGCCTATAAAGCCCTAAATGGTTTTGGCCCAGCTTATCTGTCCGAACGTATCTCTCCTTATGAACCATCTAGGACCCTAAGATCTTCTGGGGAGGCCCTGCTCTTGGTCCCGCCTTCTTCATAGATTTGGTTGGCGGGAACAAGAGACAGGGCTGTAATAAAGATCAAAGTAAACCTTGGCAGGGTAGAAACAATCCCACCCACTTGCCCACAAGTGTGAAGGGTTAACGTTCAGCTGGACACTACTTTAACAAAGATAATTGACTAAGACGAGGGGGAAAGACTCTCTTATCCCCACCTCAGTAATACTGTCAAGTGACCAATTGTGTTAACGATGATAAAGACCGATGTATTAGGTAGATTTGCCGCCACCACCTCAATTAATGTCTGAGGAAAACAGGAGTGTGAATGTGGGATTGGTAAAACTTGTTCAAGCCCTTGGTTCTTCTTTAGAGACTGCTTCTTTCGCTGACTGGACTGGAATTGAGTTGTCTTCAGGCTAACAGAGGTCTAATGATTGTGACAGACCGAGGCAGACACCAGTTTAAAGATGAAAACACAAACAGGTTTATTTTAAACTTGCTGAACAAATCAACTCTTAATAAGAGTGGCACAAAAGCGTAATGCGGTTTACTTGAGGCTTAGCTGGCTTAGACAAACAGTCTTTTCTTAAAGACTTTAACTTTTGTTCCCCAGTGAGTTCCTTGCCCCACACTGGCTACTATACCGACACAGTGTGTCCTTGAGAACAGCCCACTGACTGCCTCACAGAGCAAAATAGTCTTTCCTACACTGACCCTACTCTGTACAGTGCTTCAGGAACCTCTGCCTATCCTATGCTCTAATCCCAAGGCTCACTTCAAAAGTTCTCCCTGTCTAAATTCTTCACAGCTCCCTCTTCCTAAAATACTTCTTCACTCTACGATGTTTAAAGCTCTTCTCCCCAGCTTGTCAAATAAGACAGCCTTTTTTCCCCTCTCAAAGCTAACTCCTCCTCTGACTGCTCTAGCCAATCAGGAGTCGGCTGACTCCTCCCTCTTGCCTCTTAGCTCTCCTGCCTATCTCTGAACATGTCAGCTACTATCTTCAGGCTTCGGCCTTCCTGGCAAAAGGTTAGATTCATGACAGGGCCTTCTCAGTAGTGGCCCCTCAGCTGTGGAATTTATATTTTTATCAGTTTTAATATTTTATTTAATGTTATTTATGCTAAATGTTTTAATTGTTTTTATGTTATTGCGGGCATTGAATCGTGCCGTTTGTAAACCGCCCTGAGTCGCCCTCAGGCTGAGAATGGCGGTATATAAATATAATAAATAAATAAATAAATAAATAAATAAATAAATAAATAAATATTAGACTCAAAACCACAATATTTCTGCACTTGGAAATCTCATGTTTTTTGCCTTTAGTAGCAATTGCTTCTGCATTTACATGGAATGGTGTTTGGCCACCCTCTTGTTTGCTGTGATCGCTCCTAGGATAAAGGTACTGTCTGGACGGGCCTCCTAGTTTACATACTGCAGAGAGTTGTAGGATTTGCAGCAGCAATCCATCTGGAGGGTCATGTGTTTTCCACTCTCCTCCTATTGATATCTATTACACACGCACATAAGAGTGAGCATTGAAATACACAGCCATAGCCCTCTCTATTGTTTCTAGAAATAACATTCATTATTCTTCCATCCTGTTCCAATTTATTGGCAAGCGACTACAATTTAAGCTAATGAACCATTAATTCTCACCAGAGCAGTCCACTAACTGTGCCTCTTCCATTAACTCTTTTAAGTAATTAATGAATTATTAATAATAAAATAAGACTTTAGTAAGATAACTATAGTTTGCTCATGTTCTCAAATTTTCCACTAGAATGACGGGTATATTATAACATTGTCAGAATGTGAAACTTCACTCAAAGGGTGTCAGTAAGGGGAAAGTGTCCCTAAACTCCAGTTGTGTCAGGATTTCTTCCTTAAACTTATTTATATGCATAACACTTCTGCTTAGATAATTAGATTGGCTACATAATTACCCTTGTTAAAATCTAATGAGTTAGAGAAATGCTCCAGTTCAACTCCTGACCCACTTTAGCGGATTTTAAGTTTGACCGTGTCTTCTTGAAAGGATGCTGGAGGGTCATTCTAAGCCAATGGAACGGAAAGAATAAGGAACTAATTTGAAACAAAATCCTAGCTTTAAACATGTAGTACAGGTTGAAGGTACAATAATAATGATTGCTGGAGCTTATAGGAAGTTCTGCAAATGTAACCGGAGAATAAGTAAATATAATAGGTTCTTGGCGAAAAAATACCGTATATACTCTAGTATAAGACGACCCGAATATAAACCAAGGTGCTTAATTTTCCCACAAAAAACTGGGAAAATGCATTGACTGGAGTATAAGCCAAGGGTGGGAAATGCAGCAGTTACTGGTAAATTTCAAGACAAACATAGATACTAGGCTTGGGTGGTTTCGTTCGTTAATTTCATAATTCGTTATTTATTCGTATTTAAATTAGCTTACGATCCAATATTGAGCCATGCAGGAATTGTGTGAGGAGTAATAAAGATTCGAAACAATTTTTTCAATTTATTTCGTAATTATTTCGTAATTATTTTCGCATGTCTGGTGCAAGTTTTATAGTTGTTGTTTGTTTTATCACACCAACAGTCAACAACAGAGGGAGAGGGAAGCTTCAGAAGTTCCTCCTGTCCCATTTGGAGGTTTTTTTTAGCATATTGCGCAATCTCGTCCGCCATTAACGAATCGATTCATAATTTTATGAAATTTCATAAATTTCCAAAAAATTTAAAGGAAAATTTCAGAATTATTTAAAAAAATGAAACGCAAGGGCCCCCTAAAAACAAAACAAGTTTAGAACCAAATTTTTCCGTGGTTACCCAAGCCTAATAGATACCAATAAAATTACATTAATAGAGGCAGCAGTAGTGTGCCGTCCGCCCAGACGTTATAACAAATAAGACTCAACGTGCTTCTCTCTATAGCTGAGCGAACTGCAGTTGTCTATCTTGAAAACTTAAGATACTAAGCAACTGAGACTAGTACTGGTTTAAACATCAAAAGAGAATTTATTTACACAAAGTCCTTGAAGATTTGGCACAGTTCATACATTGAAAACAAACAGTCAATAGATGAAGCTACAAAAATATTCTTTCCTTCCTATAGTTACAGAGGCAACCCTTTCTCCAGATGGCAGAAAAGATTCTGGAATCTTAACACCCTAACCTAAAGCTGTTGTGGTTTAGAAAAAAGCAGGTTTTTTTCCCTATCTATAACTTAAGGTCAGTCCTGGCGACAAAGCAGTCACGACTCTCTCTCTATAACTATATAACTCAATCTTCTCAACTAAGCTTATCCATCTATAATATCTCAATACAGCTCAATACACAATATACTATCTATATTCACTCAATATAGCTTACTCAGTTTATCTATACTATCTATAGCTTAATATATCTTACTCAGTTTAGCTTAATACTTATCTATAGAGTATAACATACTATCTATAGCTTAATATATCTTACTCAGTTTATAATGTATTGCTTAATACTTATCTATAACTCAATTTATAGTTTTTGCAATGGTTCTCCCAGAGCTAACTGCTTAGCCATCAGCACGTCTGAAGTCTTTCCTCAAACTGAAAAGGCAGGGGAGAAACTAAAATGGAGATCTTTCCCTGGGAGAAAAGGCGGTCCCTAAACTCAAAGAGCTGCTCTCTAAGCCAATAGTTGCAAAGAGGACTGCAGATTCTGATACTATTAACTTTTAGGACTCTTGCAAAGATGCAGCAGCCCTGGGAGAAAATGCAAGAGGAAGCAACCTCAAGCAACTATAAAGTAAGGCAAATCAGGCTCCTGGGAGATGGAACAAATAGGTTAAACGTTTTTCAATATTTACATAAAGTTGTAATTTAAGATAAGACCGGCCAACTCTGATTAAACCATTATTCTAACCTTCTTCAATGTAAATGTGCTTTATGTAACCTTCCAATGTTAATAAAGAGGGTAAAATAATGTAGTAATAACAATAATACAAAGAGTAAAATAATCAAAATGCAATATTAACAGTAATAATCGAGTAAAATAATAAATGCACTAATAATTAATAGAGTAAAATAATAAATGTAATAATAATAAATAGATGTTCTGTCTTCCAGGAGCATGGTTTACATTGCCTTTTAGCTGCACGGGATAGCATTCCTTTGCATTTCCCCAGAGTTGCTACAGACCCAGCAGCACCCTGGAATTTAAACAGTATCAGAGTCTGGAAAGCCAGGCTGCAGGCCCTCGGCAGTTATTGGTTTAGAAAGTATCTCTTTGGGTTTGGAGTACGACCTTTTTCCTGGGGTTGAGATCTCCATTTTGGAATCTCCCCTGGATCTTCAGTAGAGAAAAGAGCCTCAGATGTGCTGTTGGTCAGGCAGGGAACTCTGAAAAACCCATTGTGAGTACAATTGAGTACAATTGAGATAGATAGAATAGCAATTGAAATATTGAGTTATAGATAGATATAGGGATAAAAAGAAGCTTATTGAGTTATTAAGAAAGGCAATTGAGATAGAGAAGCTGATTGTGTTATAGATAGATATTGAGAAATAGAGAGAAATAGTTATTGAGTACTATTGAGCATTACTTCATCTCCAAAGCTAACCTTGAGCTTAGATGGGGAAAGGCCTGTTCTTTCTAACCATAGCAGCTCAGGGTTAAGGTGAAAGATCCCAGGATTTTTTCCACCATTTGGAGAAAGGTTACCTCAGTAATTGAAGAAAAAGGGAAAGAAAGAACATCTCTATGGTTTCCCAAATTGACTGTTTGTGTTGTAACTTTATCAAGCTGTGCCAAGTCTGCCAAGGACTTTGGAAATAAATATTTTGTTGATGTTCATATCTTGACTGGCATCAGTTGCTGAAAGTATTGAGTTATTGCTTCAAAGAAAGACCCCCAGCAGTTCACCCAGATAAAGAGAGAAGCACATCATAGTTTTAATGTTATAGTATCTGGGTGTGACGGCACAATAGAGTAAAATAATAAATGCAATAAAAACAATAAATAGAGTAAAATAATAAATGTAATAATAATAGTAAATAGAGTAAAATAATAAATGTAATAAAATGATAATAATGGAGTAAAATAATGTAAATGTAAGAATAATAGTAAATGGAGTAAAATAATAAATGTAATAAAATAACAATAATATCAGAGTAAAATAATAAATAACTTTAACTCGAGTATAAGCTGAGGTGGGGTTTCAGCCTTTAAAAAGGGCTGAAAAACTCGATTTATACTTGAGTATACATCCTTTCTGGCTTATATTGTGAAACATAACATATAAAATCATCTTAGAAATTTTCAGATGACCAGTCCTCTGCTGTATTTTGGAGATCTGCCATGCAGACAAAAGTATGCGTACAATTAAAAAGTAAAAAAAAAATTATTAAAACATGCACACGACACATTATTTACTTAATGATGGAATTATTAAAATGCATACACAAGTACAGTATTTTTGGACACTATTTGTCCCTCTGTTATTGGAGAAGATGGGGTCAACTTTGGGCAATCTGGAAAACTACAGGAAAGGAGATTCCACCTGAACATTATGAACCCAGAGGGTGCACACCAATGCTTCCTCTTCATCCTGGAAAGAAGTGATAAGTGGAGTGCCGCAGGGTTCTGCTTGGGCTTGGTCCGGTTCAACATCTTTATTAATGACTTAGATGAAGGGCTAGAAGGCATGATCATCAAGTTTGCAGATGACACCAAATTGGGAGGGATAGCCAATACTCTAGAGGACAGGAGCACGATTCAAAACGATCTTGACAGATTAGAGAAATGGGCAAATACTAATAAAATGAAGTTCAACGGGGACAAATGCAAGATACTCCACTTAGGCAGGAAAAAAATGCAGTGAATGGGGGACGATGATGCCTGGCTCAAGAGCAGGACGTGTGGAAAAGATCCTTGTGGACAACAAGTTAAACATGAGCCAACAATGTGATGTGGCGGCAAAAAAAGCCAATGGGATTTTGGCCTACATCAATAGGAGCCTAGTGCCTAGATCTAGGGAAGTCCTGCTACCCCTTTATTCTGCTTTGGTTAGACCACACCTGGAATATTGTGTCCAATTCTGGGCACCACAATTCAAGAGAGATATTGACAAGCTGGAATGTGTCCAGAGGAGGGCGACTAAAATGATCAAGGGTCTGGAGAAACAAGCCCTATGAGGAGCGGCTTAAGGAGCTGGGCATGTTTAGCCTGAAGAAGAGAAGGCTGAGAGGAGACATGATAGCCATGTATAAATATGTGAGAGGAAGTCATAGGAAGGAGGGAGCAAGCTTGTTTTCTGCTTCCCTGGAGACTAGGACACGGAACAATGGCTTCAAACTACAAGAAAGGAGATTCCATCTGAACATGAGGAAGAACTTCCTGACTGTGAGAGCCGTTCAGCAGTGGAACTCTCTGCCCCGGAGTGTGGTGGAGGCTCCTTCTTTGGAAGCTTTTAAACAGAAGCTGGATGGCCATCTGTCAGGGGTGATGAATGCAATATTCCTGCTTCTTGGCAGGGGGTTGGACTGGATGGCCCATGAGGTCTCTTCCAACTCTTTGATTCTAATGACTATGAGAGCTGTTCAGCAGTGTGGTGGAGGCTTCTGCTTTGGAGGCTTTTAAACAGAGTCTGGATGGCCAACTGTCAGAAGCGTTTTGAAGGCAATTTTCCTGCTTCTTGGCAGAATGGGGTTGGACTGGAAGACCAATGAGGTCTCTTCCAACCATAGGATTCTATTATTATGTTCCTTGATTTGTGTTTGGGCAATGCTGCATTTGGTGGTCCCTATGTAGACTTGTCCACAACTGCATGGTATACAGTAGACTCCTGCAGAGGTGAGAGGATCCCTCTTGTCCTTTCCTGAACATAGCATACGTTGGATTTTCTTAGTGGGTCTCTCGGTAGGTTGCGTTTCTTCACCAGCTTCCCAATACTTCTATATTTTGAGTAAATATACAATTACAGTCTGCTCTCCATATCCACATATTCAACCATCTACTTTATGTAAGGATCACAATTTCTCTATGCAATTTCTCTATATCATAGGGTTTGAGCATCCATGGATTGTAGTGTCAACAAGAGGTCTTGGAACCAGACCCAGTTTATCCCAAGGGTCTATTTCACATATTCCTTGGCAAGGAAAAAGAACAAAATCTCCCAATATGAACAAAACAAGGATGGAATGAGAATATAGTGGAATTGCCCAGAAACCCAATGGAATCAAGGCTGAATGAGTTTCTCATTTCGTATTCAGTTTTGTGATAGCTATTGACACTCTTTCCAGCATTTTTCATATGAAAATAAGGACATGCTTATTTGAACTGCACAACAGATGAAATTCTCCATCCTTATACCTCAGCAAATTTGTATAGGCTTTCATTGCTAATAAGGACAAGCACAGAGAACAATTTGCCAGGGAAACACACCAGAAAACAGAGGCTGTGCCTGTGAAAAGGAAACAGTTGAAACATATGCATTAAGTAGGGGGTATCAAAAGTCTGTGCCATTGCCAACTTATTTTTCCTCTGGCAGAGCTTGAGCCTTCCACAGCTGCCTGCAAATGCAGTGAAGAGGAAAAGGCGAGCTTTCTCTATGTCACACAGCTGTGCAAGGCACCAGAGCCCTGCCAGAAAGGGAAGGTCACCAGCAAAAGCACACCTGCCTCTTTGGCTGATCTCACCCATTCTTCATCCCATTTCCCAGCCTACTTCCCATCTGTAGGATGAATCAGAATTTTGATCCCTGTCCATTTTAATTTCCAAATAGTTTTCAAAGGCATCTCTAAATGGGCCACAGTCCAATCATTTTACAGCAATATAGTGCCAGCATGCATCACTATGTTGGGTCAGATCAGATACCTTCAGGAGCAGGAATGATAAGTTCATGAATCTCTAGCTCAGTGTCTCTCTACCTTCCTAATGCCATGAACCCTTAATACAGTTCCACATGTTGAGATGACCCCCAACCATAACATTATTTTCACTCCTACTTCATAACTGTAATTTTACTACTCTTGTGCCATTACACCCAGACGCTATAACGTTAAAACTAAGATGTGCTTCTCTCTGGGCGAACTGCTGGGGGTCTTTCTTTGAAGCAATAACGCAATACTTTCAGCAACTGATGCCACTCAAGATATGAACATCAACAAAATATTTATTTCCAAAGTCCTCGGCAGACTTGGCACAGCTTGATAAAGTTACAACACAAACAGTCAATTTGGGAAACCATAGAGATGTTCTTTCCTTTTCCTTCAATTACTGAGGTAACTTTTTTCCCAAAAGGTAGAAAAAATCCTGGGATCTTTCACCCTAACCCTGAGCTGCTATGGTTAGAAAGAACAGGTCTTCCCCTGCTGATGGCTTTCCTAATGCCATGAACCCTTAATACAGTTCCACATGTTGAGATGACCGCCAACCATAACATTATTTTCACTCCTACTTCATAACTGTAATTTTGCTACTGTTGTGCCATTACACCCAGACGCTATAACGTTAAAACTAAGATGTGCTTCTCTCTGGGCGAACTGCTGGGGGTCTTTCTTTGAAGCAATAACGCAATACTTTCAGCAACTGATGCCACTCAAGATATGAACATCAACAAAATATTTATTTCCAAAGTCCTCGGCAGACTTGGCACAGCTTGATAAAGTTACAACACAAACAGTCAATTTGGGAAACCATAGAGATGTTCTTTCCTTTTCCTTCAATTACTGAGGTAACTTTTCTCCAAAAGGTAGAAAAAATCCTGGGATCTTTCACCCTAACCCTGAGCTGCTATAGTTAGAAAGAACAGGTCTTCCCCTGCTGATGGCTCTCCGCTCGTCACTTCTTTCCAAGATGAAGAGGAAGCCGTGGGGAGAATCACTCTCTGGGTTTGTCCATTTAACCAATTACAGATCCACCTCACTGTAGTTTTGCCTAGCCCACATTGGACTAGTTTCCTTACCAGAAGGTCATGGGGGACCTTGTCGAAGGCCTTCCTGAAATCCAGGCATGCTACATCCACGGCATTCCCCGCATCTACCCAGCTTGTAACTCTATCGAAAAAAGAGATCAGATGAGTCTGGCATGACTTGTTTGTCATAAATCCATGTTGACTATTAGCGATGACCGCATTTGTTTCTAAGTGTTTGCAGACCACTTCCTTAACAATCTTTTCTAGAATCTTGCCTGGTATCGACATGAGGCTGATCAGACGGTAATTGTTTGGGTCATCCTTTTTTCCCTTGATTGGGACCACATTGGCTCTCCTCCAGTCTGCTGGAACTTCTCCCGTTCTCCAAGAACTCTCAAAGATTATTGCCAATGGTTCGGAAATGATTTCTGCTAGTTCCTTCAATACTCTTGGGTGTAGTTGATCTGGCCCTGAAAGGGGACTTGAACTCATTTAGAGCGGCCAAGTATTCCTGGATGACTTGTTTCCCAATTAGGGGTTGGATGTCCTCTAATCCCTCATCCACTCCGTATTGCTGAGGTTGAAGATGACTTTCTTTTTGTGAGAAGACCGACTCATTAGCTCACATTATACAAAACATCCTGGCTGCAATGTGGTAATCACAATGCAGTGAACCACAATTTTCCTTAATATGTTTAATGTTTGGAAAGCAAACCATTTCAATCAAACTCTTTCTAAGGCATAAGGTTGGGCATTTTTTGAATTGCTTGGCTTTCTTATTGTTTTTCTTAACTCTATTAAAAGTTCATTACTCATCGAGATCTGTCTAATGGGGGTAAAATGTCTTTTAAGTATTGTTTAAGGGTGAGTAAAGGTCTACGTGTGTCAAAACACATTAAACAGCACGAGTCCAAACAGCCCTTTGGAGGTGTTTTTTTTTAAAAAAATCCCCCTCCCAGTGTATTACTTTTAAAATTGAGATGGGAAAATTTTCCTTGTCAAAGGCTGGATGGCAAGCAGCTGTGCTTATTAAAAGAAAAACTGCTTAGTAGCTTTATAATCAATTATGTGTAATTAACAGAAAATTATAATAGTTAATGTAAAGCTGGAGTCATGCTGCGATCTTCAGAATGCTAAGGACATTGAGGCTGGCTGCCCTTAACAAAGTTGCTTTCATTTTATTGCTAAGGGCAAACTACATGTTACACATAAATGACTGTAATGAAGTCACTGCAGATCGGTTCATTTTTGTATACCATATAATTTGTTAGAAGTCATGGCCACAAAGCACAGTGGTGACCACAGGCTCAAGCAGCTTTGAGACAGAAATGAAGACATCTCTGTGGTATTATGGTATTCACTCTTAGTCTTTTGCACTTGTGCAGTTTACTACTCTTGACTTCCCTCAATGTTGGTTCTTGACTGCCTTCTTCTTCTTCTTCTTCTCCTTTGTATTATTATTATTATAATCACGGTGGCGCACTGGGTTAAAGCCCAGTGCCGGCAGGATTGAAGACCAACAGGTCGCAGGTTCGAATCCAGGGAGAGGCGGATGAGCTCCCTCTATCAGCTCCAGCTCCTCATGTGGGGACATGAGAGAAGCCTCTCACAAGGATGATAAAAACATCAAATCATCCGGGTATCCCCTGGGCAACGTCCTTGCAGATGGCCAATTCTCTCACAACAGGAGTGGCTCCTGACACGACAAAAAAACCCATCATAATCATCATCATCATCATTGAGTTCTCAACCTTTTTTTACCAGGGCCCACTTGACCAGGGACTGTTCTCCAACATTAGTACCAAAAGAGTTACGAATCAGCTTTTGTTCAACTTTTGGGCTGCTGATTTAAAGAATTCCGAAATTTTCCTTTAAAAAAGTTCGAAATATACGAAATTTCGTAAAATTATGAATCGATTCGTTAATGGCGGACGCGATTGCGCAATATGCTAAAAAAAAACCTCCAAATGGGACAGGGGGAACTTCTGAAGCTTCCCTCTCCCTCTGTTGTTGACTGTTGGTGTGATAATTTATTTTTTATCACTGATAAAACAAACAACAACTATAAAACTTGCATCAGACATACGGAAATAATTACGAAACAATTTCGAAACAATTTCAAAACAATTTTGAACCAATTACGAAACAATTACGAAACAATACGAAATAAATTGGAAAAATTGTTTCGATTTTTAATTACTCCTCACAGTAGTCCTGCATGGCTCAATATTGGACCGTAAGCTAATTTAAATACGAATTAATAACGAATTACGAAATTAACGAACTACGAAATTAACGAACTACGAAATTAACGAACGAAACCGCCCAAGCCTAATATATATATATATGCTCTGTGCATAATGAGTACCTTAAAAACAAAAGAACCAATAAACGAAATCACACCAAATTTGGCAACAAAACGTCATACAACACAAGGAGTGACCATCACTCAAAAAATTATGATTTTTGTCATTTGGGAGTTGTAGTTGCTGGGATTTATAGTTCACCTATAATCAAAAAGGATTCTGAACTCCACCAACGATGGAATTGAACTGGGGCAAACTTCCCACACATGACCAACAGAAAATACTTAAGGCCAACCAGTCCAATTCCCTTCACCAGGGCAAGAAAACGTAATCAAAGCCCTCCTGACAGAGAGCCATCCACCCATAGATATAGATATATATGATTCACACACACAGAGAGATAAAGTATTATAGATTTGAAAGGGACTCCTAAAGATGGACAATTATATGTTGCATGTTCCAGAGTAGACAAACCAGACAATCTCTACGTCAACACTGTCAAAGAAACATCAAGAAATACTGTTTACCCACAAGCATAAAGACATTACATAGATTAGAAACCAGCACTTTCTAATTACTTTATTTTCCATACCACCAGACTGGGCCACAGCAACGCGTGGCAGGGGACCGCTAGTATTTAATTATCTAGAACTGATGTGGTCTATCGAATGCAATTTGCTGAATCAACACCCCAAATAACCCCAGGAACCGGCCTAAAAATGAAGACACCAAGAAAAAAAAATGGTTGGACTGTGTTATTTTGCTTGTCCATGGATTTTGTTAATGCTCGTGTAAGAAACAAAGAAGGAAAGGTGGCTGAGGTTGTAAACATTATGAAAAGTGGAGCGTAGGACCCAAGAAACTGACCGTAACTGCTTTCTCTTGCCTCCTCACCTCGGATGCATGACCACGAGGAAGGGAGTGTGGTCCATGGGATGTTGCAACAGTATAGTAACGGTGAGGTCGCGGATCATATTTTCATTCTTGTGGACCAGTGGTGGTCCAAGGAGTCACTATTATAGAGGATGTAGTCTTCCTCAATGGCATGCCTTCTAGATGGTTACACTCCAACTCCCAAAATCTCTGACCAGAATGACCAGTGGTCAGGAATATTGGAAGCTGGACTCTAAAATGGATGGAAGCATGAAACTAAGGAAGCTTGGTGCAGATTGGGTTGTTGTAGGTTTTTCCGGGCTATATGGCCATGTTCTGGAGGCAATTTTTTCTCCTGACGTTTCGCCTGCATCTATGGCAAGTATCCCCATAGATGCAGGTGAAATGTCAGGAGAAAAATTGCCTCCAGAACATGGCCATATAGCCCGGAAAAACCTACAACAACCCAGTGATTCTGGCCATGAAAGCCTTCGACAATACATTGGTGCAGATTCTTAATAATCAATATGTACTGGTATAATTAAAAGCTCACCTGTATTTTCCCCAGAAATAACCTCTATCCCCCAAAGACAGTCGTAAATAGCATTTAAATCACTTTTTTCAGAATATAATTCTATGTCTGTTTTCTTCTATTATTTATTCAGCTTCAATAAGCAAACTCTTTACCCAGAGCCTTGAACTGGAACTTTGTGGGATATAACACTGCCAAACCCACAGATGTTTTGGGCTCATTTAAATTCAAACTCACAGGAGACCACCTCTTTTTGTTTTGCGAAATGGGATTCAGATTGCCTCAAATGCTCATATATAATGGATTTCTACTGGCTGAACACATTTTCATTCAGCATTATGTCTTCTCGAGTGCCTAGGCTTTTGAGTGGGCCAAAAGCTGTCTAATCAACTCCCCGGAGTCTTGATTTGGATATTTAGAATTGAGGGACTTGTATATTGAACTCAGCCAGTGGCCAACTTGGGAATGGGAAGGGAGCCAGAAGTCCATATTCTTAAACCTTAAACCAGCGTTTCTCAACCTGGGGTTCTGAACCCCTGGGGGGATCATGAGGGGGTGTCAGAGGGGTCAGCAAAGACCATCAGAAAACATATATTTCTGATGGTCTTAGGAACCTCTTTGGCAGAGAAGGCTGAAGATCTCTCCGCTTGTCTGTCTTCTTCCTTTTTGGAAACAGACAGTGAATCCTCCCACCAAAAGCCTTCCTCTGCTGTGATTGGCTAGCCTCTCAGACAAGGGGAGGGCTGTTTCTGAGACTTCAAGTGGGGAGGGCAGAGCAGGCGTGCTCGGCACATGGAAACTTGGTGCGCATGTATGGGTGAGGGATAGTGTGGAAGGCGCGAGGGAGGCTCATGCCATGCCAACAAGTAGCTTCAAGGCATAGGAATTCTGTGTGAGAAGTTTGGCCCAATTCTATCATTGGTGGGATTCAGAATATTCTTTGATTGTACGTGAACTATAAATCCCTGTTGCAATCCAGAGCAGGGAACGAGGCCCTAAGATAACTATCCACCACATTTGTCTGTGAAAAACAATCATTTTTTATTGAAGAAAAATGGTTACAAAATAAAGGAAAAATGCAAGTCAAAAGCCACAGCAAAATCAGCAAACATGAATTTAAATGGACAAAACAAAACCCAAAGCCACACTGTAAACTACTGGAACCTGTTAGCAATCCACTAACCGTGCTTGATATCCTAGAAATCTTTCAAGACCATTGCCAGGGAAACCGGGAGAACTGCCAAGGTCTTCATCAATCTGAAACAATGCCTGAACTGAGAAAGTCAGCCCGGTGGAAGGCACTTCAAGCCGAAGAATTGGTTCCGTGAACCGCCCCTCTGCTTTGAAGCCATTGTTTGTATTTCTTTTAATCGGGAAGACCTCTGCAAGCTGAGTGATTTACTTCTGTCTTGCCAAATCTGGCCCCTTCTGTTCTCATTAAAGTTAACAGGTGCAGAAGGGAGTGAAAGGTCATGGCTTCCCTCTGAAACATTCTCATGAACACTGGTACTTTCATTTTCCAAATCTACAGAAGTTCCTTCCTCACTAATTTCAGGAACATTGGCATTTTCCAAACCTACAGAAGTTTCTTCCTCACTAATTTCAGGAGCATTGGCATCAAGAGGTACATTTTCATTAGCATCAGTAAATATATTTTCATTAGCATCAGGAGGAACAAACAGAGAATCAGGTTCAAGTTCAAACTCAGGCTGAACCCCAACAACCCCAGCAATTACAACTCCCAAATGTCAAGGTCTATTTCCCTCAAACTCCACCAGTGTTCACATTTGGTCATATTGAGTATCCGTGCCAAATTTTGTCCAAATCTATCATTGTTTGAGTCCACAGTGCTCTCTGAATGTAGGTGAACGACAACTCCCAAACTCAAGGTCAATGCCCACCAGACCCTTCCAGTATTTTCAGTTGGTTATGGAAGTTACTTCTCCTCATAGCTCAAGGTGTTTTGGGCTCATTTAAATTCAACGCAGTTAAAGTGCATAGATAAAAACATAAGACCAGCATTTTTCAACCTGGGGGTTGGGCCCCCGGGGGGGGGGTCATGAAGGGTTATCAAAGGGGTCACCAAAGACCATCAGAAAACAAATAATTTTCTGTTGGTCATGGGGGTTCTGTGTGGGAAGTTTGGCCCAATTCTATCTTTGGTGGGATTCAGAATACTCTTTGATTGAAGGTGAACTATAAATCCCAGCAATTACAACTCCCAAATGTCAAGGTCTATTTCCCTCAAACTCCACCAGTGTTCACATTTGGGCATATTGAGTATTCGTGCCAAGTTTGGTCCAGATCTGTCATTGGTGGGATTCAGAATATTCTTTGATTGTATGTGAACTATAAATCCCAGCAATTACAACTCCCAAATGTCAAGGTCTATTTCCCTCAAACTCCACCAGTGTTCACATTTGGGCATATTGAGTATTCGTGCCAAGTTTGGTCCAGATCTATCATTGTTTGAGTCCACAGTGCTCTCTAGATGTAGATGAACTACAACTCCAAAACTCAAGGTCAATGCCCACCAAATCCTTGCAGTATTTTCCGTTGGTCGTCATGGGAGTTCTGTGTGCCAAGTTTGGTTCAATTCAATCGGTGGTGGAGTTCGGAATGCTCTTTGATTGTAGGTGAACTATAAATCCCAGCAACTACAATACCCAAATGACAAAATCAATCCGCCCCCAACCCCAGCAGTTTTCAAATGTGGGCATATTGGGTATTTGTGCCAAATTTGGTCCAGTGAATGAAAATACATTCTGCATATCAGATATTTACATTACAATTCATAACAGTAGCAAAACTACAATTATGAAATAGCAATGAAAATAATGTCATGTTTGGGGGTCACCACAACATGAGGAACTGTATTAAGGGGTCGTGGCATTAGGAAGGTTGAGAAACGCTGCCTTAAAACATGTGCAGATTGCAGAACTATGCCTTACTCTTAGGTCGAATCTGATAGTTACCTTAGGTGGCAAATCCTGGGAAACTATAGCTTGCTTTGAGTCTCGTTTAGCCTTTTTCTTCATAGAATCATAGAATCCTAGAGTTGCAAGAGACCTCATGGGCCATCCAGTCCAACCCCATTCTGCCAAGAAGCAGGAATATTGCATTCAAATCACCCCTGACAGATGGCCATCCAGCCTCTGCTTAAAAGCTTCCAAAGAAGGAGCCTCCACCACACTCCGGGGCAGAGAGTTCCACTGTCAAACGGCTCCCACAGTCAGGAAGTTCTTCCTCATGTTCAGATGGAGTCTCCTCTCTTGTAGTTTGAAGCCATTGTTCCGCATCCTAGTCTGCAAGAAAGCAGAAAACAAGCTTGCTCCCTCCTCCCTGTGGCTTCCTCTCACATATTTATACATGGCTATCATATCTCCTCTCAGCCTTCTCTTCTTCAGGCTAAACATGCCCAGCTCCTTAAGCCGCTCCTCATAGGGCTTGTTCTCCAGACCCTTGATCTTTTTAGTTGCCCTCCTCTGGACACATTCCAGCTTGTCAATATCTCTCTTGAATTGTGGTGCCCAGAATTGGACACAATATTCCAGGTGTGGTCTAACCAAAGCAGAATAGAGGGGTAGCATTACTCCTTCTAGGACAGGGGTCCTCAAACTAAGGCCCGGGGGCCGGATATGGCCCTCCAAGGTCATTTACCCGGCCCTTGCTCAGGGTCAACCTAAGTCTGAAATGACTTGAAAGCACACAACAACAACAACCCTATCTCATCAGTCAAAAGCAGATCTACACTTCCCATTGAAATACTATATTTCAAGTTTATAATTGTTAAAATTGTTCTTCATTTTAATTATTTAATTGTTTTAAGTGTTTTTGAACTACAAATAAGATATGTGCAATGTACATAGAAATTTATTCATTTTTTTTTTTCAAATTATAATCAGGCCCTCCAACAGTTTGAGGGACTGTGACCTGGCCCTCTGTTTAAAAAGTTTGAGGACCCCTGATCTAGACACTATGCTCCTATTGATGCAGGCCAGAATACCATTGGCTTTTTTTGCCACCACATCACATTGTTGGCTCATGTTTAATAGGCCTGGGTAACAACGGAAAAAATTGTTTCTAAAATCGATTTGTATTTGGGGTTTTTTTTGTTTCGATATTTAAAATAATTACAAAATTTTCCTTTTAAAAAGTTCGATATTTTCAAAATTTCGTAAATGGTAAAAAATTAACGAATCGATTTCCGAAACAATAACGAATCGATTCGTTAATGGCGGACGCGACCGCGAAATACGCTAAAAAACCTCCAAAACCTTCTGAAGCTTCCCTCTCCCTCTGTTGTTGACTGTTGGTGTGATATTATAATTTTTTTTCACTAATTAAACCATAAACTGGCCCAGACATGCGGAAATAATAACGAAACGACCTCAAAACAATAACGAAACGAATACAATATCGAAATACGAAGCATTTACAAAATGTTTTTGAAAATTCGTTTTTTAAATAATTGCTCCAGAATGGTTCGTTATCGTTTTGTAATTGAAAAAATTAACGAATTATTAACGAATTACGAATTAACGAAACGAAACTGCCCAGCCCTAATGTTTAACTTGTTGTCCACGAGGACATGTGTTCCCTCATAATCATCTATTCTTACATTGAAGCATATTCTGTCTGATCTAGCTTCCCTGATTTTAACTGACTTATGTCTGTGTTCTTGTACCTGGGAGACATTTTTTTTACCATGTGTATTTGTTATTTTCTGCCCTTGGACTTTTTCTAATTGATCTATGATCATTATGAAGTCGACTGATTGATAATATCAAAGTCAAAAAGCTTTCTCAAAGGCATCTTCAAGTGTCTGTGTTTGTAAAAAAAAAGTCAAACTGTTTCTTCTTGTTTTCATTTGTTTGTATGATAGTTTGAGGAATAAAGAGGGGGAGTTTCCAAACACATTCTTCTGGGAATATAGATCAGGGAGAACAGAACATATTCTGTTGATAAGATAATCAGAATCCCAATGTTTTCTCTGTAGCTGATTAATTCCCAAATCTTTATCATGGACCGCATGAAGGCTCACAAGTACACTGTGATTTTTGCCAGAATGATAATGATTTTCTAAGATTGAAGGATTCTCCTGGGGGCGGGGAGGTATTGATTTCTTCTTGATGTTCCTTTGTTTCCGCAAGTTATTTGGCAGGAAAAAGAACTACGGATGAAAAAGATTTCTTCCCCTTCTTATTCTACAGCTCTGAGAAAAGGGACCTGGGTGCTGACTTTTCTTGTTCTGCTGTGCGTTTGAGTAGGCAATTCCCTGGATTGCTGGTCCCAGCTAGGATCCAAAAAAATCTTGTCATCACACTTTACTATTGTTGTAACCAAAGCAATAATGATTAATTGCTCTTATCCTAATTGTTGCTATATGATATACTAGCTGTACCCACCACATGTTGCTGTGGCCAACCTTCCCTCCCTCTTTCTCTCCTTCTTTCTTTCTCTCCTTCCTTCATTCCTTCCTTCTCTACCTCTTTCCTTCCTCCCCCTCCCTTTTTCACACTCTCCTTTCTTTCATCTCTAGCTGTTCCGTCTTCCAGGAGCATGGTTTCCATTTGCCTTTTAGTTGTATGGGATAGCATTCTTTTGCATTTCCCCAGGGTTGCTACAATCTCAGCTGCACTCTGAAAGTTAACATTATCAGAGACTGGAAAGCCAGCCTGCAGGCCTTTTTTGCAGCTATTGGTTTAGAAAGTATCTCTTTGGGTTTGGAGTACACCCTTTTTCCTGGCTTGAGATCTCCATTTTGGAATCTCCCCTGCCTCCTTCAGTTGAGAAAAGAGCCTCAAATGTGCTGTTGGTCAGGCAGGGGGCTCTGTAAAACCCATTGTGAGTACAACTGAGTAGAATTGAGATAGATAGAATAGCAATTGAGATATTGAGTTATAGATAGATATAGAGATAAAGAGAAGCTTATTGAGTTATTAAGAAAGGCAATTAAGATAGAGAAGCTGATTGAGTTATTGAGAAATAGAGAGAAATAGTTATTGAGTACTACTGAGCATTACTTCATCTCCAAAACTGACCTTGTGCTTAGATAGGGAAAGACATGTTCTTTCTAACCATAGCAGTTCAGGGTTAAGTTGAAATATCTCAGGATTTTTTCCACCATTTGGAGAAAGGTTACCTCAGTAATTGAAGAAAAAGGGACAGAAAGAACATCTCTATTCTAGAACATTCTAGAACATGGCTCTATAGCCCGAAAAAACCCACAAGAACCTAGTGATTCCAGCCATGAAAGCCTTCGACAATACATTGAACATCTCTATGGTTTCCCAAATTGACTGTTTGTGTTGTTGTTGGTCAGGCAGGTAACTCTGAAAAAACCATTGTAAGAACGATTGAGATATAAAAAGCTTATTAAGATATAGAAAAGCCAACTGAGTTATATGGATAGAAAGATATATAGAGAAACCTATTGAGATACTATAGATTGAGATAGATATTGAGTTATTGAGAAATAGTTATTGAGCACTATTTGCTTCATCTCCAAAGTAACCTTGGGCTGGAATAGGGAAGGCCTACGCTTTCTAAAAGATAGTGGCTCAGGGTTGGGGTAAAAAGATCTCAGGATTTTTTCTACCATTTGGATGAAGGCAGTTCAGCGACTAGAGGAAAAAGGAAAGAAAGAACATCTCTGTGGTTTCACCAATTGACTGTTTTGTTTGTAACTTTAACAAGCTGTGCCAAGTCTGGAAGAACTTTGAACAGAATATTTATTTCTCAAAGCCTGTAGTAGCCTCAGTTGCTGGGAATCTCAAGCTGGGTGTGACAGCACCCAAGCTATTATTGTTGTTGTTATTATTATTATTATTATTATGAACTAGCTGTACCCACCATGCATTGCTGTGGCCGACCTTCCCTCCCGCTTTCTCTCCTTCTTTCCTTCCTTCCCTGTTTGTCTTTCCTTCTCTCCTTCCTTTTCTACTTCTTCCCTTCCTTCCCCTCCATTTTTCTTTCTCTCTTTTCTTCCTTCTTTAACTCTTCTTGGACTGTAACTCCCAGCAGTCTTCCTGATTGATCTGTCTATCTCTAGCTAATCTATCTATCTTCTATATCTGGAGGATTGCTGGGAGTCGCAGTCCAGGAACAGTAAATTGGAAATATGCAGGGATTGGAATGCTCTCAAAGAAATCCAAGAAAAAGAAAGCTTGCAGCTTGGAAGCAGTGCATTTGGAGCATCCTCCTGGTCTAGGGGATGCTGGGAGCTGTCGTTTTCTTGCATGAGCTGTATCATCATTTAGCTTTTTTGGCTTATTAAGTCCTTTCCACTATTTTTTGGGTGGGGTTTATGAGTGATGGACACTTGTCGGTCTGTTAGGGGTGTAGTGCCCGAATTCTCTGTCAATTCGTACAGTGGTTTTTGAGTTATGTTAATCCCACAAATAAACATTACATTTTTATTTATATAGATAATAATAATAAAAAACTTTATTTATATTCTGCCACCATCTCCCCCAACGGAGACTCGGGACGGCTTACATGAGGCCAAGCCCAAACAACAAATGACAACAATATAAAAACCCTGAAACTTTGGACTGCAAACAAACATTTAATACAAAGCAAATAAAGCTGGAGCTTCTGGTACAGCCGTACCATCACAGTATTCTTAAACCCATACAGAGTTATACCCCACCGGGTGAGGTCAAAACTTACTAGCTGACCTACATTAGCAGCTGCACATAATAATTAACAGCATAAGGTTTTCTTTAACACACACAAACTTGATCCTGTTACGACTTACTGTAACAATTAGGACTCTCAGTTCTCCTTCATTTGAGCAGAATTACAGACTGGCTTTTTCTCATCTTGTGACTGAGAACCGCTGTCTATGGCAGACTCCCCATTGATGTAACATGAAAATACATCACAGAGAAAAATAGACTGGTTGGTGTATGCTGTTTGATATTCTCCTATCAAGGCATCTGCTGTCATTTGAACTAGCAAGCGTCCAATCCGCATTATTGTTGATTTGTAGCAGACTGGTTATCAAGTAATACAAACAACAGATGCAGTCATCTGAGTAATCGACACAAAATTAAAATCTGCTCATTTACTTTTGTTTGTGCAACATCTGATTGCAGCAACTGGCGTCGCTTGACTAATGGTGGGTTAAGAGGGGACAAGGAAGACCAAACAGAAATTGAAACTTTCGGTTAAGTTTATTCTTTCTTGAGCAATTGAGCTTTGCAGATTTAATCCGTTGGGTCTCCATCTCAAGCTCATCTCATTGCTTTCAACTGATGATAAAAAAAGTAAAGGGGGAGTTGGCAGCAATGATAAATAATGGAAGACGAAAGAGATGAAAGAGAACAATTAATTCAATTAGTCTATTGTAACTCACATTAATAGGATTCAAGCCATATCCTGAAATGTTCCTCCAGAATATTATTCATTGCGTTTCTGTTCCACTTTTCCTCTGAAGAATTCGAGATAGTGTATCTCTTTCCCTTTGCTGTTTCTATGTGCTTTCAAGTCCTTTCTGTCTTATGGGATTTGCATTGTCGAAGGCTTTCATGGCTGGAATCATTGGGTTGTTGTGAGTTTTCTGAGCTGTATGGCCATGTTATTTGCTTTGAACTGGTCTCTATATATCTACACTGCGATAATAATAATAATAATAATAATAATAATAATAATAATAATTGCTTAAAGTGCAAAAGACAGAGTGAATGCTGTAAAAACACAATCCAGAGCAGAAGAGAAAACTGGCAAAAGAAGGCCCTCCATGGACAGCTCCTGGGAAAAATTGAGAACCTAATTGACAAAGAAAAACATGGCTGTGGCTCACAAATGGAACTTTGAAAAAGGAGACAAAGGAGGGCCTGATTCTGGCAGCCCAAGAACAAGCCATTACAACCAATGTTTTCTGTGCTGTCGTGCCTGGGGGCTATAACTCTTAGTGAAAGAGGCATGGACGCGACATCTCTCCCCAGGAGATTGCTTCATCCCCTGCTTTAGGAAACTGGAACTCCCAAGGACCAAAACACTGTAGATAAGTAGATAACTCAAAATAAGTTTAATTGTTCACAAAAAAGTTATCCCTTTAAGGCAATAAGCTGGAAGTTTCAAAGGGGTAAAGGAAAATATGCATTACAGTCTCTGGTTGTCTTGGGTCCAAGGAGTTTTGCAGCTGAGAAGCTTTTCCAAGTCCCTCTTTCTCAGTGGCTGTGAATATTGGAATAATCACAAACCTAATTCCAATGGCCTATATTTTGAAGGCACAAAGCCTTCCTCTGGTGCCAAAGAACTGGTTTGAAGGCGCTTGAGACTTCTCAACGTTGTCCAGGTTGATCTGAACATGAAGCCTAAGTTTCAAGGGTAAGAACCTCAGAATTGGTGCTGAGAGGTAACTTAATCAAGGGCTTCAGAGCCAAGTCCCTCTCTCACGTCCATCTGATAGAAAGTTTGATGGTGGAATTTTTCTGTTAATTTTTAATTTTTGTATGTATGTATTTTATCTTTTATAATTTAGCTGTAAATCACCTAGAGCATTCTCGGATGGAGGGTGATTAATAAGTTATTAAATGATGATGATGATGATGGAATGGAAAAGGAAACACTGTCCTGCTCTCTAGGAAGAGGTGGGGTCAAACAATTGAGCAGGAGGAGCAATTCAACTGGTGCAAACAACATGGACTGACAGCTATAAATAACCAATCAATCCAACTATACATTTACAGGGTAAAAAGGCAAAATCAGGCATGATACAACAGTTCAAATCCTGCAAATTACAGTTCTACATATAGGTGGCCGTCACACCGTCAAAGCCAGAGCTGAAAAGTCAATGACAGATCCTAAGTGTAGGCTCTGCAAAGAAGCAGATGAAACAATAGATCGCATCCTCAGCTGCTGCAAGATGATCGCGCAGACAGACTACAAGCAGAGTCATAACACCGTTGCTCAGATGATTCACTGGAACTTGTTCCACAAATACCATCTGCCTGTGACAAAGAACTGGTGAGATCATAAGCCGGAAAAAGTTACAGAAAATGAGCACATCAAGCTACTCTGGGACTTCTGAATTCAGACAGACAGGGAGCACAATACTCCTGACATCATGATCGTGTTAAAAAACAAAGTATGGATTGTCGATGTCGCAATCCCAGGTGACAGCAGGATTGAAGAGAAACAACAGGAAAAGCTGGTACAATATGAGGATTTAAAGATCGAACTGCAAAGACTCTGGCACAAACTAGTTAAGGTGGTCCCAGTGGTGATTGGGACACTGGGTGCAATGCCTAAAGACCTTGGCCTGCACTTAATCACAATCAGTGCTGACAAGATTACCAGCTACCAGCTGCAGAAGGCCACCTTACTGGGATCTGCACGCATTATTCGCTGATATAGCCATGTGCTAGAAGCATTCTCTCCTGACGTTTCACCTGCATCTGTGGCAAACATCCTCAGAGGTTGTGAGGTGAGGGGACCACAACCTCTGAGGATGCTTGCCACAGATGCAGGCAAAATGTCAGGAGAAAATGCTTCTAGAACATGACCATAAAGCCCCCAAAAAACTACAACAACCTACTCTTCTTAAATATTTCAATTGAGTTAGGGCCAAATTGGATGTGTCCAAATATGTGGACAACCTCTGCCATGCCTCTTTTGTTGATGTACACACACAGACACAGTCCAATCCATTTGCTTTAACTGGCAATGATAGAAAGATCAGCATTCTTGGGTGAACTTGGTGTTCTTATTTTTGACAATGCTCCAATGAAGCATTTTGATCTTTGGGGTTGTGCACTTCCTCCAGAAAAAAATAATAACAATGGATTAATGGCCAATGTATGGATTGGGAGGAGAATAGTCCCAGCAAATGTGGGAAGTAAATGCGCTTCCCAGTTGTCAGTGGCTGCATGCAGGGAACTGCACTGCTGAAAAGGGTGAAGATCACTGAAGGATCGTAAAAGTGAATTGTGATACTGTTATGCAGATTTATGACACGATGTGCATTGAATAGGATGCCAGCCATGATTTTATTCTTGATCTGAGCCTCCAGTGGCCGTTCTTCATCGTTCTTTTTTAATGTTATGCGGAGTGTTGGGCCATCACGTCCTCCACCCCATATGCAGACATTTATTATATTACTAAGGATCCAAAATGTGGTTTGCAACCTGCAATCTGAATTATTGCAGGATTGTTAGGGTAACTGGAATCCCTTGGCTTGTTCCTAGAACAAACTCTACATGTTTCCAAATATGTAAGAAGCTATGAGAGATGTCACAGAATAATTTAGTGCCACTACAGCCAGAGGAGGAAAGTCAGAGCAGAATCCCATTTCTGATAGAATTTTAACATAAATGTGAAGAGGAACTATGCAGAAAACTCATTCCAACCTGTACTGTTCACTGTTCAGCCAGTATTGCACCACCTGATATCCGCCGGGGAGTAGCAACCAATAGTGAAAGGACCAAGGCAGTGACATCTCCGGCCCACCCCGTTTGGGTATCAGTCAGCACACCAATGACTTAAATCAATAAATATTTTTCTAAGATCTACAGAGACTGCTGGTAGAAGCTCCCACTTTATTTGCTTTGTATTAAGTGTTTGTTTGCAGCCCAGGACTTGGGATTTTGCAGAAGGGTGGCTTCCTGTTAAAGTTTGCAGTTATAGGGCAGGCCACCTGTCCATCATCATTAGGTTCTCTAGTCCCGCCCCCTTTTGGGTTTAGAGAAGGGAAGGGAGCCATTTCTAGTCAGTCACACACAAGGAAGCTAGTCTATAGGATGCAGACAGCTCGTCCCGTAGGAAAAGCTTCATTCCTCAAGACCATCCGGGATCATCCAGGGATCATCCAGGGATCATCCAGGGAAATAGAAACAGAAGGAAAAGTTCCCAAAGGCTCTGGCTGAGAGCTCACAGCCTCTCAGCCTCACAGCACCAGAGCGGAAAACAGTAGGCCTGGGTAACAACGGAAAAATTTGTTTCTAAAATCGATTCGTTTTTTGGGGGTTTTTGCGTTTTGATATTTAAAAGAATTCCGAAATTTTCCTTAAAAAAAGTTCGATATTTATGAAATTTCGTAAATGGTAAAAAAATTACAAAACAATAACGAAACAATAACGAATCGATTCGTTAATGGCGGCCGCGATCGCGCAATACGCTAAAAAAACTTCTGAAGCTTCCCTCTCCCTCTGTTGTTGACTGTTGGTGTGATATTATAATTTTTTTCACTAATTAAACAAAAAACAACTATAAAACGTGCCCCAGACATGCGGAAGTAATAACGAAATGACCTCAAACCAATAACGAAACGAATACATAACGAGATACGAAGCATTTACGAAACGAATTGAAAAATTCGTTTCGTTTTTAAGTTGCTCCAGAATGGTTCGTTATCGCTTCGTTAACAAAAAAACCGAATTTTTAACGAATTACGAATTAACGAAACGAAACCGCCCAGCCCTAGAAAACAGCCCTGAAGTTCCCACTGGACAGCATTACAGAACCACTGAATTCCAGCTGAAGTATCTACAAGCCTTAGCTGGTAGGTTTACTTGATGTCCAGACGCATTTGGGATCGGTAGTAAGACCCAGACCAGTGAGGCCCAGAGGATAGACAGCCTGGGAGAGATTATAAAGGGTTCTTCCTCATGCTGAGAAAGTACAGCTAATCCAAGTCAGTGCCAGTCTCTTAAAGACTAGAATAAAAAAGCTGTGATGTGTTGTTTGAAGATTTGTTATTTGTTCCTTAATAAAGACTTTGTTGTACCATTGAAGACTCCTAAGAGCATCACTTCAGGAATTCCCTAAGAACCCCGGCTTCCCACTGAGTTTAAAGTATACGTCCTATAGAACAAAGACAATTTGTTCAGACCCAGTGCGCGACAGAACAGAGACACTCACTGGAACACCTCAGCAAGCAAGAGCCCAAAAGTGGCAGGCTCAAACCCAGAACCTCAACCAATGGCTGATATCAAATGAGAGACTCCCTCCTGGGCACACCAAAGACTGGGCGACTTGGAAGGCGCTGAACAGACTGCGCTCTGGCACCACGAGATGCAGAGCCAACCTTCAGAAATGGGGCTACAAAGTGGAATCCACGACATGCGAGTGTGGAGAAGAGCAAACCACAAACCTTATATTCCATTGCAGCCTGATCCCTGCCACATGCACAGTGGGTGACGTTCTTGCAGCAACACCAGAGGCAAGCCAAGTGGCCAGCCACTGGTCAAAGGACATTTAATGGAACACTAAGTCTGCAAACTTTGTGTTTTGTTTGTTTGTTTGTTTTTAATGCAATACAACTGTTTTGGTTCGCTCCTGACATGATAAATAAATTAATACCTCTACCGGAGTTCTGTGTGAGATGTTTGGCCTAGTTGAGACATGATATCTAGATCATCACTTTCTTGAAGCACTTGTTTATTTGTTCAGTTGCTTCTGACTCGTAGTGACCTCCTTTATCAGCCCACGTCAGAGCTCCCTGTTGGCCGTGGCCACCCCCAGCTCCTTCAGAGTCAAGCCAGTCACTTCAAAGATACCATCCATCCACCTCGTCCTTGGTCGACCCCTCTTCCCTTTTCCTTCAGTTTCCCCCAGCATCATTATCTTCCCCAAGCTTTCCTGTCTTCTCATTATGTGCCCAAAGTACTTCGTCTTTGCCTCTAATATCCTTCCCTCCAGTGAGCAGTCAGGCATTATTTCCTGAAGCACTCGCCATTTTATTTCTTCAAAAAGCTCATATATCTGCATAAGTGGGTAAAGTTGATCCTAGATTCTTATTCCATTCAAATTCACAAAGCTACAAGGAAAAGAATTCAGTTGTTTGTTGTTTATTTATTCAGTCACTTCCTACTCTTTGTGACTTCATGGACCAGCCCATGTCAGAGCTCCCTGTTGACAATGGCCACCCCCAGCTCCTTCAAGGTCAAGCCAGTCATTTCATGGATACCATCCATCCATCTTGCCCTTAGTGGACCCCTCTTCCTTTTTCCTTGCATTTTCCCCAGCATCATTGTCTTCTCTAAGCTTTCCTGTCTTCTCATTATGTGGCCAAAGTACTTCATCTTTGCCTCTTATATCCTTCCCTCCAGTTTGCATTATCTCCTGGAGTATTGACTGGTTTGATCTTCTCGTGGTCCAAGGCACTCCCCGAAGTTTCCTCCAACACCACAGTTCAAAAGTGTCTATCTTTCTTCGCTCAGCCTTCCTTATGGTCGAGCTTTCACATCCATAGGTTACTACAAGAAATACCATTGCTTTAACTATGATCAGTGTTTCTCAACCTGGGGTTGGGACCCCTGGGGGGTCGCAAGGGGATGTTGGAGGAGTCGCTGAAGACCATCAGGATACATAGTATTTTCTGCTGGTCATGGGAGTTCTGTGGGGGAAGTCTGGCCCAATTCTATTGTTGGTGGGGTTAAGAATGCTCTCTGATTGTAGGTGAACTATAAATCCCAGCAACTACAACTTCCAAATGTCAAGGATTCTTTTCCCCAAACTCCACCAGAGTTCGCATTTGGGCATATTGAGTATTCGTGCCAAGTTTAGTCTAGATCTATCATTGTTTGAGTCCAAGGTGCTTTCTGAATATAGGTGAACTACAACACCCAAGCTCAAGGCCAATGCTCACCTACCCCTTTCAATATTTTTTGCTGGTCATGGGCGTTCTGTGTGCCAAGTTTGGGTCAATTCCATCTCTGGTGGAGTTCAGAATGCTCTTTGATTGTAGGTGAACTATAAATCCTAGCAACTACAGCACCCAAATGACAAAATCAATCCCCCCCAAACCCACCAGTATTCCAATTTGGGCTTATTGGGTATTTGTGCCAAATGTGGTCCAGTGAATGAAAATACATCCTACATATCAGATATTTACATTACAATTCATAACAGTAGCACACTTACAGTTGCACAGTAGCAACAAAAATAATGTTATGGTTGGGGGTCAACACAACATGAGGAACTGTATTAAGGTGTCACGACATTGGGAAACACTGCTGTAATTCCTTTAATCACACATCAGGGAATCCCCTGCATGACTGTACTGCTAATGCCATAAAATGTTTGTACTCACCATTACTTTGTTATTATTATACTACTTTACTTTATCAGTTACCATCCTTGATCCCTGTCCTCCTACTTGTGTTTCCAAAAGCTCTACTTTTTAATAAAGACCGCAATAACCCATCCTTCACTGAACTAGAAAGTGTTTGATCTTTTGGTTTAAGATATATTAGAGTCTTTTCAAGAATGTGCTGCTATAAGTTCAGATATAAATTTTATCAACTGCAGTACATAAAAGGGCAGGTTCTGCAGTGCATGTTCATATGTTTAGAAGCTAATGCACCAAAGAGGATTTGATCACATATTCAGCTTCAGGGAGGCTGAACCATAAAGAATGGCCACACCAGTTTTCCACACTGATATAATTTATAAAAGGAGTGAATATGGACCTCTTCACATGGCGCATTTTTGCACAGCAGGGAACCACTGCACTGCTGTGACGGCACGAGTGGCGCCACCTATGTATAGAACTGTTAGTTGCAAGATTTAAACTGTTGTATCATGCTTTTACATGCTGCCCCTTTTACCCTGCCTATGTATAGTTGTATGGATTGGTTACTTGGTTATTTTTGGCTAAGATCAAGTGTGTGTGTGTGTGTGTGTGTAGATTGGTTACTTATAGCTGTCAATCAGTACCGTTTGGCTCCACCTCTTCCTGCAGGAGGGGAGTGCTTCCTTTCTTTTTCATTCTGCCATCAGAGTTCCTACCATATGGACGTGAGTAAGAGACTTGACTCTAAAGGACCCTGATTTAAGTTACCTCTTAGCACCAGTTCTGAGGGGTTTTTTTTACCCTTGGGACTCATGCTTTATGTCCAGATCGTCCTGGACAACATTGAGGAGACCCAAGCACCTTCAAACCGGTTCTTTTGGCACCAGAGGAAGCTCTGGTGCCAAAAGAACCGGTTTGAAGGTGCTTGGATCTCCTCAATGTTGTCCAGGACGATCTGGACAAAAAGCATGAGTCCCAAGGGTAAAAAAAAACCCCCTCAGAACTGGTGCTAAGAGGTAACTTAGGCGCCAAAGGAAGATCCTGAGTCTTCAAAACATAGGCCATCTGAACTGGGGTTGTGGTTTGCTCCGGCATTCACAGCCATTGAGGAAAGAGGAAACTTGATGAGGCTTCTCAGCTTCAAACCCCTTGGACCCAGGACTAATTGAGACTGTAACCTATTATATTTTCCTTCACCCCTCTGAAGTTTCCAGCTCATTGCTTTAAAGAAATGACTCTTTGTGATCAATAAAACTTATTTTGAGTTATTTACAGCGTTTTGGGTTTTTGAGAGTTCCAGTTTCCTATAGGAGGGCAAGAAGCAATCCCTTGGGGGAAAGATGCCACGTCCATCCCTCTTTCATTAAGAAAAATAGCCCCCAAGCGCGACAGCACACCTGCTGTACACCATTACACGATGCATGGCAGGCCCTGCTCACATTCCATGCAAAGGAGAGGAGAAGCACCACAAAGCACTTTCTCCTCCACTACGGGGAGGAAAGTGTAGTTTGGATAGCTCTGATGGAGTTATCTGCACTTTCCTCCTCTTTTTTGCCACCAGAGGATCACCAAATGGGTCACCAAAGACCATCAGAAAACAAAGGATTTTCTGTTGGTCATGGGGGTTCTGTGTGGGAAGTTTGGCCCAATTCTATCGTTGGTGGGATTCAGAATACTCTTTGATTGTAGGTGAACTATAAATCCCAGCAATTACAAATCCCAAATGTCAAGGTCTATTTCCCTCAAACTTCACCAGTGTTCACATTTGGGCATATTGGGTATTCGTACCAAGTTTGGTCCTGATCCATCATTGTTTGAGTCCACAATGCTCTCTAGATGTAGATGAACTACAACTCCAAAACTCAAGGTCAATGCCCACCAAATCAACACAGTTAAAGTGCATAAGATAAAAATGTAAGACCAGCATTTTTCAACCTAGGGGTTGGAACCCCTGGGGGGAGGTCATGAAGAGTTATCAAAGTCACCAAAGACTATCAGAAAACAAAGAATTTTCTGTTGGTCATGGGGGTTCTGCGTGGGATGTTTGGCTCATTTCTATCGCTGGTGGGGTTCAGAATGTTTTTTTATTATAGGTGAACTATAGATCCTAGCAACTACAACTCTCAAATGTCAAGGTCTATTTTCCCCAATTTCCACCAGTGTTCACATCTGGGCGTATTGAGTATTCGTGCCAATTTTGGTCCAGCTCCATCATTGTTTGAGACCACAGTGCTCTCTGGATGTAGGCGAACTATAACTCCCAAACTGCAGGCCAATGCCCACCAAAACCTTTCCAGCATTTTCTGTTGGTGATAGGAGTTCTGTGTGCCAAGTTTGGTTCAATTCCATTGTTGGTAGAGTTCAGAATGCTCTTTGATTGTAGGTGAACTATAAATCCCAGCAACTACAACTCCCAAATGACAAAAACAATTCCCCTTCACAACCCCACCAGTATTGAATTTGGGCGTATCAGGTATTTCTGCCAAATTTGGTCCAGGGAATGAAAATACATCCTGCATATCAAATATTTTACATGACGATTCATAACAGTACCAAAATTACAATTATGAAGTAGCAATAAAAATAATTTTACGGTTGGTGGTCACTGCAACAATTTTTTTTGTCATGTCAGGAGCGACTTGAGAAACTGCAAGTTGCTTCTGGTGTGAGAGAATTGGCAGTCTGCAAGGACGTTGCCCAGGGGATACCTGGATGATTTGATGTTTTTTATCATCCTTGTGGGAGGCTTCTCTCATGTCCCCGCATGAGGAGCTGGAGTTGATAGAGGGAGCTCATCCACCTCTCCCCGGATTCGAACCTGCGACCTGTCAGTCTTCAGTCCTGCCAGCACAGGGTGCGCTGTCGCATGCTGGGCCTGTTAATAGTTGTCTTTTAAACAGGACGTGCAACCTTTGCCCAACAGGAAGCCAGGGGACCTAAAGAGAAGTTCTCAGATGTTTCCACCACAAACAGTCTTTAGATGGCTTGAGAAGTACAACAAAGTCTTTTATTAATGAACAATCAAACAGAAACTTCTATTGTCTTCAGTAAAGTTAAGTAAATGATTCCAAGCCTTTGGGCAACTGGTGAATTCCTAAACTTGCCCACGAAGGACAGGCAACTATCTTCAATAACTTCTTCTTTAAAGGAAAAAAAACCCTTTTTAACTTCTCCCAGGCTGACTGTAAACTTAAACCTAACCGATGTGGGCAACACTACTGGGCTGAACTGCGTCTCAAGGCCTGTAGTCTCTTCAGCTGGAGTTCTTTGATCTTTAGGGCTGTTTCCCTGGAAAGTCTTTGGAGACTCTTTTCCTCTGTTTCTGTTGGAATTTCTGTAACCCTGGAAATTATTTCCCTGGACATTCTTAAAGGTTGAAGCTTTTGTACAGGGGGCGTTTGCACACGTTCTGTACATTGGTTAACCTAGCTGAGATTAACAAAAAAAATGGCTCCCTTCCCTTCCCATTTGCCCTGAGCAAGGGGCGGGACGAAAACTTAATGATGATGGACAGGAGACTTGCCCTATCACTGCAACCAAAGGAAGCCACCTATCTGCAGAGTCCCTGAAACCTGGGACTGCAAACAAACATTCAATGCAAAGCAAACAAAATTGGAGCTCCTGGTACAGCCGTACCAGAACACAGGGGTGTGATGATGTGTAATTTTATTTCTATGGCTATGTGTTGTTTGAACAGTAGTTAATAAACGGTAAGTATGTAGGATTATATTTTGTTAGAGATAGTGGCTGGTTTGGCTTGAGCAGAGTTGCCATAGCAACGGGGGCGGAGCCAACTGTCACTTCATGGGGCAGCTGTTTGAAAGTGGCAGTCTGTGACCAGTAGAGTTACAGGGAAGACTGATTTCTCAAGTGGGAGAAACAGGGAACTAGTCTGTGACCAAAGAGTTACAGGAGAAGGTAGTTGATTCTGTGGTGTGTGGAAAACCATCAAGAATACTATAGTTAGAGAACTATAGGGAAGACCGGTTCTTTAATATTAAGAATCAGGGTTTGGCTGGGAGCCAATTCTGTTAAATAAGCTTTTTAGCTTATTTGTTTTATTAGGACAGTTGTCCAGGAAAGATACATCTGCGTATTAGGGCTGGGTAACAACGGAAAAATTTGTTTCTAAGCTCGTTTCGTTTTTAGGGGGTCCATTGCGTTTCGTTTTTTAAAAGAATTCTGAATTTTTCTTTAAAAATTTTTTGTTATTTACGAAATTTTGTAAATTTCGAATTGATTCGTTAATGGCGGACGCGATTGCGCAATACACTAAAAAAAACCTCCAAATGGGACAGGGGAACTTCTGAAGCTTCCCTCTCCCTCTGTTGTTGACTGTTGGTGTGATAATTTATTTTTTTATCACTGATAAAACAAACAACAACTATAAAACTTGCACCAGACATACGGAAATAATAACGAAACAATTTCGAAACGATTTCGAACCAATTACGAACCAATTACGAAATAAATTGAAAAATTCGTTTCGATTTTTAGTTGCTCCTGCATGGCTCAATATCGGATCGTAAGCTAATTTAAATACGAATCAATAACGAATTACGAAATTAACGAACGAAATCATCCAGCCCTACTACTTATAGAAACCTCATAAAGTCTGTACCTAAAGTTACTCATGAAACCTTACTAATGTAACCTATCAAGATTTGTGCCTCTTGTGAAGAAACAATCGAATCTGTTATACCTTGCTTGTTCCAATAAAATTGTTACTGTTCTCCTCAAGCCTTGCCTGATACAGTTTCTCCTAAGTCAAACAGCCTGCATAAGTAGAAAAACCAAACCAGGGACATTAAACGCTACGCTATCAAATAAATAAATACTTCTGTAACTATTTTATTTGTCGTGTCAGAGCAACCAGTCCATTATATTACATTTCTAACAGAACAGAGCAAACAAATAGAAAAATACAAAACTTGTGAGTTTGGTAGTTGGTTAAATGTCCTTTGACCAGTATCTGGCCACTTGGAGTGCTTCCGGTGTTGCTGCAAGAAGGTCCTCCATTGTGCATGTAGCAGGGCTCAGGGTGCATTGCAGCAGGTGGTCAGTGGTTTGCTCTTCTCCACACTCGCATGTCGAGGATTCCACTTTGTAGCCCCATTTCTGAAGGTTGGCTCTGCATCTCGTGGTGCCAGAGCGCAGTCTGTTCAGCGCCTTCCAAGTCGCCCAGTCTTCTGTGTGCCCAGGGAGGAGTATCTCATTTGGTATCAGCCATTGGTTGAGGTTCTGGGTTTGAGCCTGCCACTTTTGGACTCTCGCTTGCTGAGGTGTTCCAGCGAGTGTCTCTGTAGATCTTAGAAAACTATGTCTAGATTTAAGTCATTGATGTGCTGGCTGATACCCAAACAGGGGATGAGCCAGAGATGTCTCTGCCTTGGTCCTTTCACTGTTGGCTGCTACTTCCCGGCGGATGTCAGGTGGTGCAATACCGGCTAAGCAGTGTAATTTCTCCAGTGGTGTAGGGTGCAGACACTCCATGATAATGCGGCATGTAACTAATAGTCCCTTTATAAACCAGCTCCTAAGTTGATGCTGAGAATTACAGGGCTTCCTCACAAATTTGGTGGCAGTAATTTTACGCACCTTTACAAGGGGTTTAACCCACTACACCACCGGGGGCTCCTCCACAACATGAGGAACTGTATTAAGGGGTTGATGCATTAGGAAGGTTGAGAAACACTGCTGTAGAGGAAGAGGAAAAGACATGTAGCGAGGGTAACCCACTCCCAGGTTGTACACATAACACTTCTTTATGGTTGAGGATTATCTCTAAATGGAGACATTGATACTCCTTACATAGTCCCAGAACTTTCCTAATAATTTAGATGGATTTAATACTCTACTGCAATTACCGAAGCATGGACTCTTAAGTGGCATATTCAGTTCCAGGAAAATTACTGCTGTAACAGTAACTATTCCTAGCTGGTAAGCTATCTAAAAAAAACACAATTTGGCATTGTGTTGTCAAATAGCTAAAAAGAACAGAAAAATAAATCTCTATACACTTACACTGAATGCTGAAGATTTCTCTCCAATTTCTTTAAAAAGCCATTACAGTGTTTTTCTAATGTTTCTCGCTCCGCTTTGAAACCTGGTTCAGATTTTGAAGCCTTCCGCATCTTCCTTTGGATTATATTTAAAAAGTGTGCACAAATATGTGTTCTATTTGCATAAGCAATAATGAATTCATGATTGGAAAAGAAATTGATGTCCTTCCAAAGATTGCCAGGGAAGAAAAAGTTAGTTTTGCATGTGGAAACAAAAACAAACAACTTTCATAACTCCGTTCAGATGGAATTCCCTATCAGCTAAATTAGACTTTGTCCGTGAAAGACAGCATCGACCAATCTTATATCTTTAATCTATGAATTCATAAGCTCATTTCCCCCCTAGGTCATGAGCAAGCTTGATTATATTTTTTAGCAGGTACGGATTTTTTTTTTAGTTCATTACATTTTTCCACTCAGGATTTTGCCAAAACAGAAGTAATACAATCTCGCTGAGAAACCTTGCGCTCTGCTGGGGCATAATTCTAACAAACAGGATGTTCAATGTCTCTAAATAGTTTGCTTGGCCTCCAGTTATCTGACACTGATGGGAATGCCATTTTTCATTTTACTTATCAAATATATAAACACAGCTATCTCCCCCCCCCCCCTTCCCTCAATCACCTTTTCTTTCATTTTCTAAAATGTCCAGTCGCATAAGGCAGGTGTGGCAAGAGGCTGAAATAACAAAATGCTTTTGTACAATTAAAAAATAATCTTTAATGATTTGCATCAAGCCAAGTCTCACTTAGAAGTCTTTTTTTTTTCAAAAATATGAAATTTTCATTCAAGGGAAAGAAGGAGGAGAAGGAGAAGAAGGAGGAGAAGAAGGAGAAAAAGAAGAAGAAGGAGGAGGAGGAGGAGGAGGAGGAGGAGGAGGAGAAGCTGGAATGTGTCCAGAGGAGGGTGACTAAAATGATCAAGGGTTCTGGAGAACAAGCCCTATGAGGAGCGACTTAAGTAGCTGGGCATGTTTGGCCTGAAGAAGAGAAGGCTGAGAGGAGACATGATAGCCATGTATAAATATGTGAGAGGAAGCCACACGGAGGAGGGAGCAAGCTTGTTTTCTGCTTCCCTGGAGACTAGGACGCGGAACAATGGCTTCAAACTACAAGAGAGGAGATTCCATCTGAACACGAGGAAGAACTTCCTGACTGTGAGAGCCATTCAGCAGTGGAACTCTCTGCCCTGGAGTGTGGTGGAGGCTCCTTCTTTGGAAGCTTTTAAACAGAGGCTCGATGGCCATCTGTCAGGGGTGATTTGAATGCAATATTCCTGCTTCTTGGCAGAATGGGGTTGGACTGGATGGCCCATGAGGTCTCTTCCAACTCTTTGATTCTATGATTCTATGATTCTAAGCAGCAGCTGCAGCAGCTTTGGGTTGTAGGTTTTTTTGGGCTATATGGCCATGGTCTAGAGGCATTCTCTCCTGACATTTCGCCTGTGGCAAGCATCCTCAGAGTTAGTGAGGTCTGTTGGAACTAGGAAAAAGGGTTTATATATCTGTGGAATGGCTGGGGTGGGGCAAAGAGCTCTTCTCTGCTAGAGCCAGGTGTGAATGTTTCAACTGACCACCTTCATTAGCATTTGAAGGTCTGCCTGAGCCTGGGAAAATCTCCTGTTGAGAGGTGTTAAGATGTCCTTGTTTGTTTCGTCTCTGTTGTTTTGCTGCTGTAATTTTTGAGTTTTTTTTAATACTGGTAGCCAGATTTTGTTCATTTTCATGGATTCCTCCTTTTTGTTGAAATTGTCCACATGCTTCTTGTGGATTTCAATGGCTTCTCTGCGTAGTCTGACATGGTGGTTGTGAGAGTGGTCCAGCATTTCTGTGTTCTCAAATCAAATGCTGTGTCCAGGTTGGTTCATCAGGTGCTCTGCTATGGCTGACTTCTCTGGTTGCTGTGGCCCAGTCTGTGTATATGTGTTTTGTGTGTGTATATATGTGTTTATGTGTTTGTATATATTTTTGTATATATGTGTGTTTGTGTGTATATATATCTGTGTGTGGGGGGATGTATATATGTGTGTATATATGTGTTTGTATTTGTGTGTTTATATGTGTACATGCATATTGTGTATATGTATGTGCTTCTCTATATGCATATTTGAGTGTATATGTGTCTATGTATGTGTATATGAATATGTGTATATGTATATGTCTATGCATATGTATGTATATATATGTGTGTGTATATATTTGTGTATTTGTGTGTTTATATGTATACATGCGAGGAGCCCCCAGCAGCGCAGTGGGTTAAAGCACTGAGCTGCTGAGCTTGTTGATCGAAAGGTCGCAGGTTCAATTCCGGGGAGCGGCGTGAGCTTCCGCTGTCAGCCCTAGCTTCTGCCAACCTAGCAGTTCGAAAACATGCAAATGTGAGTAGATCAATAGGTACCGCTCCGGCGGGAAGGCAACGGCGCTCCATGCAGTCATGCCAGCCACATGACCTTGGAGGTGTCTACGGACAACGCTGGCTCCTCGGCTTAGAAATGGAGATGAGCACCACACCCCAGACTCAGATATGACTGGACTGGACTACCTTTACCTTTACTATGTATACATGCATATTGCGTATATATGTGTGCTTGTCTATATGCATATTTGTGTGTATGTGTGTATGTATATGTGTGTGCATGTATATATGTTTGTGTGCATGTGAATATGTATATGTATGTGTGTGTATATTTGTGTGTGTTTGTGCATATATATACATGTGTGTGTATGAATGTGTGCATGTGTATATTGTGTATCTTTTGGGTTTTTAAGTCTGTTATGCTGGGGTTGTGTGTGTGTGCGTGTGTGTGTTTAGGGGTGATGGACACTCGTTGGACTGTTAGGTGTATTGTGTCCAAATTTGGTGTCAATTCGTAGAGTTGTTTTTGAGTTATGTTAATCCCACAAACGAACATGACATTTTTATTTATATAGATAATTTTTATTGGATGCTTAATATCTACTGATATTGTACTATGCTAATAACATAATGTATTGTATTATATGTATATACTAGCCATCCTCTACCACGCGTTGCTGCGGCCCAGTCTGGTGATCTGGAAAATAAAGTAACGAGAAAGTGTTGGTTTCTAATATATGCAATGTCTTTCTGCTTGTGGGTAAACGGTATTTCTTGCTGTTTCTTTGTCAGTGTTAATGTAGAGATTGACTGCTTTGCCTACTCTGGAACATGCAACATATTATTGTCCTTCTTTAGGGGTCCCTTTCAAATCTACGATACTATATCTGTGTGTGTGTGAGTCATATATCTATCTCTATCTATGGCTGGATGGCTCTTTGTTAGGAGGGCTTTGATTACGTTTTCTTGCCCTGGTAAAGTGAGTTGGACTGGATGGCCTTAAGTATTTACTATTGGTTATGGGGGTTCTGTGTGGGAGGTTTGTCCCAATTCTGTCGTTTATGGGGTTCAGAATGCTCTTTGATTGTAGGTGAACTATAAATCCCAGTAACTACAACTCCCAAATGTCAAGGTCTGTTTCCCCCAAGCTCCACCAGTGTTCAAATTTGGGCACATTGAGTATTTGTTCTGTGTGGGAAGCTTGCCCCAATTCTGTCGTTTGTGGGGTTCAGAATGCTCTTTGATTGTAGGTGAACTATAAATCCCAGCAACTACAACTCCCAAATGTCAAGCTCTATTTCCCCCAAACTCCATCTGTGTGCATATTTGGGCATATGGAATATTTGTGCCAAGTTTGGTCCAGGTCCATCATTGTTTGAGTCCACAGTGCTCTCTGGATGTAGGTGAACTACAACTCCCACATTCAAGGTCAATGCCCACCAAACCCTTCCAGTGTTTTCTGTTGGTCATGGGAGTCCTGTGTGCCACGTTTGGTTCAGTTCCATCATTGGTGGAGTTCAGAATTATCTTTGATTGTAGGTTAACTATAAATCCCAAATGACAAAATCTTTTTTTTTTTAGTGATGGTCACTCCTTGGGTTAGCAGGTGCCTTGCGACCAAATTTGGTGGCAATTCGTCCAGTGGTTTTTGAGTTATGTTAATCCCACAAATGACCATTACATTTTTATTTATATACGTATCTTGTAAGCCGCTCTGAGTCCCCTTCAGGGTGAGAAGGGTGGCATATAAATGTCATAAACAAACAAATAAATAAATAAATCTACTTTTTTTCCGTTTCCATAGTTTTCTCAGAATATCAGAAGCCGATCAAACCCAATGAATATAATTCAAAAGCTCACCTCACTGTTCATATAGATTTGTCACATCCCGCTCTTGTCACATCCCGCTCTTGTCACATCCCGCCTAGACTACTGCAACGCTCTCTACGTGGGGCTGCCCTTGAAGATGGCCCGGAAGCTTCAATTAGTCCAGCGTGCAGCAGCCATGATTCTAACAGGAGCGGAGCGCAGGGAGCACACAACCCCCCTGTTGCGCCAGCTCCATTGGCTGCCGATTTGCTACCGGGCTCAATTCAAGGTGTTGGCATTGGCCTATAAAGCCCTAACCAGTTCCGGCCCAAGATACCTTTCCGACTGCATCTCGGCCTATGAACCCACCAGGACTTTGAGATCTTCCGGGGAGGCCCTGCTCTCAATCCCGCCGGCTTCTCAAGCACGGTTGGCGGGGACGAGAGGTAGGGCCTTCTCGGTGGTGGCTCCTCGGCTGTGGAACGCCCTTCCTACGGACATTAGACTAGCACCATCTCTAATGGTATTCCGCAAAAAGGTGAAGACCTGGATGTTTGTGCAGGCGTTTGAGTAATTTAGTACAATCTGGTAATGGAACATAGGAATGGAACAATGGACGACGAACCTGGACTACGCTTGGATGATGAGAAGATTGGGTACGGTTGTTTTTCATAATAATTGTGCTTTCTAAACTCGATTCGTTTTCAGGCGGTTTTTGTGTTTCATTTTTTAAAAGAATTCCGAAATTTTTCTTTAAAAAAGTTCGAAATATACGAAATTTCGTAAATTACGAAACAATTACGAAACAAGTACGAATCGATTCGTTAATGGCGGACGCGATTGCGCAATATGCAAAAAAAAAAACCCTCCAAATGGGACAGGGGGAACTTCTGAAGCGTCATTGCTTGTAGTCAACATGGATTTATAAAAAACAAGTCATGCCAGACTAATCTGATCTCTTTTTTCGATAGAGTTACAAGCCGGGTAGATGCGGGGAATGCCGTGGATGTAGCGTACCTGGATTTCAGGAAGGCCTTCGACAAGGTCCCCCATGACCTTCTGGCAAGGAAACTAGTCCAATGTGGGCTAGGCAAAACTACGGTGAGGTGGATTTGTAATTGGTTAAATGGACGAACCCAGAGGGTGATTCTCCCCAATGCTTCCTCTTCATCCTGGAAAGAAGTGACGAGTGGAGTGCCACAGGGTTCCGTCCTGGGCCCGGTCCTGTTCAACATCTTTATTAATGACTTAGATGCAGGGTTAGAAGGCAGGATCATCAAGTTTGCAGACGACACCAAATTGGGAGGGATAGCCAATACTCCAGAGGACAGGAGCAGATTCAAAACGATCTTGACAGATTAGAGAGATGATGGGCCAAAACTAACAAAATGAAGTTCAACAGTGACAAATGCAAGATACTCCACTTTGGCAGAAAAAATGAAATGCAAAGATACAGAATGGGGACGACTGGCTCGAGAGCAGTACGTGTGAAAAAGATCTTGGAGTCCTCGTGGACAACAAGTTAAACATGAGCCAACAATGTGATGTGGCGGCAAAAAAAGCCAATGGGATTTTGGCCTGCATCAATAGGAGCATAGTGTCTAGATCTAGGGAAGTAATGCTACCCCTCTATTCCTCTTTGGTTAGACCACACCTGGAATATTGTGTCCAATTCTGGGCACCACAATTGAAGAGAGATATTGACAAGCTGGAATGTGTCCAGAGGAGAGCGACTAAAATGATAAAAGGTCTGGAGAACAAGCCCTAAGAGGAGCGGCTTAAGGAGCTGGGCATGTTTAGCCTGAAGAAGAGAAGGCTGAGAGGGGATATGATAGCCATGTATAAATATGTGAGAGGAAGCCACAGGGAGGAGGGAGCAAGCTAGTTTAGCAAGTGCATCGTTGGAGCAAGGAATTTTTCCATCTAACTTGAAGCAGGCTGTGGTTCGTCCACTCCTCAAAAAAGCTTCCCTTGACTCCACGGTACTGAATAATTACAGACCGATCTCTAACCTCCCCTTTTTGGGCAAGGTGCTGGAGCGGGTGGTCGCCTCCCAGCTCCAGAGTTTCCTAGACGATACCAACTACCTAGATCAGTCACAGTCTGGTTTCAGGCCTGGTCATGGCACTGAGACAGCCTTGGTCGCCTTGGTGGATGACCTCCGCAGAGAGCTGGACAGGGGAGTGTGACTCTGCTGGTTCTCTTGGACATCTCAGCGGCTTTCGATACCATCGATCATGGTATCCTTCTGGGTCGGCTCTCTGGGATGGGCCTTGGGGCACGGTTTTGTCGTGGCTCCAGTCCTTCCTGGAGGGACGAACTCAGATGGTGAAGCTGGGAGACGCCTGCTCTGACCCCTGGCCTTTGACCTGTGGGGTCCCGCAAGGCTCTATTTTGTCGCCCATGCTTTTTAACATCTACATGAAACCGCTGGGAGAGGTCATCCGGAGTTTTGGAGTTGGGTGCCATCTCTATGCGGATGACACACAACTCTACTACTCCTTTCCACCTAATTCCAAGGAGGCCTTTCGGGTGCTAGGCGAGTGCCTGTCCGCTGTGTCGATCTGGATGAGGAGGAACAAGCTGAAGATCAATCCCGACAAGACAGAGGTCCTCCTGGTCGATCGTAAACCGGATCGGGGTATAGGGTGGTCACCTGTGCTGGACGGGGTTGCACTCCCCCTAAAGGCACAGGTCCGCAGTTTGGGTGTCCTCTTGGATTCTTCGCTTACACTTGAGGCTCAGGTGTCGGCGGTATCCGGGAGGGCCTTTGCGCAACTGAGACTTGTGCGCCAACTGCGACCATACCTCATGAAGGCTGATCTGGCCGGGGTGGTCCATGCCTTGGTCACCTCTAGAATGGACTACTGCAATGCGCTCTACGTGGGGCTGCCCTTGAAGACGGCCCGGAAACTCCAGTTGGTCCAGCGGGCAGCAGCTAGGATGCTAACTGGGGCTCATTATCAAGAGAGGTCTACCCCTCTGTTTAAGGAGCTCCACTGGCTGCCATTTATTTTCCGGGCCCAATTCAAGGTACAGGTGCTCACCTATAAAGCCCTAAACGGTTTGGGACCACCTTACCTGCGTGACCGCATTACCATCTACGAACCCACGCGCTCGCTTCGGTCATCTGGGGAGGCCCTGCTCGTGATCCCACCTACATCGCAAGCGCGCTTGGTGGGGACACGGGACAGGGCCTTCTCTGTGGCGGCCCCCCGACTTTGGAACACCCTCCCAAAAGATCTCCGACAGGCCCCTTCTCTTGCTGCTTTCAGAAGGAATTTAAAAACTTGGTTGTTCCGCTGTGCCTTTTCAGACTAGGAATCCCCACCTGAGTTCTGATAGTACCTTAGCATAATTAATTGCCACTGCACACTGCACTTTTAATTCCACGTGCCCCACCACCTCAGCACTTTTAATTTCCTGTACCCATCGCGCCGGCCGAGCCAGTTTTAATAATGTTTGATGTATTGTTGGTGTCGTTATTGCTTATTGTTTGATTTGCTTTGCTATTGTTGTGTTATGTTTTTTATTGTATTGTGTTTTTGGCTTCGGCCTGTGTAAGCCGCGTTGAGCCTGAAGAAGAGAAGGCTGAGGGGGAATATGATAGCCATGTATAAATATGTGAGAGGAAGCCACAGGGAGGAGGGAGCAAGCTTGTTTTCTGCTTCCCTGGAGACTAGGACGCGGAACAATGGCTTCAAACTACAAGAGAGGAGATTCCATCTGAACATGAGGAAGAACTTCCTGACTGTGAGAGCCATTCAGCAGTGGAACTCTCTGCCCCAGAGTGTGGTGGAGGCTCCTTCTTTGGAAGCTTTTAAACAGAGGCTGGATGGCCATCTGTTGGGGGTTATTTGAATGCGATGTTCCTGCTTCTTGGCAGGGGGTTGGACTGGATGGCCCATGAGGTCTCTTCCAACTCTTAGATTCTATGATTCTATGATTCTCCCTCTGTTGTTGACTGTTGGTGTGATAATTTATTTTTTATCACTGATAAAACAAACAGCAACCCTAAAACTTGCACCAGACATACGGAAACAATTACGAAACAATTACGAAACAATTACGAAATAAATTGAAAAATTTGTTTCGATTTTTAATTGCTCCTGCATGGCTCGATATCGTAAGCTAATTTAAATACGAATTAATAATGAATTACGAAATTAACGAACTAAACCGCCCAGCCCTATTGGGTACAGTTTTTTTTGTAATAATTGTGCATTCTAATTGCTTATTGGTAATTTATGGATAATGTGTTAAGTCAATTGTTATATGTTGTATGGAACCACTGCTGTTTCTACTGTTTTTACTGTTTGTGAACCGCTGTGAGTCGCCTTCGGGCTTGAGATACAGCGGTATATAAGCAAAGTAAATAAATAAATAAATTTGTGGGCTCAGCCAAAACGGCTGCTGGATTTGAGTGATGCTTCTCCATCAATAGGACTCACACCACAACAAATGCACAAGTCTGTCCTCCTAATAAATGGCAGCGGCAGTGCCTGATGGTTTGTGCCTGCCATCCTCATTTGCTATTCTTGGCATCAGCGTTGGATCTGTTATTGCTTTTCATGTGATTAGGCATTGAAATTATCAACAGAGGGGGAGAGAATGTGCAAAGCTGCCTTAACCCCAATGCTCAATTTGTGGCTGGATGTTCTTCTCTCTCTTTTTTTCCTGTTTGCAAAGATGCTCGGTGCCCACGGCTGAATGCTTTGCCAGGCCGCAAAGCACAGCATCCCAAGTGAGACCTTGTGAAGGCTAAATTAGCTGGGGTCCCAATCTGGTCCTGCCGTGCAGTTCCGACAATAATTGAAAACTGTGGGGCTTCCAGATATTAAAGGTTGGGGATTTTCTTGGGTTCTTTTCTCCTGTGCACGGGGAATGGAGAAAAAAAAACACACCATCTTTTATCTGTACTTTGGGAAGAAAACACGTCCAGCCAGAAAAGCAAATCTCACACAATACATCATGTTGGGGATCTCCACATGAAAGAGCTCATAATGAAATATTTAATTAAAGCCTGTAAGCAGGTGATTTGATTAAAGTAAACAGGCTTACTCGATCAATGCACGCTGATATGTTGCAAAAAAACGGACAAAAGAACATTCAATATTAAAGAGAACTCAAATCAGTTGCTGTACAGAGAACCTCTGCTTTTGCTGGTAAGGATATGACATACATCAAAATGAGATGAAGATTTCCCAGGGAAATAGATTCCAATGCGAATTAAAAATTCCACTGCATAAAAGGTTTTCACTTCTGAGACAGATGAGAAAACCGCAGATGTCTCTTTGAAAGAAAGATTGAATTGACAGAGTGTACAAGAAGTCCAATTTCTACCATAACTCTCGCTTACCGTTTCGTAACTGAAATGACAAAGAATGTCGTGGCCCTTTCAGGACCTATCTATTCTCACAAGCTTTTATGGAATTTCTATTTTAGTTATTAATTAAACTATGCTATCAGTAGATAGCATATGCATAAGGTCATTTGAAACTATTTGAAACAACCTGGAGTGAATGTGCCGTCGCGCCTGGGGGCTATGGTTAAGTTTTTGCAAGGATCATCTCCTATGTGGGTGTGTGTTGAGGAAGAACATGTGGACAATTAAGCAATTAGGATTGAGCCACTCCCTGCATGGAGTATATCACGAGGAGTGTTTCCTGGTGGATTCAGATAATTGTTCAACGGAGAAAAAGTTTCGGGCCTGAAAATAGTTGTTCTTTTATGATTTTGGGGTGCTGAAAACGAAAATGACATTTAAAAATGTATATTGGCTCTAGTTTTTATGATATAGGCAATCACGTGATCACGTATGGTTGAAAAAAATGCATGTTGCGACTTACACTATGGAAGATTCTAGAATATTCTCGAAAGTTTGATGACGCAGTATTAGTGCAGTGTGCAAAAGGAAGAAAGCCCTCTATAAGGCCAGACTTTTGAACGGTAAGGGTCAGTCAGTTGAAGACTGAGACAGTATCGTGAAACATCATTTTACATTGTTCTTTTTACTGTCGTTATGCCTCGCACGTGTGTAAATAAAGCACTATGGAAAAAAGATATCAAGGCAAATGGACTCCGTCAATGCTGTCAGACTCCTGCTGGAGCATTGTAAGAGACAATCCTTTCTATGGAAAAAAGATATCAAGGCAAATGGACTCCGTCAATGCTGTCAGACTACTGCTGGAGCATTGTAAGAGACAATCCTTTCCTTGAATACAAAAGAAAAGTCAAGAGAAGCAAACAGGATATAAACTAAAGTCACGATTAAAGCGACATTTAAACTTTCAGACTTTTCAACTGCATTAGGCCTACTAATATAGTTTCTTGCTGCACAAACCTAACAATAGACTAATTAAATATTTCTCATGTATAAACTATTGGCAATATAATTTGACTAAAATTTAGTAAATATTCACGGTTTATATACATGCAGTAAGGTTAGGCGCATTATCATAATATTAAATTACCTATTGTGGAGAAAATTGAAATAGCTGTTGCATAAAAACCAGAGCCAATTAACACATTTAATTATTATATTTGAATTCAGCATGTTAAATTTATTAAGAAACGGCACATTTCGTTTCCATAACTGAGAAAACTGACAATTTGTAGAACAGTGTTATTATGGGACTTCCATGATGATGGGACTTCTATCATGGACTTACTACAGGACTTGCTGAAGTTCCTGAACCATTTACTTTAAGACTCCTTGCACCATTGAGGAAGCAGAGAATGCATGGTTTAAATGCATTGGATTTTGTGTGAGTTATTTTCTGCAATGGACTGAGTTATTTTTTAAGGCTGGATTTTTTTGTAAAACCTGCATATTTAACTCTATTACTCAAGAGTAAATTTTGTTTTTCCATTTACTCTTTTAAGGGATCATGGGTTTAGGGTGCGGGGTCCCTTTTCGAAGAAATCCACAGAGTTCAATTGGTTCATGTAAGACACCATTTATTCAAGCTGATCAGCATGAGACGGACAGTCAGCATTTCTGTATGAGCTTCCACAGACTGCCGCCCCCTCCTCTGTTTCTGCTGACCTTTATACTCAAGTAATAGGTCATGGAAAGTACTCTCTTTCCAGCCCCCTTCCCTTGACCTTTTGATGGAAAGTACCTTCTTGTACCTGCAGACTCTGCGCTTAACCACAACCTTTGGCTTAACCACAACACAACTTCCTATGTAAGCTTGAACTTTGTATGACCTCTACATGTCAATTTTTTCTACAGAGGAAGGGTATATTTCTCTTTTGCTGTTAATTTCATTCAAAGCCCCTTGCTTAGCATTTGCAAATTTCACTCAAAGACCCTTTCACACTGACTCATTTACTCTGTGTGGATCAACAGAGGGCTGGGAAGTCTGCTGGTTAGCTTTTGCATAAACTGCAACAGTATATACACATAAACACATACATACACTCACTAAACACATATACACAGACTGGGCCACAGCAACCTGTGGCAGGGGATGGCTAGTCACTAAACACTGAAAAAAACAGCAGAAGGTACTTAAATGCCAAAAAAGCAAAAAGATGCTACAGTGCATGCACAAAAATGACTCCCCGGCAAACAAAACACACATTAGCTTATCCACACTCTCTTCCAGACTACAGCTCCCAGCATCCCCTAAACCAGGCCCTTTAGGAGAGGAGGATGATCCAAATGCACTGCTTCCAAGATGCAAGCTTTCTTCTCCTTGGATTTCTTTGAGAGCATCCCAATCCCTGCATATTTCCAATTTCCTATTCCTGGACTGCAACTCCCAGCAATCCTCCAGATACATAGATTAGATAGAGATAAATAGGTAGGAGGTAGGTAGGTAGGTATATCTATCAGATAGAGAAGGAAGAAAAGGGGGGGAGGGAGGGAAAGAAAAGGTGGGGATGAAAGGGACAGAGAAGGAAAGAAAGAAAGGGAAGGTGAGAAAGAAAGAAGGAGGGAAGGTTGGCCATAGCAACTTGTGGTAGGTACTAGGCCTGGGTAACAACGGAAAAAATTGTTTCTAAAATCGATTTGTATTTGGGGGGTTTTTTTGTTTCGATATTTAAAATAATTACAAAATTTTCCTTTTAAAAAGTTCGATATTTACGAAATTTCGTAAATGGTAAAAAATTAACTAATCGATTTCCGAAACAATAACGAATCGATTCGTTAATGGCGGACGCGACCGCGAAATACGCTAAAAAACCTCCAAAACCTTCTGAAGCTTCCCTCTCCCTCTGTTGTTGACTGTTGGTGTGATATTATAATTTTTTTTCACTAATTAAACCATAAACTGGCCCAGACATGCGGAAATAATAACGAAACGACCTCAAAACAATAACGAAACGAATACAATATCGAAATACGAAGCATTTACGAAACGTTTTTGAAAATTCGTTTTTTTTAATAATTGCTCCAGAATGGTTCGTTATCGTTTTGTAATTGAAAAAATTAACGAATTATTAACGAATTACGAATTAACGAAACGAAACCGCCCAGCCCTAGTAGGTACAGCTAGCTGGATATAAAATTCAAGGTAATTTTTGAAAATGGATATTTTTGTTTGGTTTCTTAGGCACCTGTAAAGATATTTTGATACATTTTTGAAATAAGATTTCTCTGATAACATCTGCTGGCAAGTATGAAATTTGAGGGCTAGCTACCTTCTTACTTTCATGTCAGCCATACAGACCATTTCACACCAACAGAAGTCTTAGAGCAGAGCAAACCTATGAGGGGTATTTTTTAAGTAAGGTCCATTTTGTTGTAGACACTAGAAGTTCACGCGCATACCGCAACGAGCGTGAGCGTCGTGTACCGGCATGCCTCGGGAACAACTGTGCTCAGTTTCCGCTCTGTAGCTAACCTGTACGGTTCTGTTCTGTGCTTTAAAAATGTTTAAGACTATCAACTCACCCTCCGCATGTGAGGTTCGCTCAGTGATACGGTTTTTGTCAGCAAGGAACCTGCCTGCTGCAGAAATTCATCGACAGATTTGTGAAGTGTACGGTGATACTGTTATGAGTGAAAGCACAGTGCGTAAGTGGGTACGACAATTCCAAGATGGCCGTGACAACATCCATGATGAGGACCGCTCTGGTCGCCCTTCTTTAATTACAGACAATTTGGTGGCTTTTGGTGGCGGCAAGTTTTTATGAAGAGGGTATTTTAAAATTGGTTCAGAGGTATGATAAGTGTTTGAACAAACTTGGCAACCATGTCGAAAAATAGAGTGAAGTATGTATTTTCTGAAAATAAATTTACTTTTTGGAAATAAACTTTCGTTATGTACTTATGTTCAAACGGACCTTACTTAAAAATACCCCTCGTATAAGACAGTAAAGGAACAAAACAACTCTTTTGTCTATTTAACCTGTACAGAGAGTGAAGGATAGCGAGCTCAACCTGACTAGCGAGTAACTAAGCAACAAGATGAGAAGACAAAAAATGGTAATTAATGTCCCATTCAGCTTAGCACGGTATTGAAGTACCACCGTCGAATGGAAGGACCAAGATACAAAAATGAAAACAATATGGTTTCCCACAATAGGATGTGTGATGATGTACAAGTACGATGATGACCTTGAGACTAGAAGTGGTCTTTATCCTAGAAAATTCATATATTTTTTTCAGATTTGTTATCCAGGTGCTATATGAATGAATAGTTTAGTGTACCAGCTATACGGAATGACATCAAATAATATACAACCTTTAAAAGAACAAAAAGGACTTTCCACTATAAACATTGAAAATTATTCTATATACTGGATCTTTAAAACAGTCAGGAGTGACTTAAGAAACTGCAAGTCGCTTCTGGTGTGAGAGAATTGGCCATCTGCAAGGACGTTGCCAATATCTGATTTGTATCATCCCAAACTATCTCTGTTTCCATTTCTAGCCTCCGCTGTGAATTTTACAAATTTAGCTCAGTGGAAGGAATCCCACTGGAGCATTGCAGCGCACCCAAATACCTGGGAGTCACTCTGGACCGTTCTCTGACCTACAAGAAGCACTGCCTGAACATCAAGCAAAAAGTGGGTGCTAGAAACAATATCATACGAAAGCTGACTGGCACAACCTGGGGATCACAACCAGATACAGTGAAGACATCTGCCCTTGCGCTATGCTACTCTGCTGCTGAGTACGCATGTCCAGTGTGGAACACATCTCACCACGCTAAAACAGTGGATGTGGCTCTTAATGAGACATGCCGCATTATCACGGGGTGTCTGCGCCCTACACCACTGGAGACATTACACTGCTTAGCCGGTATTGCACCACCTGACATACACCGGGAAGTAGCAGACAATAGTGAAAGGACCAAGGCAGAGACATCTCCAGCTCATCCCCTGTTTGAGTATCAGCCAGCACGTCAACGACTTAAATCCAGACATAGTTTTCTTAGATCTACAGAGACACTTGCTGGAACACCACAGCAAGCGAGAGTCCAAAAGTGGCAGGCCCAAACCCAGCACCTCAATCCATGGGTGATACCAGATGAGAGACTCCCCCCTGGGCACACAGAAGACTGGGCGACTTGGAAGGCGCTGAACAGACTGCGCTCTGGCACCACGAGATGCAGAGCCAATCTTAAGAAATGGGGCCACAAAGTGGAATCCACGACATGCGAGTGCGGAGAAGAGCAAACCACTGACCACCTCCTGCAATGCAACCTGAGCCCTGCCACATGTACCATGGAGGACCTTCTTGCGGCAACACCAGAGGCACTCCAAGTGGCCAAATACTGGTCAAAGGACATTTAATTAGCTACCAAGTTTGCAAAATTTGTGTTGTTGTTTTTTATCTGTTTGTTTGTTTTGTTCTGTTAGAAATGTAATACAATGTTCTGGTTGCGGATGACACGATAAATAAATAAATAAGCTCAGATTTTTTGGGCTGCAACTGCGAATGTGGCAAACTTCAATGTTATATTTTTGGAATAATCCACTAACACAGTGTTTCCTAATGCCACAACCCTTTAATACAGTTCTTCATATTGGGGTGGCCCCCAACCATAAAATTATTTTTGCTACTGTTATAAATCACCATGTAAATATCTGATATGCAGGATGTATTCACTGTACCAAAATTGGCACAAATACCAGATACATCCAAATTTGAATAGTGGTGGGGTTGAGGGGGGGGTTCATTTTATCATTTGGGAGTTGTGGTTGCTGGGATTTATAGTACGCCTACAATCAAAGAGCATTCTGAACTCTACCAATGATGGAATTGAGCCAAACTTGGGACACACAACTCTCATGACTAACAGAAAATCCTGGAAGGGTTTGGTGGGCATTCACCTTGTTTGGGAGTTGTAGTTCACCTACATCCAAAGAGCACTGTGGACTCAAACAATGATGGATCTGGATTCTGGTCCATTGTGCTGTCACGCGCTGGGCCTATAGCAAATGACTTTTGAACAGGGCGTGCTCTTTGTGCCCAGTGGGAAGCCGGGGTGCCTCAGCTGAGAGGCCCTAAGGATTTTCCTATACAAAGTCTTTAGAAGTTTGAAAAGTTTAACAAGGTCCTTTATTATTGCTTAGGTCTTCAACAAATTAAACAATCAAATACTTCTCAGAACTTCAACAGGTCAAACAAATGCTTCAAGGCTTTGAATCAACTGGTGGCTTTCTTAATCTTGTCCACAAGGGACAGGCAACTGGCTTCATGAACTGTTTCTTTTCCTTAAGAGGAAAACCCTTTTTAACGCCTCCTTGGGCAATCTACTTTCCAAACTTTGCTGGTGTGGGCTCTACTCCCGGCTCCAAACTGCTTCTTGGGTCCCGAGTAGACCTACCAGTCAAGGCTTTGTAGATTCTCCAGCTGGAGTCCTTTGGAACTGTTTCCCCCCGGAATTTCATAAGAAACGAAGCTTCTCTACAGGTGGAGCTGATTCACGTCCTGTAGCTAAGCTTTCAACTGTAAGATTGAGCTAAAATGGCTCCCTTTACTTCCTGAACCCTGGGGAAAGGGGCGGAACCAAAACTTAACAATGATTGATGGGTCATTGGCCCTATAATTGCAAACCAAGGGAAGCCACCTTATTGCAAAATGCATGGAACTTTGGAATACATGCAAACATTCAAAGAAAGAAAAGGAAGTTGGAGGTTTTGGTACAGCCGTACCAGCACAACCATACTTTGCACGAATACTCAATATGTCCAATTGTGAACACTGATGGAGTTTGGGAAAAACAGACTTGACATTTGGAAGGTGTGACTGCTGAGATTTATAGTTCACCAACAATCAAAGAGCATTTTGAACCCCAACAACAATAGAACTGGACCAAACTTCCCACACATGAATCTGTACCAAACTTATTTATTTATTTCCAGCATTTCTCAACCCCTGAGGGGGGACTCAGGATGGCTCACACTCGGCAGCAATTCGATGCCCTAACATGCAAGCAAATACAACAATATAACAACAGTTTAAAACAATAAATAATTCATTAAATTAAAAACAATTAATAGGCTTGGTCAAGTTTGTTCGGAAGCTTCTTAAATCAGAATTAATTCGGATTAAATTCCTTTTTGAACCATTTTCGAACCATGCAGGAATAGTGGGAGAAGCAATTCCAAATTTAAACCACTTACTCATTGTTCGGAATTATTTTCGGATATCTCCCACAGTTATTTTGATTTTCAGAACCATTAAGCAACTTTGGCAAAGCCTAACAAATGGTTTTAAAATCTCACGGTTTCCCTTTCCTGGCAGCAAGCGGCGATGCAGAGGGATGAGGTGGGCGGGACTAAGCACAGCTCTTCTTGCCTAGATTCCAGCAGACTTCACAACCTCTGACCACTCTCGCATCCACGTATACAAAGAAACAGTGCAAAGATCAAGAGAAGATAAAGGTTCCTATTTTCCCATGCAACTCAATGGCTGGGAAATAGCCTACTGGCAGTGCTCCTGCCTTGCAAACAGAACTGTTCGAATCCCCATCAGGGACAAAAATGTTAAAATCAGCTGGAAAAACAGGGGAGGGAGGAGCACCTTCCATTAATGAAGCGATTCGGATTTCTGATATTTCCAATTTTTTTTTCAAGAAAATTTCAGAAATCATTTCAAAATCGAATTGCCAGCACCCCCTACATCCGAAACGAGTTTTGAACCTTTTTTTTTGATCAACCAAGCCTAACAATTAATATTTGTCAACCATATAGCCATTCCAGGCCAATCCCACATCCAAAGTGCTATTGTGCCTGCTATCCAAAAGCTTGGCATGAATATGCAGTATGCCCAAATGTGAACACTGGTGGAGTTTGGGGAAAATAGACCTTGACATTTGAGAGTTATAGTTGCTATGATTTACAGTTCACCTACAATCAAAGAGCCCCTTGAACCCCACCAGTGATAGAATTGTGCCAAACTTCACAGAACCCTCATGACAAACAGAAAATACTGGAAGGATTTGGGGGGAACTGACAGAGCTTTAGGGGAGAGCAAGCCTGTTCTCCCCTTCCCGCTTGGAATCTCAGAAACACCCTTTGGCTGAAAGGCCAGCTGAGAGGCCAGCCAATTACAGTAGCAAAAGGGCTTTTGGTGGGAGGATTCCAAAAAGGAAGAGGATAGGTGAAGAGATCTTCATCCTTCTCTGCCAAAGGGGTTCCTAAGACCATCAGAAATATGTATTTTCTGATAGTCTTTGGCGACCCCTTTCAAACCTCTTCATGACCCTTCCAGGGGTTCCGACCCCCAGGCTGAAAAACCACTGCACTAACACATCACAGATAACTGCTCCAGGTGCTATAAGTGAAAGGGCAAAAGCAGACGATTTGATGTTTGTCAAATACTTAAAAACTATCAGCGGCAGAGGGAGAAAAGTTTCATTTTTCTAAAAAAAAAGTTGTCAATATGTATTACAAGAATTAAGGCAACTAGGAAAGGAAAACTGTACAAAAGAATATCTTTCTTTCCAGAAATAAATATTTCATCACAAACCCGTCCTTGTTATCCTTCTTGTCGCTTTTCTGTAGTGTAGTGGAAGTCAACAGCATAACTCAGAGCTTTCCCGAGATATGCTTGTTCTGTAAATAAGTTAAATGCATGTGTGCAACTTGTTCAGAAAATGTGATTTAGCACACACTTTGTGCCATCGGGTTGCAGATTACTTTTTCCTGTGCTCAAAGGAAACAAAGCAAAAAAAGAAGAAGAGATAAACACATACTTACTGGTATTTACTTAAAACATTTGTTCACCACATCAGATGTACACCACATCTGTACATCAGATTGTACAGAGGTGTGCAATACAAAGGATACATATTTGTAAATGTCACTAAAGCAATGCAATAAATTAACACTCAATTAACGCTAAACAATTGCAACACCATACAGACTTTTAAAAATGAATTATAGTTTTGATTTACAAATGTAGACTGAGGGCCCTTCCTCACAGTCTGTGCCGTTGTGCCTGGGGGCTATAACTCTTCTTTCCCCCAGGAGATTGCTTCTTGCCCTCCTTTAGGAAAACTGGAATAAGTGCAAGAGTCAATGGTTGTAAGTTCTCAGGGTCACTGGTGGGGGGAACCAGTGGCTGGTTGTTGATTATTGCGGTAACTTTCGGCATAAGTGTCACCAAAACGTCATGAGTCAAAGACTTATGGTTCAGAAGCATGGCATTAAGGATCTTGCGACTAATGCCAGTCATCCTTTCCCACACTCATTAACATTAAAAGTCCAAAGAATTTGTTCACGGTTAATGAATTCCTGAACCTTGGTGTCTCTCTCAAACGTAGCCACACAACTAAGTTCTTTGGTTGCACCTATAAAATTGGTGCCACAGTCTGACCGGATGGACTTAATTGGTGCTCTGAGGGCTATGAACCTTTTCAATGCATTTAGGAATGATGAAGTGTCCATTCCCTCTATAACCTCTATATGGACAGCTCGTGACAAACAAGTAAACCTAACCGGCCATCTTTTATTATTTACAACACCACCCCTGGTTTTCCTGGTAACAATTTCCCATGGACCAAACACATCAATTCCCACGTGGGAAAAGGGTAGGTCTGTCGAAGTCCTATCTTGAGATAGATCTGCCATTAACTGACTCTGACAGTTTTGTCTAAGTCGCCTGCATTTGACACATTTTAAAATGAAACGGTTGACCAACTTTTTGTCATTAACTACCCATAGACCTTCGTTTCTAAGGGCTGCCTCAGTGTTCTACCCTGATGATGGATCCTTTCATGGTAATAACGAACAAGCAACAGTGCAATGTGACTATTAGGGGGTATGATGATGGGATTTCTTATGCACACCTTGAGTTTAGCCTTAGCTAACCTTCCTCCAACTCTCAAAATACCCTCCTTGTCCAAAAACGGGTTTAACTCATGAAAACTCTCGCTAGAGGTGTTGAGCCCTTGTTCTAACCTAGCTATTTCCTGCTTGAAATAATGCCTCTGGACTGATTTAAGTATGACTCTCTTAGCCTTTATCATGTCCTGGACCTGTAAAGGCTCACTATCTTTGCAAGCTAAATGATGTATGAGTCTAGCAACTACTCTCTGAAGACTATGCCACTCCGAAAAATGCTCGAAACGGTGTGGTTCCAGGCAAGATCTTTGGCCCAACTGGATTTCTGTGGTCGTCTTACAGGCCTTTACCTCTGGAACGGACTCGGGCAATTCCGTATTCTCTGTGGGAGAGAAGACTGATGGAAAGTTGACATCGGTTAAGTCTAAAACACTGTCATATAATCCAGTTTCAGAATGCAAAGGAGCTGCTTTGAACTGATTGTGTCAATCTGCATTGCTGTGTAATCCAGTTCAATGCATTTAATCTCCATTCAGAAACTGAGTTATATGGCAGTGTAGATTGGGCCTTTGTAATCATGAACATCATGCACATGTGAATGTCCTACAATTTGGTAAGCTATAACATGTGTAACATATGGCTCCAATAGAAAAACTGAAATGCTTGTGATCATACTCGGAGGGTGTGTACAGTATATCACCAGAAGGTAATGCACACAGCCACGAGAGTGGGTCTTTACAGATCAACTTGAGCATGGATTTATCTTTCTTAGCAAATTAAAAATAAATCAAGAGATAAGTGCACATTTGGAGGTTCATTCTCATGTAATTATGCACTGTAAGCAATGCTGGTGTTGGCCAGAAAAAAAACTATCTGCAGCTGTTTCATGCAATGTAGTGTTAAAAATGATACATTGTGTTGATACATCATTCACTTCAATTAGTTGGTTAGTTGATTTTGGTGTAATTGCAATTGTTTGCTCCTTGATTGTTTTGACTGATCCGTTCATTCAATTATATAAATTAAATTGATTTAGAGACTCAGCGATATGCACCGGATATGCAGTGAGTTGTTTTCAAGCTGATGAGTCTCTTCCATCTCTTCACCAAGCTATCTTACCTGTATATTGCAGAAAGAAGCTTTGTGCCGTCGCACCTGGGGGCTATAACTCTTAGTGAAAGAGGCATGGACGTGACATCTTTCCCCCAGGGGATTGCTTCTTGCCCTCTTTTAGGAAAACTGGAACTCCCAAGGATCAAAACACTGTGGATAACCCAAAATAGGTTTAATTGTTCACAAAGAGTTATCTCTTTAAGGCAATAAGCTGGAAGTTTCAAAGGGATATAGGAAAATATACATTACAGTCTCTGGTTGTTTTGGGTCCAAGGAGTTTTGCAGCTGAGAAGCTTTTCCAGGTCCCTCTTTCTCAATGGCTGTGAATATTGGAATAATTACAACCCCAATTCCAATGGCCTATATTCTGAAGGCACAAAGCCTTCCTCTGGTGCTAAAAAACTGGTTTGAAGGCGCTTGAGACTTCTCAACGTCGTCCAGGTTGATCTGAACATGAAGCATAAGTCTCAAAGGTAAGAACCTCAGAATTGATGCTGAGAGGTAACTTAATCAAAGGCTTTTAGAGCCAAGTCTCTCTCTCACGTCCATCTGATAGAAAGTTTGATGGTGGAATGTAAAAGGAAACACTGTCCTGCTCTCCAGGAAGAGGTGGGGCCAAACAATTGAGCTGAGGGAGCAATTCAACTGGTGCAAACAACATTGATTGACAGCTGCAAATAACCAATCAATCCAACTATACATTTACAAAATAAGCAAGTATGGGCACGTTATACAGTTTAAACACTTGCAAATTAAAGTTCTATACAGGTGGTGCCACTCGCACCGTCACAAGCTTCTTTCTTAGTACAACAGATTTGAGGGGAAGGCTAGGCAAAAATCCAAGGCAGGGATGAATATATTTTTCCAAGTTTACTCAGATTGAACTTTCACAAATAACGTGTTTATACAAACAACATGCTTGTTTGTGCAAAAAACCCAAAACAAAACCCAAAAGTGTGTCCAAACCAAGGATTTATTTCTTTTTTTCATTTCTACAGACACATTTCTTTCACAAATCTGTTCCAAAATACAAAGTTATATTGCAGTGGCCATATTTTTCCCAATATGCTGATACATCTTTTCTCGTTGAAGAGAAGAAAATTCAATCATGTTGGAGGAATTTATGAATATTTAGTAAACATGCATAGTTACACCATGGTATCAGATAAAACCAGTCTTTACTACTACACAATCACAACCCCTCCTTAGACTATTTATTTATTTATTTACTCCATTTATATATACCCCTTTTCTCAGCCCTCGGGCGACTCAAAGCGGTTTACAGTAGCAAAATTCAATGCTTGAACATCATAAAACAGATTAAAACAATTAAATACCATGGCATCAATATACAAACATTTCAATATTAATACTACATAACCCATGGCATCTGTTAGATAAAATCAAGATCCAATCTTGTCATCCAGTCGTTCCATGTTCCAATATTTGTTACACTGCCTTTTCGAATGCCTGCTCAAACAATCAGGGTTTAACCTTCCTATGAAAAGCTAACAAAGAAGGGGCTGATCTAATATCTCTGGGAAGAGCGTTCCATAGCCGAAGGGCCACCACTGAGAAGGCCCTGTCTCTAGTCCCCGCCAAACATATTTGTGACGCAGGTGGGATCAAGAGCAGGGCCTCCCCAGACGATCTTAACATCCTAGCTGATTCATAGGAGGAGATACGTTTGGACAGGTAAGTTGGGCCAGAACCGTTTAGTGCTTTATAGGCTTTGAATTGTGCCCGGTAGCGAACTGGCAGCCAGTGGAGCTGGCACAACAGAGGAATTGTATGCTCCCTGAGTGCCGCTCCTGTTAGTAACCTGGCTGCCGCTATCACTTCTTCCTCATAATGCGTGCAAGGACAATGTAGTGGTGTGCCTGATTGTAGATGGAGGAAAATACGGTTTGCAGAAGGTTTCCATCTTTTAGTATTTTATATACATCAATTTAATAAGGGCTAGCACAGTGGGTTAAACCTCCTGTTATAGAAGAGCCTGCCGACTGGAAGGTTGGCACTTCAAGCCTTGGTTGGGGTGAGCTCCTGCCGTCAGCCCAGCTTCTACTCACCTAGTAGTTCTAAAATAACAATGTAAGTTGATAAATAGGTACCGCTTTGGCGGGGAAGGTAAAGGTAAAGGTTTCCCTTGACATTAAGTCCAGTCGTGTCCGATTCTGGGTGTTGATGCTCATCTCCATTTCTAAGCAGAAGAGCCGGCGTTGTTTGTAGACACCTCCAAGGTCATGTGGCCAGCATGATTGCATGGAGCACTGTTATCTTCCCACAGAAGCAGTACCTATCGATCTACTCACATTTGCATGTTTTCAAACTGCTAGGTTGGCAGAAGCTGAGTCTAACATCAGGACATCACCCCACTCCCCAGATTTGAACCATCTACCTTTTGGTCAGCAAGTTTGGGCAGCTCAGCAGTTTAACCCACTGCACCACCACGGGAAGGTAAAAGGCGCCCTGAAAAAACATGCTGGCAAAAAATACGACCAGGAAAGGATGTCAAGCTGCAATCCCTTCCCAAAAACTGACATGTTTTGCAAGGCAGAACAGTACATTTTTATTGAGAAACTAGCCATCCACTGCCACGCGTTGCTGTTGCCCACATGGGAGTTCTGTGTGGGAGGTTTAGCCCAATTCTATCATTGTGGGCTTCAGAATGCTCTGTGATTGTTGGTGAACTATACATCCCAGCAACTACAACTCTCAGATATCAAGATTCTATGTTCCCCAAACTCCACCAGTGTTCACATTTGGGCATATTGAGTATTCATGTAGAGTTTGGTCTAGATCCATCATTGTTTGAGTCCACAGTGATCTCTGGTTGTAGGTGAACAACAACTCCAAAACCAAAGGATACTGCCCACCAAACCCTTCCAGTATTCTCTGTTGGTCATGGAAGAACTGTGTGCCAAATTTGGTTCAATTCCATCATTGGTGGAGTTCAGAATGATCTTTGATTGTAGGTGAACTATAAATCCCAGCAACTACAACTCCCAAATGACAAAATCAATTATTTGGAGTGAAGGACATACATTGGGTTGTTAGGTGTCTTGTGTCCAAATTTGGTGTCAATTCGACCAGTGGTTTTTGAGTTCTATGAATACCACAAACAAACATTACATTTTTATTTATATAGATAGACCTGTCAAATTCAAATTCCCCCTCCACCTTTGCCAGCTTCACGCTGATTGGTTGGAGTCATCAGCTGGAGAAGAGGCGTGGCCGGCTCAGGCACACCTTGGCCAATGGGAAAGCCAGCAACACTTCGGCTTCTCAGCCAATAGGGAGCGATGAGGCAGTCTGAGTGGGAAACAATGAACCGGGAGGAAAAGATGAGTGGATTAAAATGACTTAATGTTCTGTCCGATTGCCGGTGATAACCCTAAAAGTCCTCCAGCCAGCTTTGTATTGTTTCATGCAGGTGAAATAAACATCTGTTGAGATTAATTTCACAATTCAGCAGCAGATCAGTTGCACAACTTCAGCGTTTTCCAGTAGCTTCTTCCTGCACAGTATTTTCAGTCAACTGCTCCCACAGCCTGCAGTCACGCTGGAACCTTTTACAGACACTTGAGCACATGCCCGGCCATTGTCAGTTTTACCATTGTCTTTCCCCCAGTCTAGATGATATTACAGACTTACCACAACATACAGTTATATCTTGTCTTAGCAGACAGGTTCTTTTAATTACATATATCCTTCGACGAAGAACATCACAGCACAAGGAGAGGAATACACACTGTACATGACTTCCTTATATACAATTCTATACAATTACACATAGCAATCTCTGATTGGTTCCTAACTCATTAACTTAACTCAAACCCAGGATTACATCATTCACAATCACCTGGACTAGGCCAGAACACATTCCCCAAATGATTCGCTATATACAGTTAATGCATGACTCAGCATTTCCAATAGAAGCCCATTAGCAGTGCATGAGTCAGCTATATTACATTACAATACATTGTAAAACCTGACAACATCTGTGGCTGGTGCGGATGCCAAGTTCCGATAATCTCCAGTCCTGGGTATGGGATCAATTGATGTTATCTGGTCTTTGGTTTCAGCGGAACTCTCTGCCCCAGAGTGTGGTGGAGGCTCCTTCTTTGGAGGCTTTTAAACAGAGGCTGGATGGCCATCTGTCAGAGGTGCTCGGAATGCAATTTTCCTGCTTCTTTGCAGGAGGTTGGATTGGATGGCCCATGAAGTCTCTTCTAACTATGATTCTATGATTACTGATGTTTTGATCCTGGAAAGACTTTAAGATGGGTTGGACCTGCATTACAGGATAATTTCAGCTCTGCATGGAGATAGGACAGCTGGGGAGAAAAAAGAAGATGCTAAATGAAATTGAATTTTGGTGGTGAAGGAACTCAGGATAAAGTTTATATAGAACGAAAAGAAATAAGTTGTGCAGAGAGCTGCAGGAGTAGAAACTCCCGTCCATTTATTCCTGCGTGGCCAACTGAGGAGACTCATTAAAGATTCTGCTTTTGTTGCGCTTTAAAAATGAAAATGCTAATTGGTTTACTTGAAGTTTAATTGAAAATTAATATAAATTCGCTAGAGATTTGTTGAATGGGACTCAAGTTTAAATGGCATTTGATTAAAGTCACATGAAAATCTGCTCAAGGACAGGAATTTTGAAGACGGTAGTTTTGTATTAATTATGAAGACAAAAATGCTTGTTTTTATTGCTGCTGAATAATTCCCCTGGCAAACTTTCTTCCTTTTGCTTTCTTCCCCTTGTTTTAATTGAAACAGGGAGTCTATGGATTTATTTCTTGCATAATCTAGATAACTCTATCAAGGCAATAACTATAGCAACTAGACAGATCTTAATATGTACTAGAGGGTGCTATTCCAGGTAAGCACTTCCTTGCTGCATAATGGAACTCCAAGTCTTTCTCTTTTCAGAAGACATATTATTTTGTCTGTCCCAACTACAGTTCTGTCCTCATGATGCACTTTCCCCCGCCCTTAAGGAAGGTCTAACCCAGTGGTTCTCAACCTTTCTAATGCCGTGACCCCTTTAAAAAGTTCCTCATGTTGTGGTGACCCCCAACCATATTTTCGTTGCTACTTCATAACGGTAATTTTGCTATTGTTATAAAGCATAATGGAAACATCTGATATGCAGGATGTATTTTCATTGTTATAAACTGAACATAGTTAAAGCATAGTGACTGATCACAAAACAGTATGGACAATGGATGATGGGATTTGCAGTACCTACAACCGATTCACCTCTGAGTTCCACAGACCACTGAGACCCCCACAAATTATAGACCCGGAACAAACTTAGCACAAAGAACCCCAATCACCAACAGAAAATACTGGAGGGGGCTGGGAGGAATTGACAATGATTTACGGGATATGTAGTTCAACTACATATGGAGAGTGCTGTGAGCCCAAACCACTGTACATTTGGACCCAACTTGGCACAAGTACTCAATATGCCCAAATTTGAACACTAGTGGAGGTTGGGGAAGACAGATCTTGACATTTGAGAATTGCAGTTGCTGGGATATATAGTTCCCCTACCATCAAGGAGCATTCTGAACTCCAACAACAATGGAATAGAACCAAACTTCGCAGACAGAACTCCCATTACCAACAGAAAATACTGGAGAGGTTTGGGGAAAATAGACCTTGGCATTTGGGAGCTACAGGGATGTATAGCTCCCCTGCCATCAAAGAGCTCGGAAGGGTGCGTGGGGGCTGGGCCGAAAGGCTGCCCAAACGGCAAGGCTGTGAGGGCAGCCCTCTGCCTGGCCCCTACTCCCTTCCGAACTCGGAAAGGCGCGGGGGCTGGGCAGCCTTCCCTTGCCCAAACGGCCATTTTGGTGCGGGCGGGGCCAACCAAGGAAGCTTCGCGACCCCCCAAAAATGGCCTGACCCCCTTGGGGGTCGCGACCCCCCAGTTGAGAACCACTGATCTAACCCCATTGTTTGTTCCTTTTGAGCTCCTCCTTCAGAAACACATTCTCCCACTACCTATCTCATCCAGGGTTTTATCAATTTTATCAATTTTAAACTAATGTATTTGGCCTGCCCACTGTGTTCTATTTCTCTATCATATTATTTCTTTAGAAATGGGGCTACAAAGTGGAATCCACGACATGCGAGTGGGGAGAAGAGCAAACCACTGACCACCTGCTGCAATGCAACCTGAGCCCAGCCACATGCACAATGGAGGACCTTCTTGCGGCAACACCAGAGGCACTCCAAATGGCCAGATACTGGTCAAAGGACATTTAATCAACTACCAAGCTTGCAAACTCTGTGTCTTTTGTATGTTTGTTTGTTTGTTTCTATCAAAAATGTAATACAACTGTTCGGTTGCCTGACACGATAAATAAATAAATAAACAAATCATATTATTTTGCAACTGTTTATTTTATTTTATTATTTCATGTATTTATTTTGATGGTATTTTTGCTTCTTTGTATTTTATTTTGCTGTACTGTAATTTTGGGCTTGGCCTCATGTTAGCCGCCCCGAGTCCCCTTTGGGGAGATGGTGGCGGGGTACAAATAAAGTATTATTATTTGAAACACAACAAGATGAGTCCACAGCAAACAAGACCACTCTGCTGGCTGTTGTATTGAATCACACGTCGGATCCTTCCCAAGTGTGATGTATCAGCAAATAATGTGTGCAGATCCAAGTAGAGTGACCTTCTGCAGCTGGCAGATGGTAATTTTGTCAGTGCCAATTGTGTTTAAGTGCAGATCAATGTCTTTAGGCACTGCACCCAGTGTGCCGATCACCACTGGGACCACCTTGACTGGCTTGTGCCAGAGTCTTTCCAATTCGATCTTTAAATCCTCATATCGTGTCAGTTTTTCCAGTTGTTTCTCTGCAATCCTGCTGTCACCTGGGATTGTGACATCGATGATCCATACTTTGTTTTTCAACACGATTGTGAGGTCAGGAATCTTGTGCTCCAAAACTCTATCTGAATTCAGAAGTCCCAGAGTAGTTGGACATGTCCATTTTCTGTAACTTTTTCATGCTTGTGATCCCACCAGTTCTTTGTCACAGGCAGATGGTATTTGTGGCACAGGTTCCAATGAATCATATGAGCATTATTATTATTATTATTATTATTATTATTATTATTATTATTATTATTATTATTATTAGATACACAACAAGATGAGTCCACAGCAGACAAGATCACTCTACTGGCTGTTGTATTGGATCACACGTCGGATACTTCCCAAGTGACTAGGACTGTGTGATATATCAGCAAATAATGCGTGCAGATCCCATTAAGGTGGCCTTCGGCAACTGACAGATGGTAATCTTGTCAGTGCTTATTGTGTTTAAGTGCAGGCCAAGGTCTTTAGGCACTTTCGCCCTCCATTTGTGCCTCTTCAAATTCTGCAGCACTGCTGGTCACAGCTGACCTCCAATTAGAGTGCTCAAGGGCCAGGGCTTCCCAGTTCTCTGTGTCTATGCCAGAGTTTTGAAGGTTGGCTTTGAGCCCATCTTTTCCTGCCCAACAACATTCCGCTTTCCGTTCTTGAGTTTGGAGTAGAGCAACTGCTTTGGGAGACGGTGGTCGGGCATCCGGACAACGTGGCCGGTCCAGCGGAGTTGATGGCGGAGGACCATTGCTCCAATGTTGATGGTCTTTGCTTCTTCCAGCACGCTCTACCCACTCACGAATAATCATTTATTAATTAATATCTTGTTTATAGCTCTGTTCATGGTAATCCTGAAAGCCAAACTCATATCAACATAACCTATCTCCATACATTCAGGCAGTACAGCTCTATCACGTCCCATATATTGAATGCGATTCGACTCGTTTATGTGAGTCATATATTAAATCTGTGGGGGACAGACATTGTCTTGTATCTCCTCAAGGATTTTACGTCCAGCTATCCGTCGTTATTATTAATAAAATATGAGTTAAAACACCATGCATTACATAATATAGAAACATGAGGTAGTTTATATTCAGGACCAGCATCATCTATTTGGAGTTGAAGAAAGAGAGGAATCTGATACGTATATTTGTCTCCATTTAGGATTTTAAAAATTCCTTTTGAACTATATCTCAGAATCATTTCTTGCTTCTAATTCAGTGCTGATCAAATGTAAGACAGGAAAGGTTCTGGCACCTAAAATATACATGAAAAGTGGAAATAAAAAATGTGATAGACCTCCGTGCAAAACTAGCAGAGACCGATTTGACCACACCTGGAATATTGTGCCCAATTCTGGGCACCACAATTCAAGAGAGATATTGACAAGCTGGAATGTGTCCAGAGGAGGGCGACTAAAATGATCAAGGGTCTGGAGAACAAGCCCTATGAGGAGCGGCTTAAGGAGCTGGGCATATTTAGCCTGAAGAAGAAAAGGCTGAGAGGAGACATGATAGCCATGTATAAATATGTGAGAGGAAGCCACAGGGAGGAGGGAGCAAGCTTGTTTTCTGCTTCCTTGGAGACTAGGACGCGATGGAACAATGGCTTCAAACTACAAGAGAGGAAATTACAACATGAGGAAGAATTTCCTGACTGTGAGAGCCGTTCAGCAGTGGATCTCTTTGCGTGTGGTGACTGTGGTGTGGTGGAGGCTCCATCTTTGGAAGCTTTTAAGCAGAGGCTGGATGGCCATCTGTCAGGGGTGATTTGAATGCAATATTCCTGCTTCTTGGCAGAATGGGGTTGGACTGGATGGCCCATGAGGTCTCTTCCAACTCTTTGATTCTATGATTCTATGATTTCTGAGACCAACTGGCTCATGCAGAAAAGCCCTTTTACATCTTCATGGCAAACACCTATCTTTTCTTTTTCTAAAAAATAGTTTTTAATCCCTGAAAATAAGGGAATAGGGATAGGAGTGAGGGTATACATTGGAAAGAAGAATAAAAGAAAGAAAGAAAAACTGAAAATGAAAATGAAAATAAATGGTTTTCAAAAAAAAAAAGAAAGAAAGAAAGAAGGGCATTCCCCTTAGTAGAAAATTGAATAGGTTGAGTGAAAAAAGACGTTAAAAGGGGAGGAAATGTTTAGAGGAAAATTTGTTTGATTTCCAATTCTTTTATCTGGATTAAATGTCTATTGTTCTGTCGCCGCTGGACCTGAAATGAAGTGCCTTTAAGAGAGGATGTATGGCTTGGATCCAGCGGAAAGCCAGGGCCCCCGAAAAGAAGCCTTTAGAGAAATTTCCCTTATTAAACAGTCTTTATAAGGCTTGAGCTTAAATATAACAGTCTTTTATTGATGAACAAAAAGGAATTGTAAAACTTTCTTAACAATCTCTTGGCTTTTGCAATCTTGTTCACAGGGAACAGGCACTATCTTCAAAAACCTTTTAAAGGAAAATTTAAAGGAAAATTCCCCTTTCTAGCTCCTCCCAGGCTGCTGTGAACCTAAACCTTATTGATGTGGATTCACTACCAGGCTGAACTACGTCTCAACGCTGAGCGAACCTATCAAAAGGCTTGTAATCACTTAGCTGCTTTGATGGTTAGAGCTGTTATTCCCTCCGGAATTCCTCAGGGCTGTAAGGCTGTTTCTTCAGAACCTTTGGGAATCTTCAGAGGCTCTCAAGACTGTTCTCCCCCGGAAAGTCTTAAGGGACGAAGCCTTTGCACAGGAGGACGTCTGTATACATCCTCTGCATTGACTTCCTTTGCTGAGACTAACTGAAAAATGGCCCCTTCCCTCCAAAAAACCCAGAGAAGGGCAGGACCAGGGATCCTAACTATTATTGACAGGTGGCTTGCCCTATGAATGCAGCCAAAGGAGCCACCTATCTGCAAAGTCCCTGCAACTTAGGACTATGAACAAACATTTAGTGCAAAACACAAAATTGGAGCCCCTGGAACAGCCGTTCCAGAACATCTATTGCAACATTTCTCAACCTGGGGGTGAGGACCCCTGAGTGGAGGTTGCAAGGGGGTGTCAGAGGAGTCACCAAAGACCATCAGAAAACACAATATTTTCTGTTGGTCATGGGGGTTCTGTGTGGGAAGTTTGGCCCATTTTTATCATTATTTATTTATTTATTTACTTTACTTTACTTTACTTTACTTTACTTATATACCGCTGTTCTCAGCCCGGAGGCGACTCACAGCGGTTCACAACCAATAAGAGCAGCAAAAATTCAATGCAACAGTGTAAAAAACAGTAACAACATAACACATTACACAATTAGTATACAATTATTACAATAACAAGTCACTAGCGTCTCATCATCCAAAACATACTCCAGATTCATCATCCATTGATCCATTCCTATGTTCATTACCAATCATTGCACTAATTATTCGAACGCCTGCATAAACAGCCAGGTCTTCACTTTTTTGCGGAATACCATTAGAGATGGTGCTAGTCTAATGTCCATGGGAAGGGCGGGGTTCAGAATCATCTTAGATTGTAGGTGAACTATAAATCCCAGAAACAACAACTCCCAAATGTCCAGGTCTATTTCCTCCAAACTCCACCAGTCACTTGGGCATATTGAGGATTTGTGCCAAGTTTGTTCCAGATCCATCATTGTTTGAGTCCACAGTGCTCTCTGGATGTAGGTGAACTGCAACTCCAAAATTCAAGGTCAATGCCCACCAAACCCTTCCAGTATTTTCTGTTGGTCATGGGAGTTCTGTGTGCCAAGTTTGGTTCAATTCCATCATTGGTGGAGTTCAGAATGCCGAGCGTGCAAAGCTGCCGATGCAAAGAGGGACGAGGTGGGCGTGGCTAAGAACAGCTCTTCCTGAAGGCCATGCCCTCAGTGGCCTTCAGAAAGAGCTGTTCTTACCCACGCCCACCTCGTCCTTCTTTGCATCGCGGGGTGTGCAAAGCCTCCGAGTCAAAGAGGGATGAGGTGGGCGTGGGTAAGAACAGCTCTGTCTGAATAGGAGCTGCAGATGCAAAGAATGATGAGGTTTATTTGTCGTGTCAGGGCAACCAGTCAATTATATTACATTTCTAACAGAACAAAGCAAACAAACAGACAAAATACAAAATTTGTGAGTTTGGTAGTTGATTAAATGTCCTTTGACCAGTATCTGGCCACTTGGAGTGCCTCTAGTGTTGCTGTAAGAAGGTCCTCCATGGTGCATGTGGCAGGGCTCAGGTTGCATTGCAGCAGGTGGTCAGTGGTTTGCTCCTCTCCACACTCGCATTCCACTTGTAGCCCCATTTCTGAAGGTTGGCTTTGCATCTCGTGGTGCCAGAGCGCAGTCTGTTCAGCGCCTTCCAAGTCGTCCAGTCCTCTGTGTGCCCAGGAGGGAGTCTCTCATTTGGTATCAGCCATTGGTTGAGGTTCTGGGTTTGAGCCTGCCACTTTTGGACTCTCGCTTGCTGAGGTGTTCCAGCAAGTGTCTCTGTAGATCTTAGAAAACTATTTCTAGATTTAAGTCGTTGACGTGCTGGCTGATACCCAAACAGGGGATGAGCTGGAGATGTCTCTGCCTTGGTCCTTTCACTATTGGCTGCTACTTCCCGGTGGATGTCAGGTGGTGAAATACCGGCTAGACAGTGAAATTTCTCCAGTGGTGTAGGGTGCAGGCGCCCCGTGATAATGCGGCATGTCTCATTAAGAGCCACATCCACTGTTTTAATGTGGTGAGATGGTGGCCTTCAGGAAGAGCTGTTCTTAGCCACTCCCACCTCGTTCCTCTTTGCATCGCTGGGCATGCAAAGCCACCGATGGAAAGCAGGACGAGGTAGGCATTGGTAAGAACAGCTCTTCCTGAAGGCCACACCCCTATTTGCATCGGCGGCTCTGCAATCCATCGCCATTCGCCGCCACCCAGAGTTTTGTCACATTGAAAATGCTTTTCAAACCAACAACACATTTTTGTTCAGAAAAAAAACTGCGAGATTATTAAACTGTTTTTAGGCTTTCTGACTTTGTCAAAGTTAATGGTTCTGGAGGGAGGGGCACGTTCATTAGCATTTGAAGGCCTGGCTGAGCCTGGGAAATTCTCTTGCTGAGAGGTGTTAAGATGTGCCTGGTTGTTTCCTCTCTGTTGTTTTGCTGTTGTAATTTTAGAGTTTTTTAATACTGGTAGCCAGATTTTGTTCATTTTCAAGAACAAGCCATGAGAGTAAAGATGAAGATCCACCCAGAGGAAAAGTGTTCCTGCCATACATCAAGGGAACCACTGACCGCATAGAGAAGCTGATGAGGAAACACAACATACAAACAATCTACACACCCACCAAGAAAATCCAACAAATGCTACGTTCAGCAAAGGACAAGAGGGATCCTCTCACCTCTGCAGGAGTCTACCGTGTACCATGCAGCTGTGGACAAGGCTACAGAGGGACCACTGAATGCAGCATTGCCCAGACACGCATCAAGGAACATGAAAGGCACTGCAGACGACTTCAACCAGAGAAGTCAGCCATAGCAGAGCACCTGATGAACCAGCCTGGACACAGCAGATTATTTGAGAACACAGAAATGCTGCACCACACCAACAACCACTATGTCAGACTACACAGAGAAGCCACTGAAATCCACAAGCATGTGGACAATTTCAACAGAAAGGGAGAGACCATGAAATGAACAAAATCTGGCTACCAGTATTAAAAAAAACTCTAAAATTACAACAGCAAAACAACAGAGAGGAAACAACCAGGCACATCTTAACACCTCTCAACAAAAGATTTTCCCAGGCTCAGCCAGGCCTTCAAATGCTAATGAAGGTGGTCAGTTGAAACATTCACACCTAGCTCCAGCAGAGAAGAGCTCTTTGCCCCACCCCAGCCATTCCACAGATATATAAACCCATTGTCCTAATTCCAACAGACCTCACTACCTCTGAGGATGCTTGCCATAGATGCAGGCGAAACGTCAGGAGAAATGCCTCTAGAACATGGCCCTATAGCCCGAAAAAACCCACAAGAACCTACTGTTAGAATTCCCTTCCTCTGTTTTAATCTCTGCTCCCCATTATTTCTACTAAATAGCAAAAATGCTCGGCTAATAGAACAACACCGAGTGCCTAAATATTGGGAGGGGAAAGAAGAGGATCTTGACATTCTCCTGGGAGTATAAAATGTTCGGCATTACTATGGCAACATTTTCCATATGAAATGACTCTATTTGTGACCATAATGCTGGTGTTTCAATAGGAGGTGACTTCAGGGCAGCCTCAATTAATCCACAAATGGGTATGTACACATTGCTCATAGTGAAGTTAATCATTTTCCTTCCCAGTTATGAGGCTAATTCAGTCCTAATAGAAAACATCAATAGACGTAAGCCATGGAGGCATCTGATCGTACGTTCGCTATGTCTACCCTTTGGAAAAAATTGGAGGCAAAGAAGAGGGGGGATTAAAATTATACATTTTTTCGATAGAGTTACAAGCTGGGTAGATGCGGGGAATGCTGTGGATGTAGCATACCTGGATTTCAGTAAGGCCTTCGACAAGGTCCCCCATGACCTTCTGGCAAGGAAACTAGTCCAATGTGGGCTAGGCAAAACTACGGTGAGGTGGATCTGGAATTGGTAAGTGGACGAACCCAGAGAGTGATTCTCCCCAAGGCTTCCTCTTCATCCTGGAAAGAAGTGACGAGCGGAGTGCCGCAGGGTTCCGTCCTGGGCCCGGTCCTGTTCAGGATCTTTATTAATGACTTAGATGAAGGGTTAGAAGGCAGGATCATCAAGTTTGCAGACGACACCAAATTGGGAGGGATAGCCAATACTCCAGAGGACAGGAGCAGGATTCAAAATGATCTTGATAGATTAGAGAGATGGGCCAAAGCCAACAAAATGAAGTTCAACAGTGACAAATGTAAGATACTCCACTTAGGCAGGAAAATGAAATGCCAAGATACAGAATGGGGGACAATGCCTGGCTCGAGAGCAGTACGTGTGAAAAAGATCTTGGAGTCCTCGTGGACAACAAGTTAAACATGAGCCAACAATGTGATGTGGCGGCAAAAAAAGCCAATGGGATTTTGGCCTGCATCAATAGAGCATAGTGTCTAGATCTAGGGAAGTCATGCTACCCCTCTATTCTGCTTTGGTTAGACCACACCTGGAATATTGTGTCCAATTCTGGGCACCACAATTCAAGAGAGATATTGACAAGCTGGAATGTGTCCAGAGGAGGGTGACTAAAATGATCAAGGGTCGGGAGAACAAGCCCTATGAGGAGCGGCTTAAGGAGCTGGGCATGTTTAGCCTGAAGAAGAGAAGGCTGAGAGGAGATATGATAGCCATGTATAAATATGTGAGAGGAAGCCACAGGGAGGAGGGAGCAAGCTTGTTTTCTGCTTCCCTGGAGACTAGGACACGGAACAATGGCTTCAAACTACAAGAAAGGAGACTCCATCTGAACATGAGGAAGAACTTCCTAACTGTGAGAGCCGTTCAGCAGTGGAACTCTCTGCCCCAGAGTGTGGTTGAAGCTCCTTCTTTGGAAACTTTGAAACAGAGGCTGGATGGCCATCTGTCAGGGGTGATTTGAATGCAATATTCCTGCTTCTTGGGAGGGGGTTGGACTGGATGGCCCATGAGGTCTCTTCCAACTCTTTGATTCTATGATTCTATGATTTTAGCCTAAGCATTACATTTTTGCTCTAAAGTTATGATGATCTAGAGACAAGCAAAATGTATAGTGCATTGGATAACAATAATGGATGGCAATTTATGAATTGAGCATGACTATACCTCTGGTACAGCAAACATATAAATTTAGTGTTCAATTCATTTAACCAAATGTTCTTCCAGCCGAGCTCACACAAATGGGAATTCTGTTTACAAAATGTTCATCTGACATTGTTCCACCGTGGGGGACAGAAACCATTATTTAACATAGATGTGGCATTTTGATAAAAGAATTAGAGATAATGGAACGCACTGCATATTGAAATAATAATGGGCATGTGAGTTGAGGAGAAAACTTGGCCACCTATCAATTTTCATTCTGCTGGATGAAAAACATCTCTCTCACTTTTCCTCCTTCTTTCTTTCCTATCCTTACCTATATCCATTAACTTTATTAACTTTAATATTATCTTGTGAATTGCCAAGAGAGCTTTGGCTATTCTGTGCACAGAAAGTACATTATAAAGTGTGAAAGTACATTAAAAAAAGGAACTGCAGAGGTAGTAATGTGCAAATTGTTACCTTTGGGGATAGCAAAAGGATATAGTTTTCTAAATGACCTTTTTTCCCCCAGATAAAACCAGAAAGGAAATGGTGAGGCAAGAAGAGCCTGAATGGACAAGGACCAACTTTATTTGGTCAAAATGGTCATCAGAAGAGGAAAATATCCAGAATTCTTATCCCAATAATAATAATAATAATAATAATAATAATAATAATAATAATACTTTATTTGTACCCCACTACCATCTCCCCAAGGGACTCAATGGGGCTTACATGAGGCCAAGCCCAAACACAACAATACAAGCAATAATAACAACAATACAAGCAATTGAAAAACAAAGACAATAAATTACACAACATTATCAATAAAACAACACATAATTAAAACAGTGGGAAGGCCAAATGTAGAGTTAAAATTGGAAATAAAGCTGGGTCATGGACGAAAAGGTGATAATGGTGTTTGTGGAAGGACATACGAGCAGACTTAAAGAAATGTAAAGTGCTTTGGAGGACAAAGTGCTATGGGATCATTATTCCGGGAAGGCACACTGGAACAGCCATGTCTTCAAGCTCCTCCTGAAGACTGCCAGAGTTGGAACCTGTCTGATGTCTTTAGGGAGTGAGTTCCAGAGTCGAGGGGCCACCACCGAAAAGGCCCTCCCTCTCGTCCCCACCAATTGCGCCTGCGATGCTGGTGGGATCGAGAGTAGGGCCTCTCCGGATGATCAAAGGGATCATGTGGGTTCATGTACAGAGATGTGGTCACACAGGTAGGCGGGTCCCAAACCGTTCAGGGCTTTGTAGGTAAGAACCTGCACCTTGAATAGGGTCCAGTAGATTAATGGCAGCCAGTGGAGCTCCTTGAACAGGAGGGATGACCGCTCCCTGTAAGGAGCCCCAGTTAACAACCTGGCTGCCACCTGTTGGATCATCTGAAATTTCCGGGCCGTTTTCAAGGGCAGCCCCACATAGAGTGCATTGCAGTAATCCAGTCTAGAGGTGACTAAGGTGTGGACCTTGGCCAGATCCGCCTTCCCGAGGTACAGTCGCAGTTGGCACACGAGTCTTAATTGTGCAAAGGCCCTCCCGGCCACCACCGACACCTGAGCCTCAAACGTAAGTGAAGAATCCAGGAGGACCACCAAACTGCGGACCTGTGCCTTCAGGAGGAGTGCAACCCCGTCCAGCACAGGTTGCCACCCTATACCCCGGTCTGGTTTATGATTGACCAGGAGTACCTCTGTCTCGTTGGGATTAATCTTCAGCTTGTTCGTCCTCATCCAGACAGCCACAGTGGTCAGGAACTCGTCTAGCACTTGAGGGGTTTCCTTGGAGTTAGGTGGAAAAGAGTAGTAGAGTTGTGTGTCATCTACATAGAGATGGCATCCAACTCCAAAATTCCGGATGACCTCACCCAGCGGTTTCATGTAGATGTTAAAAAGCATGGAAGACAAAATGGAACCTTGTGGGACTCCACAGGTCAAAGGCCAGGGGTCCGAGCAGGCGTCTCCCAGCTTCACCATCTGGGATCGACCCTCCAGGAAGGACCAGAGCCACGACAAAGCTATACCTCCAAGGCCCATCTCGGAGAGTCGTCCCACAAGGATACCATGATTGATGGTATCGAAAGCCGCTGAGATGTCCAAGAGAACCAAGAGAGTCACACTCCCCCTGTCCAGCTCCCTACGGAGATCATCCACCAAGGCAACCAAAGCCATCTCGGTGCCATGGCCAGGCCTGAAGCCAGACTGTGACTGATCCAGGTAATTGATGTCATCAAGGAAGCCCTGGAGCTGAGCTGCAACCACCCGCTCCAACACCTTGCCCAGAAAAGGGCAAGGTGTTGGAGCCCAAACCATCAGTCACCTACTCAGATTCATCCAAGCCAGTAGAAAGGATAAGAAGGGGAGAGAAGTCCCATAGAAACAATTCCAATCATAGCCCCATAATTCCAGAAGAATTCTTGCTAGTCTTGATGGCCGTTTGCACAAAGCTACAAGTCCCACAATCCTAAATAATAGGGTTGTGTGTTCAGGGTAAATGTTGACCCATTTTGTGTCCCGGTTTCCAGTGGGGGCCCCAATTCATTTTTGGGAGCCTCCCAAAATTGGGAGAGTGGATATCTGTTTTTGCTCTATTTTATTTATTTATTTATTTATTTTCTACGCTTCTATACCGCCATTCTCAGCCCGAGGGCGACTCATGGCGGTTTACAAAACGGCACAATTCAATGCCCACAACAGTACAAAAATAGTTTAAACATTAAAAACATTTAACATAGATAAAAAAAATCATTACAATTAACATCAATAAATATAATTTTAAAAAACCATAAGTCCTCCGCATTTCATTAATCAGTCATTGTCCAGTCACGTTGTCCAACCATTTCGAGATCAGAGTTTAATAGCTACACTGTGTTTGGGAAGGCCTGTTCATATAGCCAGGTTTTAACTTTTTTTGCAAAACATTAAGAGGGTGGGAGCTGATGTAATGTCCCTGGGGAGGGCATTCCACAAACGAGGGGCCACCGCTGAGAAGATCCTATCCCTCGTCCCCGCCAATTGAGCCTGTGAAGGGCCTCCCCAGAAGATCTTAAATTCCTAGAGGGTTCGTAAGGAGAGATACGTTCAGACAGGTAAGCAGGGCCAGAACTGTTTAGGACCTCGTTTTCTATTGGACAATTATGGGGGGTGGGGGGGGACAAGAGGGTAAATTCTGGGAGGTGTCAGCTGCGAGCAAAAGCAGGCTTGGAGCTAGGATCGGCTCCAGCTTGCTTTTGTGTCGAGCTGATTTTTGTGTGAGGAGGGGGCTTCCCATTTCGTGCTTCCAAAGTAACAAAAGAAATGAAATGAAAGAAATGGGAGAAACAAATTCTGTACACAATTCTAATAAATAATAACTCTGATGATCAGAAACCATCACCGGGTTGTAAGGACTGGGTTGTGGCACAGCTGGTTGAGAGTCAGCTGCATTATAATCAGTACTGACCGAAAAGTTATGAGTTCAAAGCCAGCCTGGGCCAGAGTAAGCTCCCAACCATTTGTCTAGCTTGCTGTTGATCTTTGCAGCGCGAAAGACAGTTGGATCTGTCAAGTAGGAAATTTAGGTACCGTTTATGGGGGGAGTCTAATTTAACTAATTTATGATGCCATAAAAATATCCATCAGCATGCAAAAGAATGAGGAAGTACTCCATCGGTGTCACAAGTGGACTGTGAAGCGACAGCTCCCCCGGTGGCCGGAAATCAAACATATCTTCATGAAGCTAGAAGTTAAATAGCCTCTGTGTGTCTGTCTATATATGTTGTGTGTCTATGGCATTGAATGTTTGTTATGTATATGAGTGCATTGTGATCTGCCCTGCGTCCCCTGCGGGGTGAGAAGGGCGGAATATAAACACTGCAAATAAATAAATAAATAAATAAATAAATATACCTTCAAATATACGAGTAGTGTCTTTTCCTTAGGAACACTACTCCAAATGTGAACCATATTTATTTATTTATTTATTTATTTACTTATTATTCAGGCTTATATGCCGCCACTCCCCTGGGGCTCGGAGCGGCTTACAAGAACAGGCTAAAATCTAACAATTTAAAAACAATTTAAAACAATTTAAAAACAGCAATATCAGAGATCAAAGGCCTGTCGAAATAGATATGTCTTACATGCCCTGCGGAAAGCTGGTAAGTCCCGCAAGGCACGGACTTCAGGTGGCAGAGTATTCCAGAGTGATGGTGCCACTGCTGTGAAGGCTCTGCGTTTGGTTGCTGTTAGACGCAAGGTCTTGACACTGGGAATTTCCAGTAAATCTTGGTCCTCAGACCGGAGGGATCTCTGGGGTTGGTAGGGGGTGAGGCGGTCCCTCAGGTACATCGGCCCCAGACCATGCAAGGCCTTAAAGGTGAGTACCATCACTTTGAAAGTGATCCGGTGCTCAAATGGTAACCAATGCAGCTGCAGTAAGATTGGGGTTATGTGGCATCTCATTGGAATTCCCGCAAGAAGCCGAGCAGCTGTGTTTTGTACCAACTTGAGCTTCCGGATCACTGACAGAGGAAGGCCAATGTAGAGGGCGTGACAGTAGTCCAGTCTTGAGATGACCATAGCCTGGATCACCGTAGCTAGGTCGTCCCTGGACAGAGAAGGGGCCAGCCATCTAGCCTGCCGCAGATGAAAGAAGGCGGTTCTGCTCACGGCTGAGACCTGGGCCTCCATCGTCAGCAGAGGGTCCAAAAGGACTCCCAGGCTCTTTACCAGTGATGACGGACGTAGCGCCTCGCCATCCAGGGTAGGCAGCTGGATATCCCCACTGCCCGGTTGACCCAGCCAAAGGATCTCCGTCTTTGCTGGATTCACCCTCAACCTGCTGGAACGCAGCCACCCAGTAATGGCCTTGAGGCACTGATGGAAATAATCTGGTACAGCGTACTGGTAACACTCAAGCCCAAAACCTCGAACCAGCTGAGCAAGTGGTTGCATGTAGATGTTAAACAACAGAGGGGAGAGATTGGCCCCCTGAGGAACCCCACAAGATAGATGGGACCTCTCAGAGACCAGGCCTCCCCTCTCCACTCACTGTCCACGGTTGTGAAGAAAGGAGGACAGCCAATTTAAAGCTGTCCCCTTGACTCCAACAGCAGCAACACGGTGGGTCAAAAGATTGTGGTCGACTGTGTCAAATGCTGCTGTGAGATCCAATAACACAAGCAGCGCTGACCCGCCCTGGTCAAGCTGGCATCGAAGGTGATCCGTGATGGAGACCAGCACAGTCTCTGTCCCGTGCCCCGCACGGAAGCCGGACTGGAAGGGATCTAGTCCGGCTGTGTTGTCTAGGAATTGCTGCAACTGCTCCGCTGCTGCCCTCTCAATCACCTTGCCCAGGAATGAGAGATTCGAAACTGGGCAGTAACTGGAGGGAACTGAAGAATCCAAGTCTGGTTTCTTCAGCAGGGGAGACACCACCGCCTCTTTTAAACCCTCTGGAAAAACTCCTTGCTCAAGGGAGCTGTTTATGATCTTCAACAGATATATCAATTGACCATAAGAACCAAAACTAAACATAAGAAAATACTTGTTAATACGTTCATATATCAATTTGCTGTTGGAACAAAAAAATCTATTGGACCAGATAATCCTGTCCATGGCCCTATCCACATTGCCATGTAATGCAGTGTGTAACTGCATTATATGATCCGTACAGACTCTTATATTGCAGTTTAACTACATTGAATTGCAAGCATTATATGAGTTTACATTGACCATATAATACAATTTCAGACTGCATTACATGGCAGTGTAGGTGGGGCTCCTGATAGAAGAAAATTTTCAGCTCAATGTGATAAGTGTATATCAACATGTTGATGCAACCTGGCACCATTTCCCTTCTGGCCAATCAACAAAACCATCTCCAGCCAGAGCCTAAAATGCTGTGTGGGAATACAGCAATGTATGATTTACAGCTCAGGAAAGTCTTGTAAGCCTTCTCCTCCTCCTTTAGGTAATATTTTTCCCCTTGGTAAGACTATAGAGAAGATGCCTGTTCAACCTGGGGCTGCCTAACTGGTTAGGGAATACGGGCTCAGTTTAGAAATGTTGGAAACTGACTTAAATCTGCCTGGTTCTTTGAATAAAAAGATTGCTTTATAACAATTAGTCTGATAGCATCCGAAATCTTCACACATCATTCTAACGCAGTGTTTCTCAACCTGGGGGTTGGGACCCCGAGGGGGTCGTGAGGGGGTGTCAGAAGGGTCGCCAAAGACACAGTATTTTCTGTTAGTCATGGGGGTTCTGTGTGGGAAGTTTGGCCCAATTCTAACCTTGGTGGGGTTCAGAATGCTCTTTGATTGTAGGTGAACTATAAATCCCAGTAACTATATCTCCCAATGTCAAGGTCTATTTCCCCCAAACTCCAGCAGAATTCACATTTGGGCATATTGATTGTCATGTCAAATTTGGTCCACAGTGCTCTTGGGATGTAAGTGAACTACAACTCCAAAACTCAAGGTTCATGCCCATCAAACCCTTCCAGTATTTTCTGTTGGTAATGGGAATTCTGTGTGCCAAGTTTGGTTCAATTCAATCATTGGTGGAGTTTGGAATGCTCTGTGATTGTAGGTGAACTGTGCTGTCACGCGCTGGGCCTATAGCAATTGGCTTTTGAACAGGATGTGCTCTTTGTGCCCAGCCAGGGTGCATCGAGTGAGAGGCCCTAAGGATTTTTCTACACAGAGTCTTTAAAAGCTTGAAAAGCTTAACAAAGTCCTTTATTATTGCTTAGGTCTTCAACAAAACAATCAAATACTTCTCAGATCTTCAACAAGTCAAACAAATACTTCAAGGCTTTGAATCAACTGGTGGCTTTCTTAATCTTGTCCACAAGGGACAGGCAACTGGTTTCGTGAACTGTTTCTTTTCTTTAAGAGGAAAAACTTTTTTAACCCCTCCTTGGGCAATCTACTTTCTAAACTTTGCTGGTGTGGGCTCTACTCCCGGCTCCAAACTGCTTCTTGGGTCCTGAGTAGACCTACCAGTCAAGGCTTTATAGATTCTCCAGCTGGAGTCATTTGGAACTGTTTCTCCCCGGAATTTCGGAAGAAACGAAGCTTCTCTACAGGTGGAGCTGATTCACGTCCTGTAGCTAAGCTTTCTACTGTAAGACTGAGCTAAAATGGCTCCCTTTCCTTCCTGAACCCTGGGAAAAGGGGCGGAACTAAAAAACCCAACAATGATAGGCAGGTGGCTGCAAACCAAGGGAAGCCACCTTATGCAAAATGCATGGAACTTTGGAATACATGCAAATACTCAAAGAAAGAAGAGGAAGTTGGAACTCTTGGTACAGCCCTAGCAGCACATGAACTATAAATCCCAGCAACTACAACTCCCAAATGACAAAATCGATCCCTCAACCAACGCCACCAGTGTTCAAATTTGGGTGTATCGGGTACTTTTGCCAAATTTGGTCCAGTGAATGAAAATACATCCTGCATATCAGATATTTACATTATGCTTCATAACAGTAGCAAAATTACAGTTGTGAAGTTGTCATGAAAATAATTTGCTGGTTGGGGGTCACCACAACATGAAGAACTGTGTTAAGGGGTCACGACATTAGGAAGGTTGAGAACAACTGTTCTAACCTATAGCTGTGCATTCGAAACACTTGAACACTTATGGACCTTATTATTTGTATTCTGGGAGACAGGTTGGTTCCTAATGTTTATTCATCCCAGGTTGATGCTTTGCATGCTCAAATGTGCCATTACAATGGAGTCTTTGGTGACTGAGCTTCCATACCACGAAATATCAAAGACTATGGTGATTTTTCATGTACTCATCTCAGCATTGAATAAATGCCAGATGAGAAAGATCAAGTAAGGTATATGCCTGTGTGAACTTTTTTTTTCCAAATTTCATATATATCATTGCAATTTTAGGCTCAAAAGCAATCTAAGGAATACTTAATGTTCACACTGACTTGGACCCTTTGATGTCTGTCTCACTCTAACATGTCTTTTCCTATTGCAGATGTTTTTATTCATCTTGGGGTTGTAGAACCGTGCGCTAAGAATCTCAAATTCCACCCTTTTAAAAGCATTCTAACTTGCTGGGGCCTATTGTTTTTAAGAAGTATCCATAGCGTATTCAGCAAATTAAGAAATTCAGTTAAAATTTTAGCCCACCAAAGACGCAAAATTTGACCTTTTCTCCTACTTTTAAATCTTTGTTTTTGCATCAGGATGTTGATGATGATATTATTGTGGTGGAATCTTATTGTTCTGTCGTGCGCTGGGCCTGTAAAGAATTTCCTTTAGAACAGGACGTGCAACCTTTGCCCAGCGGGAAGCCAGGGGGCCCAAAGAGACGTTCTCAGAGGTTTTCATCTGGGGGTTGTAGAATCGTGCGCTGAACATCAAGCAAAAAGTGGGCGCTAGAAACAACATCATACGAAAGCTGACTGGCACAACCTGGGGATCACAACCAGACACAGTGAAGACATCTGCCCTTGAGCTATGCTACTCTGCTGCTGAGTATGCATGCCCAGTGTGGAACACATCTCACCACACTAAAATAGTAGATGTAGCTCTTAATGAGACATGCCGCATTATCACAGGGTGTCTGCGCCCCACACCACTGGAGAAATTACACTGCTTAGCCAGTATTGCACCAACTGACATCCGCCGGGAAGTAGCAGCCAATAGTGAAAGGACCAAGGCAGAGACATCTCCAGCTCATCCCCTGTTTGGGTATCAGCCAGCACGTCAACGACTTAAATCAAGACGTAATTTTCTTAGATCTACAGAGACACTCGCTGGAACACCCCAGCAAGTAAGTGGCAGGCCCAAACCCAGCACCTCAATCCATGGGTGATACCAGATAAGGGACTCCCCCCTGGGCACACAGAAGACTGGATGACTTGGAAGGCGCTGAACAGACTGCGCTCTGGCACCACGAGATGCAGAGCCAATCTTAAGAAATGGGGCTACAAAGTGGAATCCTCGGCATTCAAGTGTGGAGAAGATCAAACCACTGACCACCTGCTGCAATGCACCCTGAGCCCTGCCACATGCTCAATGGAGGACCTTCTTGAGGCAACACCAGAGGCACTCCAAGTGGCCAGATACTGGTCAAAGCACATTTAACCAACTACCAAGTTTGCAAAATCTGTGTTTGTTTTTTTTAATCTCTGTGTTTGTTTTGTTCTGCTAGAATTGTAACACAATGGTATGGTTGCTGATGACACGATAAATAAATAAATAAATAAATAAATAGAGGTTTTCCACCACAAATGATCTTCAGATGGTTTGTGAAGTATAACAAAGTCCTTTATTAATGAACAATCAAACAGAGACTTTTCTTGTTTTCAATAAAGTTAACCAAATGCTTCCAGGCTTTTATGCAACTGGTGGATTCCTAAACTTGCCCACGAAGGACAGGCAACTGTCTTCAATAACTTCTTCTTTACTTTAAAGGAAAATCCCCTTTTTAACTTCACCCAGGCTGACTTTAATCTAACCCTTGCTGATGTGTGCTCCGCTACCGGGTCGAACTGCGTCTCGAAGCACCGAGTGGACCTACCAGTAAAGGCTTAGATATTCTCCAGCTGGAGTTCTTTGGTCTTCCAATCTGTTACCCTCCAAAATTCTTCAAAGCTTTAGGGCTGTTTCCCTGGAAATCTTTAGAATCTTTGGAAGCTCTTAAGACTTTTTTCCCCTAGAAAGTCTTAAGGGTTGAAGCTTTTGTACAGGGGAAGCTTGCACACGGCCTGTACATTAGCTTTCCTTGCTGAGACTAACTAAAAATGGCTCCCTTCCCTTCCCAATTGCCCTGAGCAAGGGGCAGAACCAAAACTTAACGATGATGGACAGGTGACTTGCCCTACGACTGCAACCAAAGGAAGCCACCTATCTGCAGAGTTCCTGAAACCTTGGACTGCAAGCAAACATTTAATACAAAGCAAATAAAGCTGGAGCTTCTGGTACAACCGTACCAACACACTTATAACGGGGCAATTATGGGTCAATTGGTTTGCTGGTTACATGGGTGTCCTGTTATGATATCACAGATGTGACAGGGGACATTATCACACTTGGTTGGAGCAACATAGCCAGCAAGTAGTGATGGCAGTGTCATGGAGGTTAAGTTACTCCAAGAAGCCAATGTCATATCCAAATGGCTGGACCATCTAGATACCAATGCAACACTGCAGTGAGTTCAGCTTAGTATATGTGGCCACTAGGCTTGTTTGATTAAATAATTGGTTCAAAACACATTTCAGATGTAGGGGGCGCTGGTGGTTCGATTCTAAAATCAATTCCGATTTTCACAGAAAAAAAATTCGAAACTTCTGAATTCTTTCATTTATGGTTTGACAGTGTTATTTCCTGTTTCATTGGGTGGTCTTTACTTTGAAAGTAGTTGTTTTACTCCAGAAGCAGGAAAAGCAAATGGAGGAAATTTCTTCCTTCTCTGGTTTAAAACTAACTTCTCTGACTTGAGCCAAGGCCAGGAAATTCCTTCGTTCTCTGGCTTTACAACTGGCTTCTCTGGCATGAGCCGTTGCCAGGAAATTCCTTCCTTCTCTGGTTTAATTTGGCTTCTCTGGCTTGAGATGAAACCAGGGACCAGAAGCAGAGAAAAGCAAGTGGAGGAAATTCCTTCCTTCTCTGGTTTAAATTGGCTTCTCTGGCTTGAGATGAAACCAGGGACCAGAAGCAGAGAAAAGCAAGTGGAGGAAGTTCCTTCCTTCTCTGGTTTAAATTGGCTTCTCTGGCTTTAAGACTGGCTTCTCTGGCTTGAGCCGAGGCCAGGAAATTCCTTCCTTCTCTGGTTTAAAACTGGCTTCTCTAGCTTGATCTGAGGCCAGGGACCAGAAGCGGAGAAAAGCTGAATAATTTCTGACTCACATTCTGAGTCGTAATAAAAATGGTGGGAAAAGCTTCGGAAGGGCAAAGGGACTTACAGTTTTTTTAAAAAAGCTTCGATATCACTTCAAAAAGGTAATTTTAACAAAATTATTATGAGTAACGAGTTATCTGAGTGACTATCCATGCCTACTGTTATGATATCACAGATGTGTCAGAGGACATTTTCACACTTGGGTGGAGCAACATGGCCAGCAAGGAGTGATGACAGTGTCATGGAGGTTGAGTTACTCCAAGAAGCCAATGTGATCTCCAAATGGCTAGACCATCTAGACACCAATGCAACACTGTAGTGAGTTCAGCCTAGTATATGTGGCCACCATCATGGTCACATCACACTGTTCAGAACTGACCCCACCTTTAGTAACCAGTATAGATCCATCTCTAGTGTAACATATCCACCCAGTTTTGAAAAACAAACGGTGTTTGCTACAGAATAGTAAAACATAAGCATTTAATTTGGTTCCTATTTTTTGACAAGAACATTGTCACACCCACACATTCCTCCATCAATTCAATGTTGTTGTTTTTTCAAGCGAATGTGAGAAAACAGATTTCTCCTATCCAGGCAGACGCCATTGAGCATTTTATAGTCTGACTTTGAATCTCTGTGTATTCTAAAAATGTGATTTTATTCTCAAAGGAAATAACGAGCAATTTTAATAATTTTCTTCCTACTGTGAGAAAGTTTAAAAAAACAAATTCTATTTTTTGATTTGCTTTTTGTTTTAATGCAAGTTTTAAAATGCATTAAAACTGACATAAACTGTAAAAGAAAAGAAAATAAGAAATTTCAAGATAGCAGAAAGATGTGAAAAAACTTCCAAATTTATCCTATAGTAAACACTATAACCTTTTTATTTATTAAGCTGTAAGAGTTATGATACTTTGTTTGAAAATTACTAGCATTCAGAATCCAACGAACTCCTTTGTTGCTCCAGCTCCACCTGGATTTCAGGAAGGCCTTCGACAAGGTCCCCCATGATCTTCTGACAAACAAACTAGTCCAATGTGGGCTAGGCAAAATTACGGTGAGGTGGATCTGGAATTGGTTAAATGGACGAACCTAGAGGGTGCTCAGCAATGCTTCCTCTTCATCCTGGAAAGAAGTGATGAGTGGAGTGCCATCAGCAGGGTTCCGTCCTGGGCCCGGTCCTGTTCAACATCTTTATTAATGACTTAGATGAAGGACTAGAAGGCACGATCATCAAGTCTGCAGACGACACCAAATTGGGAGGGAGAGCCAATACTCCAGAGGACAGGCGCAGGATTCAAAACGATCTTGACAGATTAGAGAGATGATTGGCCAAAAGTAACAAAATGAAGTTCAACAGTGACAAATGCAAGATACTCCACTTTGGCAGGAAAAACGAAATGCAAAGATACAGAATGGGGGACAATGCCTGGCTCGAGAGCAGTACGTGTGAAAAAGATCTTGGAGTCCTCGTGGACAACAAGTTAAACATGAGCCAACAATGTGATGTGGCGGCAAAAAAAGCCAATGGGATTTTGGCCTGCATCAATAGGAGCATAGTGTCTAGATCTAGGGAAGTCATGCTACCCCTCTCTTCTGCTTTGGTTAGACCACACCTGGAATATTGTGTCCAATTCTGGGCACCACAATTCAAGAGAGATATTGACAAGCTGGAATGTGTCCAGAGGAGGGCGACAAAAATGATCAAGGGTCTTGAGAACAAGCCCTATGAGGAGCAGCTTAAAGAGCTGGGCATGTTTAGCCTGAAGAAGAGAAGGCTGAGTGGAAGCCACAGGGATGAGGGAGCAAGCTTGTTTTTTGCTTCCCTGGAGACTAGGACGCAATAGAACAATGGCTTCAAACTACAAGAAGGAGATTCCATCTGAACATTAGGAAGAACTTCCTGACTGTGAGAGCTGTTCAGCAGTGGAACTCTCTGCCCCGGAGTGCGGTGGAGGCTCCTTCTTTGGAAGCTTTTAAACAGAGGCTGGATGGCCATCTTCAAGGGGGGATTTGAATGCAATATTCCTGCTTCTTGGCAGGGGATTGGACTGGATGGCCCATGAGGTCTCTTCCAACTCTCTGATTCTATGATTTGCAACTCCAGAATCAGAAATCCCATTTCCCTTACCTGGCAATGGAGTCATGAGTGCCAACATGTTCAAGGCAAATGAATCAGAGATATTGCAGTGGCAGCAATACATAAGCAAAGCACAAACCAACACATCCAATTGCTTTGAAGTTAATGAGCACATCCAAAGTGTTCTTTCTCCATATTCAAATTTCAAATGCCATGCCTGATCTTCAAGGGCTTTGCCAAGCAGCTTCCTTTCCTCTGCCTTCTTGTGAACACAATTCCATTGATAAAACTCGGAGTACCACCTTAAAGGAGGCCAACTATTTATTTACCTACCTCCTCCAAAAGATGTGCTGCTTAAATACAGTGATTGGATTTATCAAGTCAAATGCTAGCATGGATAATGGTGCATTAAATATTCCAACCAGGTCATAATGATCATTGAGATTAAATGATTTATCTATTCTAATGCAGATGAGGGAAAAGTGCTGCGTTGTCATAAAACCATCCCTGGCTTACAGCACTGCTGGGAAACATCAATCTCTTTAAAGTTCTTCAAAGTTAAGTTTTAATATTTTACCTTAAGAAAAGGTTGTCCAGATGATCAACTCAAACTGTACTCTAGGTGGGTGGGAGTGAAATAGCGTCCCAAAACACTCAGCCCTGTTTGCTAGGGCTGGGCAACCACGGAAAAATTTGTTTCTAAAATCGATTCGTTTTTTGGGGGGTTTTACGTTTCGATTTTTAAAAGAATTCCGAATTTTTTTAAAAAAAAAAGTTCGATATTTACGAAATTAAATACGAAACAATTACGAATCGATTCGTTAATGGCGGACGCGACCGCGCAATACGCTAAAAAACCTCCAAATGGGACAGGGGGAACTTCTGAAGCTTCCCTCTCCCTCTGTTGTTGACTGTTGGTGTGATATTTATATTTTTTTTTCACTGATTAAACAAACAACAACTATAAAACTTGCCCCAGACATGCGGAAATAATAACGAAACGATTTCAAAATGATAACGAAACAAATACAAAACGAATTCGAAACAATTACGAAACGAATTTAAAACTTCATTTCGTTTTTTAGTTGCTCCTGAATGGTTCGTTATCACTTCGTTATAAAAAAATAACGATTTTTTAATGAATTACGAAATTACGAAACGAAACCGCCCAGCCCTATTGTTTGCAGGTGGAGACAATACAGCAGTGGTTCTCAACCTTCCTAATGCCGTGACCCCTTAATACAGTCCCTCATGTTGTGGTGACCCCCAACCATAACATTGTTTTTGTTGCTACTTCATAACTGTCATTTTACTACTGTTATAAATCATAATGTAAATATCAGATACTAGCCATCCCCTGCCACCTGGCCCACTCTGGCGGTCCTGGGGTCCTGGGTGGGAGGTTTGGCCCAATTCTATCGTTGGTCGGGTTCAGGATGCTCTGTGATTGTAGGTGAACGACAAATCCCAGCAACTACAACTCCCAAATGTCAATATTCTATTTTCCCCAAACTCCACCAGTGTCCACATTTGGGCATATTAAGTATTCGTGTAGAGTTTGGTCCAGATCCATCATTGTTTGAGTCCACAGTGCTCTATGGATGTAGGTGAACTACAACTCCAAAACTCAAGGTCAATGTCCACCAAACTCTTCCAGTATTTTCTGTTGGTCATGGGAGAACTGTGTCCCAAGTTTGGTTCAATTCCATCGTTGGTGGGGTTCAGAATGCTCTTTGATTGCAGGTGAACTATAAATCCCAGCAACTACAACTCCCAAATGACAAAATCATTTTTTTAGTGAAGGACATACATTGGCTTGTTAGGTGTCTTTTGTCCAAATTTGGTGTCAATTCATCCAGTGGTTTTTGAGTTCTCTTAATCTCACAAACGAACATTACATTTTCATTTATATAGATGCAAGATGTATTTTCATTCACTGGACCAAACTGGGCACAAACATCCAATGCACCCATATGTAAATGCTAGTGGGGTTGGGGGAGGATTGATTTTGTAATTTGGGAGTTGTAGTTGCTGGGATTTATAGTTCACCTATAATCAAAGAGCATTCTGAACTCCACCAGTGATGGATTTGAACCTAATTTGCCACACAGAACTCCCATGACCAACGGAAAACACTGGAAGGGTTTGGTGGTATTGACCTTGAGTTTGGGAGTTGTAGTTCACCTATATCCAGAGAGTAGGGCTGGGCGGTTTCGTTTCGTTAATTCGTAATTCGTTAAAAATTCGTTATTTTTTTTGTTAACGAAGCGATAACAAACCATTCTGGAGCAACTTAAAAACGAAACGAATTTTTCAATTCATTTCGTAAATGCTTCGTATTTCGTTATGTATTCGTTTCGTTATTGGTTTGAGGTCGTTTCGTTATTATTTCCACATGTCTGGGGCAAGTTTTATAGTTGTTTTTTGTTTAATTAGTGAAAAAAAATATAATATCACACCAACAGTCAACAACAGAGGGAGAGGGAAGCTTCAGAAGTTTTTTTAGCGTATTGCGCGATTGCGGCCGCCATTAACGAATCGATTCGTTATTGTTTCGTTATTGTTTTGTATTTTTTTTACCATTTACGAAATTTCGTAAATACCGAACTTTTTTTAAGGAAAATTTTGTCATTATTTTAAATAACGAAACACAAAAACCCCCAAAAAACGAATCGATTTTAGAAACAAATTTTTCCGTTGTTACCCAGGCCTACCAGAGAGCAGTGTGGACTCACGCAATGGTGAACTATAAATCCCAGCAACTACAACTCCCAAATGACAAACTAATAATTTTTCGAGTGATGGTCACTCTTTGTCTTGTGAGATGTTTTGTTGCCAAATTTGGTGTGATTTCGTTCATTGGTTCTTTCGTTTTTAAGGTACTCATTATGCACAGAATATTTATATATATATAGATATGTCCATGGCAGGATATTATTAATTAGAGTTCTCAGTGATTTTAATTCCCTAGCTGGTTCTCATTGGAAAAGTATTTGTGTTGGATCTGGAAATATGTTCCAAGGCTTATTTGAACCAGGCTAAACTGCCCAATATAGAAAACTCCAATGTTTTCTTTATCCCTAAGTCACTTTAAATTAACCCAGAATTTTTCCAAAGTGAAATCCATACTTACCTCCTATGTTTCCACATTGCAAAAACAAAATAAGATACCAGCCCCCAATAAAAACAGATGTTCCTTCCAAACCATAGATTCAATGGAGATCAAGTGAAGGAAAGAGGGCTGTTAGTAGTAAAACAAAGCACACATTAGCACATTGGCTATAACTCCTGAATATTAATTAAAAAGTCTCAGTGGAAACCGGTGAAAATCGGTTTCTGAAATGTTGCATGAAACTGGATGTGACACATAATCAGTGGGAAGAGGAAGGGAAGAACCCAAGGGAAGGAGAGAATGAGAAAACCCAGTATATTGTCAAGAAGGAACGCAAAGGCAACTCATGAATAAAAACATACAACCAAAGCAGAACAGAAGTGGAAACTTTGACTATTTCCAGAGGCTTTCCCCCCTCATCTGGAGGCACCATCTGGTCACCTGTGGAGTTCTCCTGAAATTTTTTTTAAATGACCTTCAAAAGTATTTTTGGGTTGACCTGAAATTAATAATAATAATTTAAATAATTTAAAATAATAATAATAATAATAATAATAATAATAATAATATAACTGCTTAAAGTGCAAAAGACAAAGAGTGAATACCGTAAAAACACAATCCAGAGCAGAAGAGAAAACTGGCAAAAGAAGGCACTCCATTGACAGTTTCTGGCAAAAATTGAGAGCCAAATTGACAAAGAAAAAACATGGCTGTGGCTCACAAATGGAATTCTGAAAAAGGAGACAAAGGAGGGCCTGATTCTGGCAGCCTAAGATCAAGCCATTAGAATCAATGCCATCAAAACCTAAATTGAAAAGTCAACGACAGATCCCAAGTGTAGACTCTGCAAGGAAGCAGATGAAACAATAGAATCCCATCCTCAGCTGCTGCAAGAAGATTATGCAGACAGACTACAAGCAGAGGCACAACGCCATTGCTCAGATAATTCATTGGAACTTGTGCCACAAACACCATCTACCTGCGACAAAGAACTGGTGGGATCACAAGCCGGAAAAAGTTACAGAGAATGAACACGTCAAGCTACTCTGGGACTTGCAGATTCAGACAGACAGAGTTTTGTAGCACAATACTTTTGACTTCACAATCGTGTTAAAAAAAGTATGGATTCTCAATGTTGCAATCCCAGGTGACAGCAGGATTGAAGAGAAACAACTGGAAAAGCTGACACGATATGAGGATTTAAAGATCGGACTGCAAAGACTCTGGCACAAGCCAGTCAAGGTGGTCCCAGTGGCAGACTGGGTGCAGTGCCTAAAGGCCTAGGCCCGCACTTAAACACAATCGGCACTGACAAAATTACCATCTGCCAGCTGCAAAAGGCCACCTAACTGAGATCTGCATGCATTATTCACCGATACATCACATAGTCCTAGATACTTGGGAAGTGTCCGATATGTATTTTATTTATTTTATTTAGCGTGCCTGAAGACCCCAGTGTGTGCACCAAAAGTCACCTCTTCTCCTGACTTTCTCCTCAGCCATTGGGACCAAGAGAGAGAGAGAGAGAGACCCTCCGGCTGGAGGTATCTCCCACCTCCGCTCCCTCCTTTGTTTTTGCGCCTACCTTCAGGAAAGGTGGGCATCTCCACCTCTCTCTCTCTCTCTCTCTCTTGGTCCCAATGGCTGAGGAGAAAGTCAGGAGAAGAGGTGACTTTTGGTGCACATGCCGGGGTCTTCAGGCACGCCTCCGGACCCAAAGCGGGCCAGGCAAGGGAGCAAGTGCGGCAAGTGTAGTTACTGGGATGTATAGTTCACCTACAATCAAAGAGCATTCTGAACTCCACCAATGATGGAATTGAACCAAATATGGCACACAGAACTCCCACGACGAACAGAAAATATATATCAATGATTGGTTGGGGGGGGGGGGGGGGCCAAAAAACTGTTTGCTTACTGTTGAACCCTATCTCATTTTTTTAGGATGTTGAAGCCTTTATTTGTTTCTTAATCCTGGGGAAAGGTTTCAGACATTCCAAGAATGGCACACTCCGTAAACCTTAAAATGTGCAACTTGTTGCAAAGTCTCTAATCAAAGAGCATCAGGATATATGCACAGGACTGCTTCTCACCAAAGGAGCTGCATTCCCCTCTGAAATGAATCAACCTCTCAGGAAGTGAATTACATATCAGAGAGAAGTTTGATAAGGTTTCCTGAAGCCATTCTCCGGAGTCCTCCAGATTAAAATGTCTGCACATAAAACATCAGGGAATGCTGCGATTATTTATCTTCACAGAAGAAGAAAGTTCAGTACAGGAAACAGAAAAAAAGCCTGCACCAATGACAGTCCTCGTGTTTTTTTCCCCTCCTTTTGGGCACAACTTTGCAATTTAAATGAACACTTGAATTGTGATGAATGGCAGAGGTATAAATGTCATCTTGTATCTGGGATCCACTTTCCCAAGTGACACCTGCTATACGCGATATGAGCCAAACAGCAACCGATGAAGCACCAGATACCATAAATTAATTGCACATGGACATGAAGTTTAAAGAAGGAAAGATATATACTTTTTCACAGGTATCTGCATCCAGGCAGGTTTCATCAGCACCATTTTGGCTATCAGTGATTTTAGAGTTATAAATCTTCATCCTCGCTTTAATTATACTTTATGTACCTTAAAACTGTGGCATAGACACCGAGAACTGGGAAGCCCTGGCCCTTGAGCACTCTAACTGGAGGTCAGCTGTGGCCAGCAGTGATGCAGAATTCAAAGAGGCACAAATGGAGGGTGAAAGGGAGAAACGTGCCAAGAGGAACGTGTGTCAAGCCAACCCCAATCTTGACCGGGAACACCTTCCACCTGGAAATCGGCGTCCTCACTTTGGGAAAACATGCGGATCAAGACATGCAACCTATGGACCCACCGCCAAGACACTATTATTAACTTTATTTGTACCCCGCTAGCATCTCCCGAAGGACTCGATGCAGCTTACAAAGGCCAAGGCCTCAAACATAGCATAAACAATACACAAGTTAAAGCAAATCAAAAACAATTAAAGCAATAGTAAAATAATAAAACAATAAAACAATACACCAAACACAATAAAAACTGGGGCCGGGCCAAAGTAATGGGTACAGATTAAAAGTGCTGGCGGCCCCCCGACTTTGGAACGCCCTTCCAAAAGATCTCAGACAGGCCCCTACTCTAGCCGTTTTTAGAAGGAATTTAAAAACTTGGCTGTTCCGTTGTGCTTTCCCAGACTAGGAATCCCCACCCAAGTCCTAGTAGCACTTTAGTTTAATAAACCGTTGCTGCACACCGCACTTTTAAACCTACGTGCCTCCTGCCATTTCAGCACTTTTAACCCTAGTACCCCAGTGCGCCGGCCGAACCAGTTTTAATAATGTTTTGATGTATTGCCATTGTCGTTATTTTGCTTTTGTTGATTTGCTTTGTTATTGTGTGTTATGTTTTACTGTATTGTGTTTGAGGCTTCGGCCTGTGTAAGCCGCATCGAGTCCTTCGGGAGATGCTAGCGGGGTACAAATAAAGTTAATAATAATAATAAATAATAATAATAATGATGTGACAGGTGGTATATCGGATTTCAGGGCAAGTGCAGTGTGCCAACAATCTTAAGTTCTACTAAAGTGCTTCTGGGACTTGTCGTTGGAGTTTTCCTATTCTGGAAAGGCACATCGGAACAGCCAGGTCTTCAAGTTCTTCCCGAAGACTGCCAACGTAGGGGCCTGTCTAATATCTTTGGGGAGGGTGTTCCAGAGTCGGGGGCCACCACAGAAAAGGCCCTGTCTCGCGTCCCCACCACACGAGCCTGTGACGCAGGCGGAATCATGAGCAGGGCCTCTCCAGATTAACGAAGCGAGCGCATGGGTTCATAAATGGAAATGTGGTCACGCAGGTAGGCAGGTCCCAAACCGTTTAGGGCTTTGTAGGTAAGCACCTGCACCTTGAATTGGGCTCGGAAGGTAAGCGGCAGCCAATGGAGCTCCTTAAACAGGAGGGTTGACCTCTCTCTGTAAGGAGCACCAGTTAACATCCTGGCCGCCGCCCGTTGGACCAGTTGGAATTTTTGAGCCGTTTTCAAGGGCAGCCCCACGTAGAGCACATTACAGTAATCCAATCTAGAGGTGACCAAGGCATGGACCACCCCGGCCAGATCAGCCTTTGCGAGGTACGATCGCAGTTGGCGCATGAGTCTCAGTTGTGCAAAAGCCCTCTCGGACACCGCTGATGCCTGAGCCTCAAGCGTAAGTGATGAGTCCAGGAGGACTCCCAAACTGCGGACCTGTGGCTTCAGGGGGAGTGTAACCCCGTCCAACACAGGTTGCCACCCTATACCCCGATCAGGTTTGCAATTGACCAGGAGGACCTCTGTCTTGTCGGGATTGATCTTCAGCTTGTTTGTCCTCATCCAGATAGACACAGTGGCCAGGCACTCGTCCAGCACTCAAGGGGCCTCCTTGGAGTTAGGTGGAAATGAGTAATAGAGTTGTATGTCATCTGCATAGAGGTGGTAGATGACCTAACTCCAAAACTCTGGATGACCTCTCCCAGCGGTTTCATGTAGATGTTAAAGAGCATGGGAGACAGAATAGAGCCTTGCGGGACTCCACAAGTCAGAGGCCAGGGGTCTGAGCAGGCATCTCCCTTGGAGGACCATCATCCTCCGACTACAAGGGATCGCCTAACAACTTTATGTACACAATGAAATGTCTAAAATAAATGAAAAGGGACTATGGTGCCGCAATGTGTTAATCCACTGAGCTGCTGAACTTGCTGAGCAAAAAGTTGGTGGTTCGAATCCACTGCACAGGGTGTGCTCCTGTTGTTAGCCATAGCTTCTGCCAACTGCAAATGTAAGTAAATCAATAGGTACCACCTTATTGGGAAGGTAAATGGTGCTCCATACAGTCATACTGACCACAAAACCTAGGAGGTGTTTATGGATAATGCAGGCTCTTCTGCTTAGAAATGGAGATGAGCACCACCCCAGAGCCAGAGATGATCATCACCCCCAGAGCCGGAAAGGCAAGCCTTTACCTTTTTTGTGTGTTTTGCTATTTCTAGGCACTGAATGTTAGCCATTGTATTTGTGTATGCTGGAATCCACCTTGAGTCCCCTCAGGGAGATAGGGCAGAATATAAATAAAGTATTATTATTATTCTCCTGCAAAGTAAAACAGACCACGGAACAACAGACTGGTTCAAGATTAGGAAAGGAATATGGTAGGTCTGTATACTCTCACCCTACCTATTCAACAGGTAGGGTGAGAGTATACAGAATAAATTCCTACACTTAAATTCCCGTATGCAGAATAAATCATGTGACGTGCTTGATGAATCCAAGGCTAGAGTTGAAATAATTGGAAGAAACCTTCACAACCTTAGATATGCAGATGATACCACTTTGATGGCTGAAAGTGAGAAGGAACTGAAGAGCCTTCTAACCAAGGTGAAAGATGAAAATGCAAAAGCTGGATTGCAGTTAAACATTAAAAAAAAAACCAAGATTATGGCAACCAGCCTGATTGATAACTGGAAAATAGAGGGAGGAAACGTGGAGGCAAAGACAGGAGTTGTAGTTCAAAGCACCAAGATTACTGCAGATGCAGACTGCAGACAGGAAATTGGAAGACATTTACTTCTTGGGAGGAGAGCAATGACCAATCTATATAAATAAAAATGTAATGTTCGTTTGTGGGATTAACATAACTCAAAAACCGCTGGATGAATTGACACCAAATTTAGACACAAGACACCTCTCAGGCCAAGGAGTGACCATCATTCATAAAAACACTGAAAAACACAGCATAAGTGTTGAGATTAACTTCACAATTCAGCAGCAGATCAGTTGCACAACTTCAGCGCTTTCCAGTAGCTTCCTCCTGCACAGTATTTTCAGTCAACTGCTTCCACAGCCTGCAGTCACTCAGGAACCTTTTACAGACACTTGAGCACATGCCCGGCCATTGTCAGTTTTACCATTGTCTTTCCCCAGTCTAGATGATATTACAGACCTACCACAGCATACAGTTATATCTTGTCTTTGCAGACAGATTCTTTAATTACATATAGCCTTCGACGAAGAACATCACAGCACAAGGAGAGAGATACACTGTACATGACTTCCTTATATACAATTCTATACAATTACACATAGCAATCACTGATTGGTTCCCAACTCATTGACTTAACTCAAACCCAGGATTGCATCATTCACAATCACCTGGACTAGGCCAGAACACATTCCCCAAATGAAGTTAATGCATGACTCAGCATTTCCAACAGAAGCCTATTAGCAGTGCATGACTCAGCTATATTACATTACAATACATTGTAAAACCTGACAATAAGAGACATAAAAATCCAAAAAAAACCCACATTGTAACGCATGCGCTGTCGCACCTCAAGAGTAGAACAACCTTGCTTAAGACACAAAAGAACACACCAGCAGTTGTTGTGCTGTCACGCGCTGGGCCTATAGCAATTGGCTTTTGAACAGGACGTGCTCTTTGTGCCCAGCGGGAAGCCGGGATGCTTCGAGTGAGAGGCCCTAAGGATTTTCTTATACAGAGTCTTTAAAAGCTTGAAAAGTTTAACAAAGTCCTTTATTATTGCTTAGGTCTTCAACAACTCAAATACTTCTCAGATCTTCAACAGGTCAAACAAATACTTCAAGGCTTTGAATCAACTGGTGGCTTTCTTAATCTTGCCCACAAGGGACTGGCAACTGGCTTCGTGAACTGTTTCTTTTCTTTAAGAGGAAAACCCTTTTTAACCCCTCCTTGGGCAATCTACTTTCTAAACTTTGCTGGTGTGGGCTCTACTCCCGGCTCCAAACTGCTTCTTGGGTCCTGAGTAGACCTACCAGTCAAGGCTGTGTAGATTCTCCAGCTGGAGTCCTTTGGAACTGTTTTCCCCTGGAATTTAGTAACAAATGAAGCTTCTCTACAGGTGGAGCTGATTCACGTCCTGTAGCTAAGCTTTCAACTGTAAGACTGAGTTAAAATGGCTCCCTTTCCTTCCTGAACCCTGGGGAAAGGGGCGGAACTAAAAAAACCCAATGATGATAGGCAGGTGGCTGCAAACCAAGGGAAGCCACCTTATTGCAAAATGCATGGAACTTTGGAATACATACAAATACTCAAAGAAAGAAAGGGAAGCTGGAGCTCCTGGTACAGCTGTACTAGCACAGTTGTCTTTGTAGTTTTATTTAAAGATAAAAAGTTCAAAAGCAAAAGTATTTTTCAAAAGATCAAGCCAAGGAAACATAGGCAAAAAAGATCAATGAAGGTACAGGCACAGGCAAGGCAAAGCCCCTTGAGTACAAGGCAAAGTCCTAAAATATGAGCATGGAAGGCTACGAGATAACTCCCAAAGGCTCTTGGTTAAAGCATGAAGTTGCTCTGACACTGAGGCACATGCAACCAGACCGTTTAATACCCTTGGGCCAGCATGAAGGCATTCCTATGGCCTCGGGCCTTTCTCCCTCTTGCCTCCTGGCATTCCTGACACTCCTTCGCACTTTCAATTCCAAGCCCTTTCTAACTCACCGGCCCCATTGAGGTCAAATCCCTCGTTAGCTGGCTGAGAACTATCCTCCCTAATTCCTTCATCAGGCACCTGGCATCAGTCTCAGTAGTTTCACTTTTCCCATCGTCAGCCCTTGCTGTGGGAAACAACTGAACTCCTGCCCCCTGATCCTGGCCTTCCTCGTCTAACACAGGCACATCCTTGCTTTGCATCTGACTCTGAATCTGAATCTCATCATCCGCATCAGAATCATTGACACCATCACTCTGTGATTCCAGCTGAGTCACAACATGTGCAAAACCACACACATATATGCAAACACACGTATTGACACATATACACAAATATGTTGTTGTTGTTCATTCGTTCAGTCGTCTCCGACTCTTCGTGACTTCATGGACCAGCCCACGCCAGAACTCCCTGTCGGCCGTTACCACCCCCAGCTCGCTCAAGGTCAGTCCAGTCACTTCAAGGATGCCATTCATCCATCTTGCCCTTGGTCGGCCCCTCTTCCTTTTGCCTTCCATTTTCCCCAGCAACATTGTCTTCTCTAAACTTTCCTATCTTCTCATGATGTGGCCTAAGTATTTCATCTTTGCCTCTAATATCCTTCCCTCCAATGAGCAGTCGGGCTTTATTTCCTGGAGGATGAACTGGTTTGAACTTCTTGTGGTCCAAGGCACATTTTCCTCCGACACCACAGTTCAAAAGCATCTCTCTTCCTTCGCCCAGCCTTCCTTATGGTCCAGCTCTCACATCCGTAGGTTACTACAGGGAATACCATGGCTTTGACTAGGCGGATCTTTGTTGCCAGTCTGATGTCTCTACTCTTTACTATTTTATCGAGACTGGACATTGCTCTCCTCCCAAGAAGTAAGCGTCTTCTGATTTCCTGGCCACAGTCTGCATCTGCAGTAATCTTTGCACCTAGAAATACAAAGTCTGTCATGGCCTCCACGTTTTCTCCCTCTATTTCCAGTTGTCAATCATTCTTGTTGCCATAATCTTGGTTTTTTTGATGTTTAGCTGCAACCCGGCTTTTGCGCTTTCTTCTTTCACCTTGATTAGAAGGCTCCTCAGCACCTCCTCGCTTTCGGCCATCAGAGTGGTGTCATCTGCATATCTGAGGTTGTTAATGTTTCTTCCAGCAATTTTCACCCCAGCTTTGCATTCATCAAGCCCCGCACATTGCATGATGTGTTCTGCATACAAGTTAAAAAGGTTGGGTGAGAGTATGCAGCCTTGCCGTACGCCTTTCCCAATCTTGAACCAGTCTGTTGTTCCGTGGTCAGTTCTTACTGTTGCTACTTGGTCCTTGTACAGATTCCTCAGGAGAGAGACAAGGTGGCTTGGGATGCCCATCCCACTAAGAACTTGCCCCAATTTATTATGATCCACACAGTCAAAGGCTTTAGAATAGTCAATGAAGCAGAAGTAGATGTTTTTCTGAAACTCCCTGCCTTTCTCCATTATCCAGCGGATATTGGCAATCTGGTCTCTCGTTCCTCTGCTTTTTCTAAACCCAGCTTGAACATCTGGCAACTCTCGCTCCATGTATTGCTGGAGTCTTCCTTGCAGGATCTTGAGCATTACCTTACTGGCATGAGAAATAAGGGCCACTGTACGGAAGTTTGAGCAGTCTTTCGCATTTCCTTTTTTTGGTATGGGGATATAAGTTGATTTTTTCCAATCTGATGGCCATTCTTGTGTTTTCCATATTTGCTGGCAAATGGCATGCATCACCTTGACAACATCATCTTTCAAGGTTTTAAACAGTTCAGCTGGGATCCCATTGTATCCTGCTGCCTTGTTGTTAGAAATGCTTCTTAAAGCCCATTCAACCTCACTCCTCAGGATGTCTGGTTCTAATTCACTCACCACACTGTCAAAACTATCCTCAATATTATTATCCTTCCTATACAGATCTTCTGTATAGTCTCGCCACCTTCTCTTGATCTCTTCAGCTTCTGTTAGGTCCCTGCCATCTTTGTTTCTTATCATACCAATTTTTGCCTGAAATTTACTTCCAATGTTTCTAATTTTCTGGAAGAGGTCTCTTGTCCTTCCTATTCTGTTGTCTTCTTCCACTTCCATGCATTGCTTGTTTAAAAATAGTTCCTTATCTCTTCTGGCTAACCTCTGGAATTGCGCATTTAACTGGGCATATCTCCCCTTATACACAAATATAAACACACAAAAAGCACATATACACAGACTGGGCCACAGCAACACATGGCAGGGGACGGCTAGTCTTGATAACATAGTTAAGAATAGAGACATCACACTGGTAATGAAGATCCTATTTGTTTGTTTGTTTTTTTTTGGGGGGGGGGGGAGGTTCATGTCAGGAGCAACTTGAGAAACTGCAAGTCTCTCCGCATAGTTAAAGCAATTATATTCCCCATAGTAACCTATGAATGCAAGAACTGGACCATAAGGAAGGCTGAGTGAAGGAAGAGAGATGCTTTTGAGCTGTGGTGTTGGAGGAATGTTCTGAGAGTGCCTTGGACTGCGAGAAGATCCAACCAGTCCATTCTCCCGGAAATAAAGCCCGGCTGCTCATTGGAGGGAAGAACATTAATAAAATAATAATAAAACTTTATTTATACCCCGCCACCATCTCGCCAAGGGGACTCGGCGTGGCTTACATGAGGCCACGCCCATCAATACAATATACACAAAATAACACAAAAACACAACAGAAAATAAAAATAACCTAAAATACAAAACCAATGTATATAAGCAACACAACAATAAAAAGTCAAAACATTATGATATTTCATTACAACATTAAAAATGATCACCATGAGCAGGGCCAAATACAAGGATTAAAATTTTAAAACACTGGGAGATAGGGCAGTGTAAAATATCAGGGAGGAGCTCCGGGGAATGAGGTAGGATTTAATTGCACAACAAGAGAATAAAGTGCTTCTGAGGGCATTTTATGCAGAGTTTGGTCAGAGATTATCATGTAATCAATCACTGAAGGCACATTGGAATAGCCAAGTTTTCAGGCTCTTCCTGAAGATTGCCAGAGTGGGGGCTTGCCTAATATCTCTGGGGAGTGAATTCCAGAGCCGAGGGGCCACCACAGAGAAGTCCCTCTCCCTCATCCCCACTAGTTGTGTTTGCGATGAAGGCAGGTGTGAAAGAAGGGCCTTTCCGGAAGATTGAAGAGATCATGTGGGTTTGTAGAAGGAAATGCGGTCGTGCAAGGTAGGCGGGTCTCAAACCATTCAGGGCTTTATAGGTAAGAACCTGCACCTTGAATTGGGACCGGAAAATAAATGGCAGCCAATGGAGCTCCTTAAACAGAAGGGTTGACCGCTCTCTTTAATTTGCACCAGTTAGTAATCTGGCTGCCGATCGTTGGACCAGTTGGAATTTCTGGACCGTCTTCAAGGGCAGCGCCATGTAGAGCGCAATGCAATAGTCCAATCTAGAGGTAACTACTGAGGCATGGACCACTGTGGCCAAATCCAACTTCATGAGGTACGGTCGCAGCTGGATCTTCTTGCAGTCCAAGGCAAAGATGAAGTACTTTGGCCACATCATGAGAAGACAGGGAAGCCTTGAGAAGACAATGATGCTGGAGAAAATGGAAGGAAAAAGGAAGAGGGGCTGACCAAGGGTAAGATGGTATCCTTGAAGTGACTGGCTTGACCTTGAAGGAGCTGGGGGTGGTGACGGCCAACAGGGAGCTCTGGCGTGGGCTCGTCCATGAGATCATGAAGAGTAGGAAGAAACTGAATGAATGTGACGGCGCGAGTGGTGCCACCTATGTGTAGAACTGTTAGTTGCAAGATTTAAACTGTTGTATCATGCTTAATCCTGCCCCTTTTACCCTGCTTATGTATAGTTGTATGGATTGGTTACTTATAGCTGTCAATCAGTACTTTTTGGCTCCACCTCTTCCTGCAGGAAGGGAGTGCTTCCTTTCTTTTTCATTCTGCCATCAGAGTTTCAACCATATGGACGTGAGTAAGAGACTTGACTCTAAAAGACCCTGATTTAAATTACCTCTCAGCACCAGTTCTGAGGTTTTTTACCCTTGAGACTTGTGCTTCATGTTCAGACCAACCTGAACGACGTTGGAAGTCTCAAGCGCCTTCAAACCGGTTCTTTTGGCACCAGAGGAAGATCCTGAGTCTTCAAAACATAGGCCAAAACTGGGGTTGTGGTTTGCTCCGGCATTCACAGCCACTGAGGAAAGAGGAAACTTGGTGAGGCTTCTCAGCTTCAAACACCTTGGACCCAGGACTAACTGAGACTGTAACATATATTTTCCTTCACCCCTCTGAAGTTTCCAGCTCATTGCTTTAAAGAAATAACTCTTTGTGATCAATAAAACTTATTTTGAGTTATTTACAGCGTTTTGGGTTTTTGAGAGTTCCAGTTTCCTATAGGAGGGCAAGAAGCAATCCCCCGGGGAAAAGATGCCACATCCTTCCCTCCTTCATTAAGAATAATAGCCCCCAAGCATGACGGCACAATGAATAAACAACACACTGAAATTAACAACTAACAGAAGCTTATCACACAGTCTCCTAGAGGTCCTGGAAAATTGTTACACAAGACATATTTTGTGTGTAGATGAAGCCATGGGTATGAGTCTAATAGCTATGGGGGTCGTACTGCACCATTTAATTTTGATGGATTGCTCATTGCGTATGACAATGAACGGATGGCATATGTTGCTGTATTTCACTGTCCGCCCCACAGATCCCACACTTTTGGAAATAATATAGATCCATTGTCAAAGCCAGAAACCAAATCCAATCCAATTTTATCTCTGTTGAACTGATTTTGTCTCTGTTAAACATTGCTACTGTTGTATTTGTCATTTCACTTTCATACATCAGCTGCTTCATAACACCCATGCAAATGCTGCCTTCCAGATTTGGGGACAAGTTAATTAATTATTGTCCTGTTGCGAGTTTGCTGGTATTTTTTGGGTATGCTGCCGTGAAAACGGAAATCTAAAAAGCCTAATGAGTATAGCCTGATTTATTGTTAATTAGTTTTCCCCGTTTTATATATTTACATTTTGCTTAACATTAACTTCTCATGTTTGATCACAGATTCTTGTATAAATTAGAGGTTATTTTGTTTAGCAGTCTGCTGATCTGCAACTGCCTCCAGGCCTTTAGTGATACCCATTTAATATACACTCTTTTTTAATTTCTCTAGACAGTTGTATTTTTTATCCTATTCCTCTCTCTTGGATCTCAGAGATAAAAGCAGCAATGAGCTAAAGTATTATTATTATTATTTTATCATTTTATTCATTTATATGCCGCCTTTCTCTGCCGGATTACTGTAATGCACTCCACTGCAGGGCAAAAGTAGGTGCCTGTTCTGGTACGGCTGTACCGGGGCTCCAACTTTATTTGCTTTGTATTAAATGTTTGCTTGCAATCCTAGGCTTGGGATTCTGCAGCAGGGTGGCTTCCTGTTAAAGTCTGCAGTTATAGGGCAGGCCACCTGTCCATCATCATTAGGTTCTCTAGTCCCGCTGTTCTGGAACAGCTGTTCCAGGAGCTCCAGATTTATTTGCTGTGTTTAAATGTTTGTGTGCAATCCCATGCTTGGGATTTTGCAGCAGGGGGTTTCCTGTTATAATTTGCATTTATAGGGTAGGCCACCTGCCAATTATAGTTAAGATCCCTGGTCCCGCCCCCTTTTTGGAGGGAAGGGGCCATTTTTCAGTTAGTCACAGCAAGGGAAGCCAAGGCAGAGGATGCATACAGACGTTCCTCCTGTGCAAAGGCTTCGTCTTTTAAGACTTCCTGGGGAAGAACAGATTAAAGGCCTCTACGGATTCCCAAAGGGTTCCAGGGAACAGCTTCACAGCCCTGAGGACCTCCGGAGGGAATAACAGCTCTTCATCTTCAGCTAAGTGATTTCAAGCCTGGTAGTACGTCTGTTCGGTTCTGAGACGCAGTTCAGCTGGTAGCAGACCCAAACCAGTCAGGTTTAAGTTCACAGCAGCCTGGGAGGAGCTAAAAAGGGGAATTTTTCTGTTAAACAAAGTTTCTTGAAGATAGTGCCTGTTTCCTGTAAACAAGACTGCAAGAGCCAATAGACTATTGAGAAATTTTACAATTCCTGCTTGTTCATTATTAAAGACTGTTGTATTTAAGCTTAAGTCTCCTAAAGCCTGTTTAATAGGGAAAATTCCTCTAAAGGTTCTTTCTCGGGCCCCCGGGCTTCCCGCTGGACGCAAGCCTTGCATCCTCTCTTAGAAGCATCTAATTTCAGCTCCAGTGGCGACAGAACACCCGCCCCCTTTTGGGTTTAGAGAAGGGAATGGAGCCATTTTTTAGTCAGTCTCAGCAAGAAACTAAAGTACAGGATGTGTCCAGGTTCTCCTGTGCAAAAGCTTCAACCCTTAAGACTTCCTGGGGGAGAACAGTCTTAAGAGCATCTAAAGATTCCCAAAGGTTCCAGGGAAACAGCCTTACAGCCCTGAGAAATTTCGGAGGGAATAACAGCTTTAAACATCAAGAACTCCAGCTAAGTGACTACAGGCCTACTGGCAGGTCCACTTGGTTTTGAGACGCAGTTCAGCCTGGTAGTGGATCCACATCAGTTAGGTTTAGGTTCACAGTTAACCTGGGAGGAGCTAGAAAGGGATTTTCCTTTGAAGTAAAGCAAAGAAACAGTTAGAAGCCACCAATTGTTTGAAGCCTGGAAGCATTTGTTTAACCTTTGAAGACAAAAGAAGTTTCTGTTTGATTGTGCATCAATGAAAGACTTTGTTGTATTTAAGCTCAAGCCCTCTAAAGACTGTTTATGGGGGGAAATCTCTAAGGGCTTCTCTTCAGGGAAAACTGGCTTCCCGTTGGGCTCAAGTTGCACATCCTATTTTAAAAGCACTTCATTTCAAGCCCAGCGGCGACAGAACAGTATCCACATTGCTTTCTGACTGGAATCTGCCCTGAGTCCCTTTGGGGAGATAAGGCGGAATATAAACAAAGTTTTATTTTTATTATACTGAGAAACAATAATGTCTAAACTTGAAATAATGCTTTGGAAGAAACACTAACCCAATACAGCCCGTATCTTGGGAAGTCTGACTTGGCCACGGTGGTCAACGTTCTGGTTACATCCTGTATAGATTACTACAATGCACTCTATGTGGGGTTGCCTTTGAAGACTGCTCGAAAGCTACAATTGGTCCAATGGGCGGCAGCCAGGCTGCTCAATTGAGCACCCTGTACCACCCCCCTGTTTTGTCAGCTTCACTGACTGCCAATGTGCTACCGAGCACAATTCAAAGTGCTGGTTTAGCCTGTTGTTGTTGTTTATTCATTTAGTTGCTTCTGACTCTTTGTGACCTCATGTACCAACCCACACCAGAGTTCCCTGTCGGCCGTGTCCACCTCCAGCACCTTCAGAGTCAAGCCAGTTACTTCAAGGATGCCATCCATTCATCTTGCCCTTGGTCGACCCCTCTTCCTTTTTTCTTCCATTTTCCCCAGCATCATTGTTTTCTCTAAGCTTCCTTTCTTCTCATGATGTGGCCAAAGGACTTCATCTGTGCCTCTCATAGCCTTCCCTCCAATGAGCAGTCGGGCTTTATTTCCTGAAGTATGGACTAGTTGGACCTTCTCATGGTCCATGGCAGTCTCAGATTTTTCCTCCAACACTACAGTTCAAAAGCATCTATCTTCCTTCGCTCTGCTTTCCTTATGGTCCAGCTCTCACATCCATAGGTTACTATGGGGAATACTATAAAGCCCTAAATGATTATGGTCCAGCCTACCTGTCTGAATGTATTGCCCTCCTATGAACCATCATGGAGATTAAGATCGTCTGAGGAGGCCCTGCTCTCAGTCCCACCTTCTTCGCAAATGTGGTTGGTGGGGATGAGAGACAGGGCCTTCTCAGTGGTGGCCAATCATTTGTGGAACTCCCTCACTAGTGATATCAGACAGCCCCCTCCCTCTTAGTGTTTAGAAAGAGAGTCAAAACCTGGCTCTGGGAGAAGGCGTTTGAAAAATAGAGCAGTGCATTAATGTTAGTATGGAATATGTACGATTTGACTATGGATTGGCTTTAAGACTACGACTCTGGATGACGTGATTCATTGAAATGTATTTTTATTATGCTTATTTTGTTTTAATGTTTAACTTATTTTATCTGATATGGTATATTTTAAGTCACCATGGAAGTGTGATTATATGCCACCTTGAGTCCCCCTCAGGGTAGAGAAAGGCAGGTATAAATCTAAATAAATAAAAATGTAATGTTCATTTGTGGAATTACATAACTCAAAAACCACTGGACGAATTGACACGAAATTTGGACACAAGACCCCTCTCAGGCTAACAAGTGACCATCACTCATAAATACACTGAAAAACACAGCGGACGGCACGTAAAAAGCCAAAAAACAAAAAAAATACATTACAACACATGCACAAAACCACATATATACGCAAACACACATATATACACATATACACAAATATATACACACACATATACACATAACTCATATGTATACACATATGTATTATGTGTATGTGTGTGTGTGCATATTTGTGTATACACACACACACATACACATAACATAAACATACAAATACATATAAACAGACTGGGCCACAGCAACACGTGGCAAGGAACGGCTAGTAAGGTAAATAAATAAATATTGTTAACACACCTTTGTTGAGGAATGTCAGAAATGATGAAGTATCCCAAGAGTAAGTAAGGATGTATGACAGAACATTGACTGAACGCAGAGCCATTATGGATCTATACCTCTTGTTTATGAGTCTTTAATTGCAATAATGAATGCCAGCCTGTATTTATGATACACACAATAATAATAATAATAATAATAATGTAGAATCTGCAAGGAAGCAGATGAAACAATAGATCACATCCTTAGCTGCTGCAAGAAGATTGCGCAGACAGACTACAAGCAGAGGCACAACACCATTGCTCAGATGATTCATTGGAACTTGTGCCACACAAATCATCTGCTTGCGACAAAGAACTGGTGGGATCACAAGCCAGAAAAAGTTACAGAGAATGAACACGCCAAACTCCTCTGGGATTTCTGAATTCAGACAGACAGAGTTTTAGAGCACAACACTTCTGACCTCACAATCGTGTTAAAAAACAAAGTATGGATCATCGATGTCACAATCCCAGGTGACAGCAGGATTGCAGAGAAACAACTGGAAAAGCTGACACGATATGAGGATTTAAATATTGAACTGCAAAGACTCTGGCACAAGCCAGTAACAGTGGTCCCAGTGGTGATCGGCACACTGGGTGCAGTGCCTAAAGACCTTGGCCTGCACTTAAACACAATCGGCGCTGACAAAATTACCATCTGCCAGCTGCAGAAAGCCCCCTTACTGGGATCTGCATGCATTCTTCACCGATACATCACACAGTTCTAGACACTTGGGAAGTGTTCGACGTGTGATCCAATTCAGTGTCTGCTGGGGACACATTTTGTTGTGTTTCAAATAATAATAATAATAATAATAATAATAATAATAATAATAATAATAAACTTTATTTTTAACCCACCACCATTTTATTTTATTTTTTTATTTCGAATACTTCTACCCCGCGCTTCTCAACCCCCGAGGGGGGACTCAGGGCGGCTTACAAAAAGGCACAATTCGATGCCTACACAAAATACACATACGTACAAAATAGCAGTTAAAACAATTATCACAGTCGAAACAATCGGTATATAACACAATCAATATAACTAATCTAATGCTCAGCGTTCGTCTTTCAGAGTTCCATAATTCCATTCCACTTAGTAAATTCCTGTCCATCGTCAAAGTCCTTTCTTTATCTGCCAGATTGTCCGAATGCCTGGTCCCAAATCCATGTTTTCAATTTTTTCCTAAAGGAAAGGAGGGATGTCGCTGATCTAATTTCTCCGGGGAGTGAATTCCACAGGTGAGGGGCCACCACCGAGAAGGCCCTGCTCCTTGTCCCCACCAGTCTCACTTGTGATAGAGGTGGGGCCGAGAGCAGGGCCTCCCCAGAAGATCTTAAACTCCGAGGAGGGACGTAGAGGGAGATCCTTTCGGACAGATACACTGGGCCGGAACCGTATAGGGTTTTGTAGTTCAAAACCAGCACTTTGAATTGTGCTCGGAATTGGATCGGCAGCCAGTGGAGCTGACACAACAGGGGGACTCGGGGTGGCTAACATGAGGCCAAACCCAAAATAATACAATGTAGTAAACACACAATAACAAAATACATCATAACAAAATATGCAATAACAAATAAAATCAATAATATAAAACAGCATAATAAAATCAGACACAGAACATTAAATAATCGGTTAAATAATTCATTTGCATGACACTTCTTTAAAAAGAAGATCACTGTACTGTATTACATTTCTCTCCCAAAGCATTGTGGATACCTCCTCTTGCCCTGCAGACATTTAGAATCCAACTGGGAAGTTCAAGGTGACATGGCCTGTGTCACTTAGCAAGGTTCAGATGTTGAGCAAAGAAAGGGAAAGCATTCATATCAGTTACAATGGAGCGTTTAAGGCTGCAGGTCATTGGGCATTCTCGCTCCGTTTGCTGATCATCCCTCTCAAACTCGATTCACTGCATAACACATGCATCCTTCTAATACCTTGTCTCAGATGTCTGTCTTCCAGCAGAATGTCAATTGGTACTTCTAGCAAGAGTTGCGCCATAAGGGAAACAGGCTCAGACGCTTTTGAACTCTAATGATTGACTTCTTGAACTGTGATGGCTGTGTGCGAGACACTTGACAATTTATGAGCATAATGAACATCTGTCAGCTCTAAAAGCAGTCAAAGGTGGAGGATTCTTGCATATCACATGTTGTGGTAGGAGGTGAACAGCTGAGAAGTCATATATTGTTAACAGTTTGGCGTCCTTTTTATGAGTATGTGATGAAATGGTATTGAGTACTGAATAGCAGAGTCTGGTGCTGCAGTACTCCCTGGCTGTAAAGAAGGAAATAAGCTTTGCAGGGATACTTTGGAAATGTTCTTCCCATACATCAGGGGAAACACTGACCACATAGCGAAGCTGATGAAGAAAGACAACCTACAAACAATCTACAGACCCACCAAGAAAATTCAACAAATGCTACGTTCAGCAAAGGATAAGAGGGATCCCCTAACCATTGCAGGAGTCTACTGTATACCATGTAGCTGTGGAAAACTCTACGTAGGGACCAACAAACCATGAATCAAGGAACATGAAAGGCCCTGCAGACTACTTCAACCAGAGAAGTCAGCCATAGCAGAGCATCTAATGAACCAATGCTGCGTTTGGTGGTCCCTATAATAAATTGTGGCAAGTTCTTGGTGGGATGGGCATACCAAGCCACCTTGTCTCTCTCCTGAGGAATCTGTACAAGGACCAAGTAGCAACAGTAAGAACTGACCACGGAACAACAGACTGGTTCAAGATTGGGAAAGGCGTACGGCAAGGCTGCATACTCTCACCCAACCTTTTTAACTTGTATGCAGAACACATCATGCGATGTGCGGGGTTGATGAATGCAAAGCTGGGGTGAAAATTGCTGGAAGAAACATTAACAACCTCAGATATGCAGATGACACCACTCTGATGGCCGAAAGCGAGGAGGAGCTGAGGAGCCTTCTAATCAAGGTTAAAGAAGAAAGCGCAAAAGCTGGGTTGCAGCTAAACATCAAAAAAACCAAGATTATGGCAACAAGAATGATTGACAACTGGGAAATAGAGGGAGAAAACGTGGAGGCTGTGACAGACTTTGTATTTCTAGGTGCAAAGATTACTGCAGATGCAGACTGTGGCCAGGAAATCAGAAGACGCTTACTTCTTGGGAGGAGAGCAATGTCCAGTCTCGATAAAATAGTAAAGAGTAGAGACATCAGACTGGCAACAAAGATCCATTGCCTAGTCAAAGCCATGGTATTCCCTGTAGTCACCTACGGATGTGAGAGCTGGACCTTAGGGAAGGCTGAGCGAAGGAAGATCGATGCTTTTGAGCTGTGGTGTTGGAGGAAAGTTCTGAGAGTGCCTTGGACTGCGAGAAGATCCAACCAGTCCATCCTCCAGGAAATAAAGCCCGACTGCTCACTGGAGGGAAGGATACTACAGACAAAGTTGAAGTACTTTGGCCACATCATGAGGAGACAGCAAAGCCTAGAGAAGACAATTATGCTGGGGAAAGTGGAAGGCAAAAGGAAGAGGGGCCGACCAAGGGCAAGATGGATGGATAGCATCCTTGAAGTGACTGGACTGACCTTGAAGGAGCTGGGGGTGGTGATGACCGACAGGGAGCTCTGGCGTGGGCTGGTCCATGAGGTCACGAAGAGTCGGAGACGACTGAACGAATGAACAACAACATGTAGACTTGTCCACAGCTGCATGGAATATGGTCAGTTGAAACATTCACACCTAGCTCCAGTAGACAAAAGTCCTTTGTCCCACCCTTGTCTTTTCACAGATATATAAACCCATTTCCTGGTTCCAACAGACCTCACTACTAGGGCTGGGTGGTTTCGTTTCGTTAATTCGTAATTCGTTAAAAAATTTGTTAATTTTTCAGTTACAAAACGATAACGAACCAGCCTGGAGCAATTTTTTTAAAAAATGAATTTTTTAAATCGTTTCGTAAATGTTTTGTATTTCGTTATTGTATTCGTTTCGTTATCGTTTTGAGATCGCTTCGTTATTATTTCCGCATGTCTGGGGCAAGTTTTATAGTTGTTTTTGGTTTTCTAAGGGTTTTTATAGTTGTTTTTGGTTTAATTAAGCTTCAGAAGTTCCCCCTGTCCCATTTGGAGGTTTTTTAGCGTATTGCGTGGTCGCGTCCGCCATTAACGAATCGATTCGTTATTGTTTCGGAAATCGATTCGTTATTGTTTTGTAATTTTTTCACATTTACGAAATTTCGTAAATATTGAACTTTTTTAAAGGAAAATTTTGTAATTATTTTAAATAACGAAACACAAAAACCCCCAAAAAACGAATTGATTTTAGAAACAAATTTTTCCATTGTTACCCAGGCCTACTCACTACCTCTGAAGATGCTTGCCATAGATGCAGGCGAAACGTCAGGAGAGAATGCCTCTAGAACATGGCCATATAGCCCGGAAAACCTACAACAACCCAGTGATTCCGGCCATGAAAGCCTTCGACAATAGATGGAAAGACCAATTTTCCTAAAATGAAACTGATAATGTAGTGAAGTGTTGTTGAAGGCTTTCATGGCTGGAATCACTGTGTTGCTGTGAGTTTCCTGGGATGTTAGGCCATATTCCAGAAGCATTCTCAGAGGTTGAGGAGTTTGTTGGAAACTAAGTAAGTGAGGTTAATATATCTGTTTATTAGGGCTGGGCGGTTTCGTTTCGTTAATTCGTAATTCGTTAATTCATTAATTTTTTCAATTACAAAACGATAACGAACCATTCTGGAGCAATTATTAAAAAAACGAATTTTCAAAAACGTTTTGTAAATGCTTCGTATTTCGATATTGTATTCGTTTCGTTATTGTTCTGAGGTCGTTTCGTTATTATTTCCGCATGTCTGGGCCAGTTTTATGGTTTAATTAGTGAAAAAAAATTATAATATCACACCAACAGTCAACAACAGAGGGAGAGGGAAGCTTCAGAAGGTTTTGGAGGTTTTTTAGCGTATTTCGCGGTCGCGTCCGCCATTAACGAATCGATTCGTTATTGTTTCGGAAATCGATTCATTAATTTTTTACCATTTACGAAATTTCGTAAATATCGAACTTTTTAAAAGGAAAATTTTGTAATTATTTTAAATATCGAAACAAAAAAACCCCCCAAATACAAATCGATTTTAGAAACAAATTTTTCCGTTGTTACCCAGGCCTACTGTTTATACAAGGTTGAATGAAAAGTAATGCCTCCACCTTTGTTACTTGGGTTTGGGTGGGAATATTTTAATAAATCAAATGCAGAAATAATCCTTAGAATGTGCTCTTTAACTACCACTATTCACTTTCCCACATAATCAGACAATTGGATACATTTCTGTGAATGATGAACAAGTTTTCTGAAGCCGTCACGGAAGAAGTTGACACTCTGTTTCCGCAACCCATCATGCGCAGATCTTCCGATAGCCAAGCAAAGCAATCATGTGACCCACACATTCTTGTGAAATGCCAATTATGCTTTAAATTTCTCTCTAAGTGATATGACAATAGTCCTGAATCAATCTGTCAACTTTTTTGCTTGTGAAACTTGGTGGTTGCTGTCATAGGACATCCAACTCTTTGTTAGTCACGCAAGTCAGATGTTTCCACCTCAACATCTTTAAACTTTCTCACCCAATAATAATAATAATGTTTTGGGAATGCAGCACTTAAGGCTATTTGGTTTGGCCTGAGAACAAACAGGAGAAAAATAAAACTTCTCTGGAATTCTAATGAAGGAACAGGCAGAAATAAATAAATCCTGACTGCTGGGTTACAGTTAAGAGGCACTACATGGATATACTCCCATATACTATATTCAACAGTCCATTTAGCTCCATGCTTTGAGAAGTAGATGGACTGGCTTAAACCATAGAGCAAGTGTCCATGACCTGGAAGCCTTCTAATCTGTGCTTGAATAAATGTATTTTCCTGCTTAGGAGGTGAAAAAGCCAAGTTAATTGGCATTCATAAATGCAAGCTCTTGAGTGTGCGTGTTTATCAATTAGAAAAACCACATGCTCTAAAAGTCCAGGGTTTTTTTTTCTTCAAAAAAATAAAATAAATGTAACCGAGCATATGAAAAAGCAAGCAGCCACATTCATCTTCAAAACATATTTCCACCAGGCAAATTAATAGACATAATAAGGTAAATGGATGCAATAGTCAAATCCAATTTACGAAGTCCAAATTAGCACCTTGTTGAAGTTCACTTAAAGAAAAGCAAATGGGTTAACCTTAAATTAAGTAAATTTTATTATTCAATTAGCGAGCACAGTCTGCAGCAACAACAAAAGATTAGGGGCGATAAAGAGCAATGGCATGTGACAAACAAGGTGAACATTTCTTCCCCTTTTAAATTACTTAGTTCAAAGACAAGATTTGTTAATAAGACAAATTTAGGGCATTGCAGTTGAGTTACTGGAAGAGCCTGAAGGACCATCCACTTTGAAATGATTGGTCTGAGATGAGACACAACCTCTTTGGGCTGTTTCAGAGAAGAGGGACCACCTATAGCAGTGGTTCTCAACGTTCCTAATGCCGCGACCCCTTAATACAGTTCCTCATGTTGTGGTGACCCCCAGCCATTAAATTGTTTTCATTGCTACTTCATAATTGTAATTTTGCTACTGTTATGAATTGTTATGTAAATATCTGATATGCAGGATGTATTCTTATTGGAGTGTTATGGGAGGATTGATTTTGTCATTTGGGAGTTGTAGTTGCTGGGATTTATAGTTCACCTACATTCAAAGAGCATCCTGAACTCTACTAACGATGGAATTGGACCAGACTTGGCACACAGAACTCCCATGACCAATGGAAAATACTGGAAGGGTTTGGTGGGCAATGACCTTGAGAGTTGTAGTTTGCCTACACCCAGAGAGCACTGTGGATTCAAGCAATGATGGATCTGGATCAAACTTGGCACGAATATTGAATATGCCCAAATGTGAACACTGGTGAAGTTCGAGGAAAATAGACCTTGACATTTGGGAGTTGTAGTTGCTGGGATTTATAGTTCACCTACAACCAAAGAGCATTCAGAAGCCCACCAACGATAGAATTAGGCCAAACTTCCCACAAAGAACTCCCATGACCAACAAAAAATATTGCCTGTGATGGTCTTTGGCGACCCCTCTGACACCCCCTCCAGGGGTCCCGACCCCCAGGTTGAGAACTACTGGCCTATAGGAATGGGGCCAAGACAGAACATCTGCATTTGGGATAAGGGGTGAAACTCCACTACAATAAGTTGCTGTGAGTTTTGCAGGCTGTATGGCCATGTTCCAGAAGCATTCTCACCTGACACTGTGCCCACATCTATGGCAGGCATCCTCAGAGATTGTGAGGTCTGTTGGAAATTAGACAAGTGGAATGTCCAGGGTGGGGAAAAGAACTCTTGTCTGTTGAGGCAAGTGTGAATGTTGCAGTTTGCCATCTTGATTAGCGAGGAGCCTCCGGTGGCACAGTGGGTTAAACCCCTGTCCCAGGACAGGACGCAGGTTCGAATCCAGGGAGAGGCGGATGAGCTCCCTCTATCAGCTCCAGCTCCTCATACGGGGACATGAGAGAAGCCTCCCACAAGGATGATAAAAACATCAAATCATCCGGGCGTCGCCTGGGCAACGTCCTTGCAGACGGCCAATTCTCTCACACCAGAAGCGACTTGCAGTTTCTCAAGTCGCTTCTGATACGAAAAAAAAATCTTGATTAGCATTTAATAGCCTGCAGATACACAAGAGTTGGATGAAAAGTAATGCCTCCACCTTCATAACTCCTCAACAGATGGCAGTACTGGTATGCCACAGGTACTGGCTTGTTCAGCAGACTCTCCTCTACAGTTCCATTTTGGGGGGAAGCCTTAGCATTGAACGGTTGTGTTGTTAAAGTGTGAAGTATGGAACCTTGTGTGGATGGTCGGTCAATACGACTTAAGCAATGTGCAGTCATTGAATTCTTGACAGGAGAAGGTGTCACCCCAAAGGAGATTCATCAGAGAATGCAAGCTGTTTATTATTATTATTATTATTATTATTATTATTATTATTATTATTATTAACTTTATTTGTACCCCACTAACATCTCCCAAAGGACTCGATGCGGCTTACATAGGCCAAGGCCTCAATAAAACAATAGCATAACAAATACACAACTTAAAGTAAATCAATAACGTTAAAGCAATAACAAAAACAACAAAAACAATACACCATAACACAATAAAACTAAGGCCGGGCCAAATGTAATGGGTACAGATTAAAAATGCTGGGTGTGACAGGTGGTATGTCGGATTTTAGGGTAAGTGCAATGTGCAGGCAATCTTAAAACTCTGATAAAGTGCTTCTGGGACATATTGCTGGAGTTTCCTATTCTGGAAAGGCACACCGGAACAGCCAGGTCTTCAAACTCTTCCTAAAGACTGCCAGTGTAGGGGCTTGTCTGATGTCCTTGGGGATTGTGGATAATAATAATAATAATAATAATAATAATAATAATAATAATAAAATCCTTTATTTATACCCCGTTAACATCTCCCGAAGGACTCGGTGTGGCTTACAAGAGGACAGAAGCAAATTCGGCCCAACATTTTTAATAGGACATTGGCAATTCCAAAAATAAACACTTTGATCTGGCCCGAAATTAAGAATAGATTGGCAATTCCAAAACCTACTCCCGACAAAATACAACTGAGGTGCCAGGATGGTGGCCCCTCCAAGCTAAAGGTGGTGCTGTTCAATGCCAGGTCAGTTAACGGAAAAACCTCCATTATTCAAGATCTAATCCAAGAAGAACGAGCTGACCTGGCTTGTATAACAGAAACCTGGCTGGACGAGGGGGGAGGGGTTAACCTCTCCCAACTCTGTCCACCAGGCTATTCTGTTCAGCACCAACCAAGGCTTGGAGGGCGGGGAGGCGGAGTCGCAGTGGTCTATAAGGATTTTATCCCACTGATCAGGCGTCCCATCCCACAATCATCTTCCTTCGAATGTGCCGGCTTTAGGATAGGTGACCGGGACAGGATAGGGATTCTGTTAGTGTACCGACCACCCCGCTGCACTACAGTCTCCTTACCTGAGCTAGCAGGAGTGGTCTCGGACATGGCGTTGAACTCCCAACGGCTCCTGGTCTTGGGAGATTTCAATATCCATGCCGAGGCCTCTCTTTCCGGTGCGGCTCAGGACTTTATGGCCGCCATGGCAACCATAGGCCTGTCCCAGCTAATATCTGGTCCCACCCATAGTGCCGGACACACCTTAGATTTGGTCTTCACCCAGGGATGGGATGAGGGTGACGGGATGGAGGAGCCGACCATCGCTCCTTTGCCATGGACCGATCACCACCTGATCAGTTTTAGACTAACTGTGCCTTCTAACCTTCGCAGGGGTGGTGGACCCATTAGAATGGTCCGCCCCAGGAGACTGATGGATCCAAATGGTTTCCTGACGGCCCTTGGGGATTTTTCCACCTCCTTGGCTAGCGACACTGTCGATGCTCTGGTCTCTGGCTGGAATAGTGAGCTGACCAGGGCAATCGACATTATCGCTCCGGAACGCCCCCTCTCGAGTAACCGAGCTAAACCAGCCTCTTGGTTCACTGAGGAGCTGGCAGCGATGAAGCGAAAGAAGAGGAGGTTAGAGCGCGTGTGGCGCCTGAACCCCACCAATCCAGCCCAAACACACCTGAAGGACCTTTTTAAGGTCCTACGGTGTGGCAATAACGGCGGCCCAGAAAACATTCATCACAGCCAATATTGCATCAGCGAAGAATCGTCCAGCGGAGCTTTTCCGAGTTGTCAGGGGCCTGTTAAATCCGCCAAAAAGCGAGGCCTCGGACAACTCGGTGGCTCGCTGTGAAGCATTTGCTCGATCCTTCGCGGATAAAATTGAGCGGATTCGGTCGGGTTTTGATGTCATGTTAACGGCAGTCTCTGGGGATGTAACGAGAGCATCTGCTTGTCCAGTTTTGTTGGATTCATTTCAATTGGTTCAGCTTGAGGATGTGGACAGGATTCTTGGAGAGGTGTGACCCACCACATGCATCCTAGACCCCTGCCCACCCTGGCTGATAAAGGAAGCCAGAGGGGGCTTGGCAGAGTGGGTGAAGGTGGTTAATGCCTCCTTACAGGAAGGAAAATTTCCAGCGAGCTTAAAACAAGCTATTATAAAACCGCTGTTGAAGAAACCATCACTGGATCCCACTCAATTCGACAACTATCGGCCAGTTTCCAATCTCCCCTATTTGGGTAAGGTCATGGAACGTGTGGTGGCAACACAACTCCAGGGATTTCTGGTAGACACTGATTATCTAGATCCGGCACAGTCTGGCTTTAGGCCGGGACATGGAACTGAGACAGCCTTGGTCGCCTTGGTAGATTATCTTCGGGAGGAGTGTGTCCCTGTTAGTTCTGCTGGACCTCTCAGCGGCCTTCGATACCGTCGATCACGGTATCCTTCTGGGGCGCCTCATGGACATGGGGCTCGGAGGCACTGCTCTGCGGTGGCTCCGATCCTTCCTTGAGGGACGGACCCAGAAGGTGTTATTGGGTGAAACACATAAGGGATATCTGTCCCCGATGTTATTTAACATCTACATGAAGCCGCTGGGAGAGATCATTCGGAGTTTCGGACTAAGATGTTACCTCTATGCAGATGATGTCCAGATCTGTCACTCCTTCTCACCTGTCACCAAGGAGGCTGTCCAGACCTTGAACCGGTGTTTAGCTGCTGTGTCGGACTGGATGAGAGCTAACAAATTGAAATTGAATCCAGACAAGACAGAGGTCCTACTGGTCAGTCGCAAGGCCGAACAGGGTATAGGGTTACAGCCTGTGTTAGACGGGGTTACACTCCCCCTGAAGACGCAGGTTCGCAGCTTGGGAGTGATCCTGGACTCATCGCTGAGCCTGGAACCCAGGTCTCAGCGGTGGCCGGGAGAGCTTTCGCACAATTAAAACTTGTGCGCCAGCTGCGCCCGTACCTTGGGAAGTCAGATCTGGCCACGGTGGTCCACGCTCTTGTCACATCCCAGTTGGATTACTGCAACGCACTCTACGTGGGGTTGCCTTTGAAGACTGCTCGGAAACTTCAACTAGTCCAACGGGAGGCAGCCAGATTGCTCACTGGAGCGGCATACAGGGAGCATACCACCCCCGTGCTGTGCCAGCTCCACTGGCTGACCGATCCAATTCCGAGCACAATTCAAAGTGCTGGTCTTGACCTATAAAACCCTATATGGCTCCGGTCCAGCATACCTGTCCAAACATATCTCCTTCTACATCCCACCTCGAAGCTTAAGATCTTCTGGGGAGGCCCTGCTCTCGACCCCGCCACTCTCACAAGTGAGGTTGGCGGGGACGAGGAGCAGGGCCTTCTCGGTGGTGGCCCCCCACCTGTGGAACTCACTCCCCGGGGAGATTAGATCGGCGACCTCCCTCCTGGCATTCAGGAAAAAACTAAAGACCTGGGTTTGGGACCAAGCCTTTGGACACGCTGGCAGTTAAATTAAGGATCTGACGACAGACAAGGACAAACGGAATGGAATGGATATATGGACTCTGAACCCGAGCATGAGATTGTTTTAATATTTTATTATGCACTGATGTTTTAATTCTAACTGTTGAATTGCTTTTTTGTATTTTGTATTACTGTCAATTGTTTTAGGCATTTAATTGTGCCTCCTCTGTAAGCCGCCCTGAGTCCCCCCCCGGGGTGAGAAGGGCGGGGTATAAGTAAATGAAATAATAATAATAATAATAATAATAATAATAATAATAATAATAATAATATATGGCCATGTTCTGGAGGCAATTTTTCTCCTGACGTTTCGCCTGCATCTATGGCAAGCATCCTCAGAGGTAGTGAGGTCTGTTGGAATTAGGACAATGGGTTTATATATCTGTGGGATGGCTGGGGGTGGGACAAGGAGCTCTTCCCTGCTGGAGCCAGGTGTGAATGTTTCAACTGATCACCTTCATTAGCATTTGAAGGCCTGCCTGAGCCTGGGAAAATCTCTTGCTGAGAGGTGTTAAGATGCCTGATTGTTTCCCCTCTGTTGTTTTGCTGTTGCAAATTTAGAGTTTTTTTAATACTGGTAGCCAGATTTTGTTCATTTTCAGGGTTTCCTCCTTTCTTGAAATTGTTCACATGCTTGTGGATTTCAAAGGCTTCTCTGTGTAGTCTGAAATGGTTGTTGTTAGAGTGGTCCAGCATTTCTGTGTTCTCAAATAATATGCTGTGTCCAGGCTGGTTCATCAGGTGCTCTGCTATGGCTGACTTCTCTGGTTGAAGTAGTCTGTAGTGCCTTTCATGTTCCTTGAGCCGTGTCTGGGCAATGCTGCGTTTGGTGGTCCCTATGTAGACTTGTCCACAGCTGCATGGTACAAGGTAGACTCCTGCAGAGGTGAGAGGATCCCTCTTGTCCTTTGCTGAACGTAGCATTTGTTGGATTTTCTTGGTGGGTCTGTAAGTAAGTGGTTTGTATGTTGTGTTTCCTCATCAGTCTCCCTATGAGGTCAGTGGTTCCCTTGATGTATGGCAAGAACACTTTTCCTCTGGGAGGATCTTCATCTTGACTCTCGCGGCTTCTTCTCGGTGGTCTTGCAGCTCTTCTGATGTCTGAGGTGGAGTCTCCATTGGCCTGTAGAGCCCGGTTTAGGTGGTTCAGTTCATCTTGGAGGAGGTGGGGTTCGCAGATTCTTTTTGCATGGTCTGCCAAGGCTTTAATTGTGCTTCTTTTTTTACTTGGGTGATGGTTGGAGTTTTTATGTAAATATCTACTCCACCTCAGACATCAGCAAGTTCAGCAGCTCAGCAGTTTAACCTGCTGTGCCACCAGGAACTGAAATGCTTAGCCTGTTACATTTGCCTTACATGTCAGACTCTCCCCATCCCATTCTCTTGGGCTGAAATGGTTTTCTGTGCACTCAACTGGACATATTATTTGAGAAGTGAAGGGGAATAGCAGCTGTATCACTTAAAGCTGTTAGAAAGAAATAAAATCTCTGGGAGAAAAAATTAGCTCCTGCAACAATACAGCGTAGAATATAAGAGTCAGAACTTAATCTGCCAGACTTGAAATGTCTGGGGACTAACAATTAATGTTTTTGTGTCAATGGTGTTATGGGGCAGTGCAGATTTGTACAGCTGGGGTTTCTTTTCCTAGCTATGCAAGAGCAATTATCTTTGCCCTTGGGCCACTGCTTTGGGATTGCAGGTATCCCACAACATAGATTAATAAAAGCCAGTAGGTATCATTTTGCCTCAGGTCCTGGATGTTCAACAATCCATCATACCATCCAGAGAAGGCACTATATTTCTCCTGAGTGCATCCCTGCAGCTGAGCATTTAAAAGAGAGCAGACCTAGGCTTAGCTACAATCCACCTCCACTTTCCACCAATTTCAAAACAGTTTCTCACATGGGTTGCCTCAAATATTGCCATTTGAAACTGTCTAGCTTGCTACGAGGGTTGAATGAAAAGTAATGCTTCCACCTTCGTAACTCCTCTTCGGCAGTACTGGTATGTGACAGGTACTGGCTTGTTCAGTAGACTCTCCTCTACAGTTCCATTTTGGCGGGAAGCCTTAGCATTGAACGGTTGTGTTGTTAAAGTGCAAAGTATGGAACCCTGCACAGATGGTCGGTCAATGCGACTTAAGCAACGTGCAGTCATTGAATTCTTGACAGCAGAAGGTGTCACCCCAAAGGAGATTCATCAGAGAATGCAAGCTGTTTATGGTGATTGTGTTGTTGGATGCAGAGGCGGCCCTAGGTAATTTTCAACGGTAAGCAAACAGTATTTTGGCCCCCCCCCCCCCCCAACACTGATATATATTTTCTGTTTGTCGTGGGAGTTCTGTGTGCCATATTTGGTTCAGTTCCATCATTGGTGGAGTTCAGAATGCTCTTTGATTGTAGGTGAACTATACATCCCAGTAACTACACTTGCCGCATTTGCTCCCTTGCCTGGCCCGCTTTGGGTCGGAGGCGTGCCTGAAGACCCCGGCGTGTGCACCAAAAGTCACCTCTTCTCCTGACTTTCTCCTCAGCCATTGGGACCAAGAGAGAGAGAGAGAGTGGAGATGCCCACCTTTCCTGAAGGTAGGCGCAAAAACAAAGGAGGGAGCGGAGGTGGGAGATACCTCCAGCCGGAGGGGCTCTCTCTCTCTCTCTCTTGGTCCCAATGGCTGAAGAGAAAGTCAGGAGAAGAGGCGACTTTTGGTGCGCACGCTGGAGTCTTCAGACATGCCTCCGGACCCGAAGCGGGCCAGGCACGGCGGCTCCGCCCCTTGGCCCCCGTGGATTGGGGAGAGGAGAGGAGGCGGGTAGAGCGCCGGGGGATCGGGAAAGGGAGCCGGTCATGGGGAAGGGATCGAACGCGGAGAACGATTGAGTACTGGCTCTGCTCGCGCACCCGGTGGCCGGGTGGAGCAGGAACGAGAGGGGCGAGGCGAGGCTCAAGGGCCTGGCCCCTTTGGGAAGAGGATCGCCCAGCAGCGAGGCAAGAAAGCCGAGGCTCCCCGCGGACTGCTAGGGCTGTTGTGAACTGAAGGGGTGCTCTTCAAGTGGCGGTCGAGGGGCATTTACAGAAGCGCCTCTGCGCCCCTGGCAAAAAAAGTGTTCTGCGACCGCTTACTTCGCGTAATGGATGAGCCACCCCTGACTGTGTGGTTTTGGGCGAGTAAGTTTAAAGATGTTGAGGTGGGAACATCTGACTTGTGTGACAAACAAAGAGTTGGATGTCCTGTGACAGAAACCACCGAATTTCACAAACAAAAGTTGGACAGACTGATTCAGGCTGATCATCATATAACTCAGAGAGCAATTTCAAGCATAATCGGCATTTCACAAGAACGTGTGGGTCACATTATTGCTTTGCTTGGCTATTGGAAGATCTGTGCATGATGGGTACCCAGGATGCTGGTGCCTGCAATGAAAGCGCACAGACTTGAAACTTCAGAGACTGGATCTCACCACCGTATGTCATCCTCCATACAGTCAAGATTTAGCACCGCCTGACTTCCATCTGTTCCTGATAGTAAAAGAAGATCTGCGGGGACATCATTATGCTTCTGATGAAGATGTTGAGAGACCCGTGAGACGCTGGCTGCGGAAACAGAGTGTCGACTTCTTCCGTGACGGCTTCAGAAAACTTGTTCATCATTGGCAGAAATGTATCCAATTGTCTGGTGATTATGTGGAAAAGTGAATAGTGGTAGTTAAAGAGTACATTCTAAGGATTATTTCTGCATTTGATTTATTAAAATATTCCCACCCAAACCCAAGTAACGAAAGTGGAGGCATTACTTTTTATCCAACCCTCATGTAAGTCCATCACAATATAATGCAGCTTCCAAAAAATTGGTGAACATGATCTCTGAACATCAAGCTTGACAGAGTATTGGACCCTGTCAAGCTTGATGACGTTGATTGCCAAAGGAAAGGGAGATCAGGAAAGGAATTGACACATATCCAGATGTGATAGACTTACTGTCTGGCAATTACTGAGCAATTAAACCACTCGGAGAGGAAGTTCCCTGGTGTTTTCTGGTGACAACAACTATAGGTGATGGAATTCCCTGTAATACTTTTTGCTGTTCTCTAAAATGTGATTGTGCAGCCGGCTGTCAGTGCATCTTGAAATCAGGTTTAATTAAAAGAGAGTTGATGCATCAAAGTGTATCAGAAGGGTTTCTTTGTCATATCTTTTCTTTGGCAAAGGAGGAAGACAACAATGGAAGTGAATGAAACTAATGAGGAGCTATGCTTAGAAAGAAGGAAATGGTTGCTTGGATTGAATGTTGTTTGAATGTGGCATAACGTTGGATCGGCAGCAAGACACATACCTTTTTATATATATTTTTCTTTTGCTGGATCCAGGTGCTGAGCTCTTTGTACTGTTAATTCTTTTCCCCCTTTCAAACTCCATTGTGCATTTATAGTTTGTGAAATCAGACTGTGCTGTCACACACTGGGCCTATAGCAATTGGCTTTTGAACAGGACGTGCTCTTTGTGCTCAGTGGGAAGCCGGGATGCCTCGAGTGAGAGGCCCTAAGGATTTTCCTATACAGAGTCTTTAGAAGCTTGAAAGGTTTAACAAGGTCCTTTATTATTGCTTAGGTCTTCAACAAAACAATCAAATACTTCTCAGAACTTTAACAGGTCAAACAAATACTTCAAGGCTTTGAATCAACTGGTGGCTTTCTTAATCTTGTCCACAAGGGACAGGCAACTGGTTTTGTGAACTGTTTCTTTTCTTTAAGAGGAAAACCCTTTTTAACCCCTCCTTGGGCAATCTACTTTCTAAACTTTGCTGTTGTGGGCTCTACTCCCGGCTCCAAACTGCTTCTTGGGTCCCGAGTAGACCTACAAGTCAAGGCTTTGTAGATTCTCCAGCTAGAGTCCTTTGGAACTGTTTTCCCCCAGAATTTCTGGTGAAATGAAGCTTCTCTACAGGTGGAGCTGATTCAACAGTATTTTCTGTTGGTCATGGGAGAACTGTGTGCCAAGTTTGGTTCAATTCCATCGTTGGTGGGGTTCAGAATGCTCTTTGATTGTAGGTGAACTATAAATCCCAGCAACTACAACTCCCAAATGACAAAATCTATTTTTTGAGTGAAGGACATACATTGGGTTGTTAGCTGTATGCTGTCCAAATTTGATGCCAATTTGTCCAGTGGTTTTTGAGTTCTGTTAATCCCACAAATGAACATTACTTTTTGATTTATATAGATAACTAGCCGTCCCCTGCAACGTATTGGAGAGTGATTGGCCAATGACTGCTGGAATATCACTGTGCTTTTCTCGATGTTTATAAAGCTGTCTTTTAGGTTGTTGGAAAAGCGCGTTAGTTATGCAATACATGAAGTGAGAGTTGCCAAATGTACAAGCTGGGTTTAGAAAAGGCAGAGGAATAGAGACCAAATTGCCAACATCCATTGGATAATGGAGGAAGGCAGGGAGTTTCAGAAAGACATCTATTTCGGTTTTATTGACTACTAGCTGTCCCCTGCCAGGCGTTGCTGTGGCCCAGTCTGGAAAATAAAGTAATGAGATAGTGTTGGTTTCTAATATATATTTCTTTATGCTTGTGGGTAAACAGCATTTCTTGCTCTTTCTTTGTTAATGTTGATGTGGAGATTGTCAGGTTTGCCTACACTGAAACAGGCAACATATAATTGTCCTTCTTTAGGGTCCCTTTCAAATCTATGATACTATCTCTGTGTGTGTGTGTGTGTGTGTGTGTGTGTGTGAATCATATCTGTCTATCTATGGCTGGATGGCTCTTTGTCAGGAGGACTTTGATTATGTTTTCTTGCCCTGGTGAAGGGAGTTGGACTGGATGGCCTTAAGTATTTTCTGTTGGTCATGGGGGTGGTTCTATGTGGGAAGTTTGCCCCGATTCTATCATTCGTGGGGTTAAGAATGCTCTTTGATTGTAGGTGAACTGTGAGTCCCAGTGACTACAACTCCCAAATGTCAAGGTCTATTTTCCCCAAACTCCATCTGTGTTCATATTTGGGTGTATTGAGTGTTTATGCCAAGTTTGGTCCAGATCCATCATTGTTTGAATCCACAGTTCTCTCTGGATGTAGGTGAACTACAACTCCCAAACTCAAGGTCAATGCCACCAAACCCTTCCAGTATTTTCTGTTGGTCATGGGAGTTCTGTGTGCCAAGTTTGGTTCAATTCCATCGTTGATGGAGTTCAGAATGCTCTATGATTGTAGGTGAACTATAAATCCCAGCAACTACAACTCCCAAGTGACAAAATCATAAGATGTTCACTCCTTGTGTTGTGAGACGTTTTGTTGCCAAATTTGGTGTGATTTCGTTCATTGGTTCTTTTGTTTTTAAGGTACTCATTATGCACAGAGCATTTATATATATATAGATGGTTTAGTACAATACAGTAATATATAATACTGATATTGTACTATGCTAATAATATAATATGTGTGTGTGTGTATATATATATATATATAGGTTCGCTAGCAGGTTCGCAGCTTGGGTGTGATCCTGGACTCATCGCTGAGCCTGGAACCCCAGGTTTCAGCGGTGACCAGGGAAGCATTCGCACAGTTAAAACTTGTGCGCCAGCTGCGCCCGTACCTTGGGAAGTCTGACTTGGCCACGGTAGTCCACGCTCTGGTTACATCCCGTCTAGACTACTGCAACGCTCTCTACGTGGGGTTGCCTTTGAAGACGGCTCGGAAGCTCCAGCTAGTCCAACGCTCAGCAGCCATGATACTAACAGGAGCGGAGCGCAGGGAGCATACAACTCCTCTGCTGCACCAGCTCCACTGGCTGCCAATTGCTACCGGGCTCAATTCAAAGTGCTGGCACTGGCCTATAAAGCCCTAAACGGTTCGGGCCCAAGCTACCTATCCGAACGTATCTCTGCCTATGAACCCACCAGGACTCTAAGATCTTCTGGGGAGGCCCTGCTCTCGATCCCGCCTGCATCACAAGCACGGCTGGCGGGGACGAGGGACAGGGCCTTCTCTGTGGTGGCCCCTCGGCTGTGGAACGCCCTTCCCATGGACATTAGATCAGCTCCTACATTAATGGTGTTTCGAAGAAAACTAAAAACCTGGCTGTTTGAACAGGCATTCGGATAAACAGTGCAATGAATACGATGAATATAGGAACGGAATTATGGACTACGAATTGGATCACGATTCCAGTTACGAGACATTAATGTGTTGTTATTGATGTGTCATTACTTTGTATACTATGCTGTTGATGGTTTTTAAATTCTATGTTGTTATGATTGTCTTTTTGCTCTTGTTGTGAACCGCGTTGAGTCGCCTACGGGCTGAGAAACTGCGGTATACAAGCAAAGTAAATAAATAAATAAATAAATGTCTTGTAAGCTGCTCTGCATCCCCTTCAAGGTGAGAAGGGCGGCATATAAATGTTGTAAATAAATAAACAAACAAATAGATAAATATGTGTAACTGGACTTCCTTGGCCTTGTAATGAATCCATTGGATCAAAATGTCCAACTACTTCCATAGGAAAAGTGGTGCATTGAAGAAGATTGTGATTATTTATTTATTCATTTATTTTACCTCTGGTCTTTGTTCCAGCACAGGACCCAAGGCAAATGATGATGATGATGATATGTTTCATGGATAACACTTTCAGAGTTATCTTTATAGGGAGTAATGCTTTCGCAAGAACCCATACAAATGCACTTGAGAAATGACAATAGGAAAAGCTTACTCCAAATTAAGATTTATGTTTTGGCCACACTATTCAGTCTACTCTTTACAATTCTTGCTCCAGTATATATGGCTGATTTACTTGAATGTTTTATACAGAGTGGTTTAAAATACAGGCCCCTCTGTACTAGAGAACAAACAACTTCCAGCCTTCACATCAGTTTGGGTAGCTTGAATAGATGAAGCTATAAATTCTTGTGGGTTTTTTCGGGCTATATGGCCATGTTCTAGAGGCATTTCTCCTGACGTTTCGCCTGCATCTATGGCAAGCATCCTCAGAGGTGAGGATGCTTCCTCACCTCTGAGGATGCTTGCCATAGATGCAGGCGAAACGTCAGGAGAAATGCCTCTAGAAAATGGCCATATAGCCCGAAAAGACCCACAAGAATTTAGTGATTCCAGCCATGAAAGCCTTCGACAATACAGATGAAGCTACTTTAGTGCTAGTATGAGATATGGATGGCTTCCTTGAATTTCAAGAACACAAAGACCAAATCATCCTAAGGAGAAAAGGACTCCACTGCGAGGCAAAGGAAGGAATAATCATAGACCTTGCTCACTCTTTACTCCATGGTGATTTTTACTCAGGCTCACAAAACTGGATCAAGCTATTCCTTTCTTCAAAAGCTTGTAGGAGAGATTGTATCTTGAATTCATATTAGGCAGCAGAAATATGGCTGTTGTTAGAGTGGTGACAGCTTTTCAGCTGCAACAAATATAATCTCAATAAGTGCTGATAAAATGGTGGCAGCTTTCCACTCACGACGCTGCTACATATTATAATTTATTGTTAAAGGTTTAGAGCAAATGCCTTAAGAGCATATGGAGATTCCTAATGCAAAGTCAGATGACTGGTCCATGTTTGGTTATACATGTCGGTTTAAAAGATTTTTTTGTCAACACTGGAAAAAAATCCTGGGGCATTTCATTTTAAATCAATGGACAAATGTAGTATGAGACACTGCTATCACAAATTAAAAATGATTTCATAAGAAGGATATTTCAAGACATCTGTTACTTTGAGTTCTCTTCATATGCACACACCATGCATGATGCAATCACATCCAATCTCTGGACATGGACCAATTCATACTTACTTAGGCGATCCCTCGTTGTCCGAGTAGGATTGTCTTCCAAGATCGGTGTACTGGCAATGGGTCCGTAGGTGACTGTGGAGCCCTATTCTTGACCTGCATCTTCTCCTGCAGTGTGGGCACTGGTTTCCAGGTGCAAGGTGGTCCTGGTCAGGGTTGGCTTGATGCGCCTTCCTCTTGGCACATTTTTCTCTTTCGCCCTTCTTTGGGAGATGGTGATCAGACATCCGGATGACGTGGCCGGTCCAGCGGAGTTGATGGCGGAGGGCCATCACTTCAGTGCTGGTGGTCTTTGCTTCTTCCAGCATGCTGACATTTGTCTGCTTGTCTTCCCAATAGATTTGCAGGATTTTTCAGAGGCAAGGCTGATGGAATCGTTCTAGGAGTTGCATGTGACGTCTGTAGATAGTCCACGTCTCGCAGGTATATAGCAGGGTTGGGAGGACAACAGCTTTATAAACAAGCACCTTGGTATCCCTACAGAAGTCCCGGTCCTCAAACTATGAGGGATCGCCTAAGGCTAAGGTAAGTCTCCTCTCAGCTTTCTCTTCCTCAGACTAAACATACCCAGCTCTTTAAGCCACTCCTCATAGGGCTTGTTCTCCAGACTCTTGATCATTTTAGTCACCCTCCTCTGGACACTTCCAGCTTGTCAATATCTCCCTTCAGTTGTGGTGTCCAGAATTGGACACAATATTCCAGATGTGGTCTAACCAAGGCGGAAGCATGACTTCCCTGGTACTATACTCCTATTGATGCAGGCCAAAATCCCATTGGCTTTTTTAGCTGCAGCATCACATTGTTGGATTTAGAACTGTAGTGGGGGACAGAGTGTCTTCGCACAATTCAATCAAATGTGGTATTTAACTTATTTTATTTATATCATAATCCTCCTCCCCTTCGAAAGCATGCCCTGGAATTATAACACTATGTAACAAAATTTGTTCCTGGTTTGAAAGTCTTACTTCACTTTCCTTCTGATGGCCAGGATGGGGGGGGGGGGGGGGGGAGAGAGAGCTGCTCTAATATCACTGGGGAGGGAGTTCCATAGCCAAGAGGCCACTACTGAGAAGGCCCTGTTTCTCGTTCCCACCAGAGGCACCTGTGACAGAGGCAGGTCTGAGAGCAGGGCCTCCCCAGATGATCTTAATCTCCATGATGGTTCATAGGAGGAGATACTTTTGGACATATAAGCTGGGCTGGAACCATTTACAACCTGTGTTGCGTACACAAGTTCTGCCCATTGCTCCCCAGTCACTGTAGGAGTTCTAGTCTCAGATGAGAAAGGAAGAATTGGGATGAACCCATGAGCCCTCTGTTTACAAACATCATTCTTCATTAGGTTTTTTTCTTGAAGGACACAATGGCTGAAATTAGCCATTTTCTTCCTGCTACAAGGAAGTATTTGAAAAACACACATTTTCAGAGGCTATTTGCAATTTGGGATATTCTTATTCCGCACAAAACATCATACCTTGTTCTTTTGCATGGAAAAAAGAAGCTATTTTGGCATATCAAACAACATTATTGCTTAGAAATATTATTTTCTGTGCAGAAAATGCTGATTTGATACAATCAACTATCTGGTTTGCACAGAATAAGTTGTGAACTGTGAAGAATCTCGCAAATTCTGCAACAACAAATGAGGGATGTTCTTGCAGCACTACCTAGTTTGGAGGAAGCCTACAGACCCACTGCTAAGACTCTACACTTGGAAGGCAATCTTACGCAGCCATAAGTGATAGCGCATGATGATGGCTATAATCTATATAAATAAAAATGTAATGTTTGTTTGTGGGATTAACAGAACTCAAAAACCACTGGGGGAATTGACACCAAATTTGGACACAATACACCTAACAACCCAGTGTATGTCCTTCACTCAAAAAAATTGATTTTGTCATTTGGGAATTGTAGTTGCTGGGATTCAGAGTTCACCTACAATCAAAGAGTATTCTGAACCCCACCAATGATAGAATTGAACCAAACTTGGCACACAGTTCCCCCATGATGAACAGAAAATACTGAGAGGGTTTGGTGGGCAGTGTCCTTTGGTTTTGGAGTTGTAGTTCACCTACATCCAGAGATCACTATGGACTCAAACAATGATGGATCTGGACCAAACTCTACACGAATACTCAATATGCCCAAATGTGAACACTGGAGGAGTTTGGGGAAAATACGAGGGGTATTTTTTAAGTAAGGTCCGTTTTGTTGTAGACACTAGTAGTTCGTGCGCATACTGCAATGAGTGTGAGCGTCGTGTACCGGCATGCCTCGGTTCTGTTCTGTGCTTTAAAAATGTTTAAGACTATCAACTCACCCTCCGCATGTGAGGTTCGCTCAGTGATACGGTTTTTGTCAGCAAGGAACCTGCCTGCTGCAGAAATTCATCGACAGATTTGTGAAGTGTACGGTGATACTGTTATGAGTGAAGGCAAAGTGCATAAGTGGGTACGGCAATTCAAAGATGGCCGTGACAACGTCCATGATGAGGACCACTCCGGTCGCCCTTCTTTGATTACAGTGAACTCTTGGTTATCGGAGCAGGCGGCACGTTTTATGAAGAAGGTATTTTAAAATTGGTTCAGAGGTATGATAAGTGTTTGAACAAACTTGGCAACTATGTCAAAAAATAGAGTAAAGTATGTACTTTCTGAAAATAAATTTACTTTTTTGAAATAAACTTTCATTGTGTACTTATGTTCAAACGGACCTTACTTAAAAAATACCCCTCGTAGAATCTTGACATTTGGGAGTTGTAGTTGCTGGGATTTATAGTTCACCTACAATCACAGAGCATTCCGACCCCACCAACAATAGAATTGGGCCAAACCTCCCACTCAGAACCCCTATGTGGGCCACAGCAACGCGTGGCAGGGGACGGCTAGTCTATATAAATAAAAATGTAATGTTCGTTTGTGGGATTAACATAACTCAAAAGGAACTGGATAAATTGACATCAAAGTTGGACACAATACACCTATCAGGCCAATGAGTGGTCATCACTCATTAAAAACCCTGAAAAACATAGCAGAAGAGACTTAAAAAGCAAAAAAAGCAAAAAAAGCAAAAAAAAATTACAACACATGCGCAAAACAACATATATACACAAACACACATATATACACATACACGCACACACAACACATATACATAGACTGGGCCACAGCAACGCATGACAGGGGACGGCTAGTGTTGAATAATACTTTTATACGAGGTATTAATGCAAAAGTTAATTAGGTGATCATGAGCCAATTGCTGCCTCTTAACCTAGATGTCCCTAAAGAGTTAGCCTGCCATGCATCTATTCCAAAAGTTTAAAAATAAACAATAGAAAGACATAGGCATGATTCAATTCCATTATTTCCTTACAGATCCTTGAAAGGGATGAGAATTATGATTATGATCGCTAAATGGAAAAAATTGGAAACATTTTTTTCTAACTTTCCTTCTGGACTGGACTGAATGGGATTTAATGTGGTGCTATGGCTGTGAACTTGATACGATGCATAAGTATCCTTGAAGGGTAACGGTAAAGGACAGTAGTGACAAAGAACACTGTGTGCCAGCCCAATGCAAACAAATGGAGAAAAGCTTTTTTGCTCTGATGGAGCATTGTTGCCGGCTGGAGGGATGTTGGCGGTTAGGGCAGATATAGATCATCTGTGATGAAATGTGCCTCAGCTGCTTATCCTTCAACATAAGTGCTCTTCCTCATCATAACAGATTTGCTGATAGAGACATTACTGCCTGCATATTCGTAAGAGAAATGGCTGGAAGCTATTTATTTAGGGTCACCAACAAACCATAAAATGTGTGTTTCCTTATAATCCTTGGTGCCTCTTCGGTATTGTGGTGCATCATAATGGGCTGGATCTTTGTGCAATGTTAATAGCAGGCCCTCTGGTGACACAGCAGGTTCAACTGCTGAGCTGCTGAACTTGCTGACCGAAAGGTTGGTGGTTCTGATCCAGGGAGTGGGGTGTGCTCCCGCTGTTAGCCTCAGCTTCTGCCAACCTGTGTTGTTGTTCATTCGTTCAGTCGTCTCCGACTCCTCGTGACCTCATGGACCAGCCCACGCCAGAGCTCCCTGTCGGCCGTCACCACCCCCAGCTCCTTCAAGGTCAGTCCAGTCACTTCAAGGATGCCATCCATCCATCTTGCCCTTGGTCGGCCCCTCTTCCTTTCCTTCCACTTTCCCCAGCATAATTGTCTTCTCTAGGCTTTCCTGTCTCCTCATGATGTGGCCAAAGTACTTCAACTTTGTCTCTAGTCTCCTTCCCTCCAGTGAGCAGCCGGGCTTTATTTCCTGGAGGATGAACTGGTTGGATCTTCTCGCAGTCCAAGGCACTCTCAGAACTTTCCTCCAACACCACAGCTCAAAAGCATCCATCTTCCTTCGCTCAGCCTTCCCTAAGGTCCAGCTCTCACATCCGTAGGTGACTACAGGGAATACCATGGCTTCAGGGCCGTAGCCAGAAAAAAATTTCAGGGAGGGTTGACAATTTCGGCGGGGGGGAGGGGGGTTGAAAATTTCGGGGGGGTTGAAAATTTTGGGGGGAGGGGTTGAAGCCTGCCTCCTAGCTCACGCTGAAGCAAAGAGCACAGCAGGGGGCAGAGCAGCCTTCAATAGCCTGCAGCTCCGCCCTTGTCAACCACCTCCACCAAGTCTGGCCTCCTTAATGAGAGCATTCAACACCCCCCCAACTTGGTTGCTTCACTATATCGGCTATTGCTGCAAGTAATGACAGTGTGAATAAATTGTCAATATTTGCTTGAGATAGTGCTTACAGTTCTGGAGGGACTCTTAATTTTTGCATCTCATAGACTTAGCATGGGGATTTGGTTAACCAGTTAAAATTCATGAGTAAACCAGGTTTTTTAAAAAAATCTGAAACATTTCGGGGGGGGGGGTTCCAGCTCTCACATCCGTAGGTTACTACAGCGAATACCATGGCTTTGACTAGGCGGATCTTTGTTGCCAGTCTGATGTCTCTACTCTTTACTATTTTATCGAGACTGGACATTGCTCTCCTCCCAAGAAGTAAGCATCTTCTGATTTCCTGGCCACAGTCTGCATCCACAGTAATCTTTGCACCTAGAAATACAAAGTCTGTCACGGCCTCCACATTTTCTCCCTCTATTTCCCAGTTGTCAATCATTCTTGTTGCCATAATCTTGGTTTTTTTTATGTTTAGCTGCAACCCGGCTTTTGCGCTTTCTTCTTTCACCTTGATTAGAAGGCTCCTCAGCTCCTCCTCGCTTTCGGCCATCAGAGTGGTGTCATCTGCATATCTGAGGTTGTGAATGTTTCTTCCAGCAATTTTCACCCCAGCTTTGCATTCATCAAGCCCCGCACATCCTCGCATGATGTGTTCTGCATACAAGTTCAAAAGGTTGGGTGAGAGTATGCAGCCTTGCCGTACGCCTTCCCAATCTTGAACCAGTCTGTTGTTCCGTGGTCAGTTCTGACTGTTGCTACTTGGTCCTTGTACAGATTCCTCAGGAGAGAGACAAGGGGGCTTGGTATGCCCATCCCACCAAGAACTTGCCACCATTTATTATGCCACACAGTCAAATACGCAAATGTGAGTAGATCAATAGGTACCGCTTCCGCAGAAAGGTAACGGCACTCCATGCAGTCATGCTGGCCACATGACCTTGGAGGCGTCTACGGACAACGCTGGCTCTTCGGCTTGGACATGGAGATGAGCACCACCCTTGAGAGTTGGAAACGACTAGACTTAATATCAGGAGAAACATTTATCTTTACCATTAATAGCAGTTATTAATGCTGATTATTAATGCGGATGATTGTGCCATCACTGCTCAAGCAAAGAGCTTTGAGATGGTAGAACAGAAGCTCTCCGAAGCTCTGGGTGATCTTACTGCCTATTACAGGGAAAACCAGCTGATCCCCAACCCATCTAAAACACAGACATGTGCTTTTCATCTCAAGAACAGACAAGCATCCTGAGCTCTGAGGATCACCTGGGAAAGAATCCCACTGGAGCATTGCTGGGGGAAATCCCACTGGAGCATTGCAGCACACCCAAATCCCTGGGAGTCACTCTGGACCGTGCTCTGACCTACAAGAAGCACTGCCTGAACATCAAACAAAAGGTGGGTGCTAGAAACAATATCATACGAAAGATGACTGGCACAACCTGGGGATCACAACCAGACACAGTGAAGACATCTGCCCTTGCGCTATGCTACTCTGCTGCTGAGTATCCATGCCCAGTGTGGAACACATCTCACCACACTAAAACAGTGGATGTGGCTCTTAATGAGACATGCCGCATTATCACGGGGTGTCTGCACCTTACACCACTGGAGAAATTACACTGCTTAGCCGGTATTGCACCACCTGACATCCGCCGGGAAGTAGCAGCCAATAGTGAAAGGACCAAGGCAGAGACATCTCCAGCTCATCCCTTGTTTGGGTATCAGCCAGCACGTCAACGACTTAAATCAAGAAATAGTTTTTAAGATCTACAGAGACACTCGCTGGAACACCTCAGCAAGCGAGAGTCCAAAAGTGGCAGGCTCAAACCCAGAACCTCAACCAATGGCTGATACCAAATGAGAAACTCCCCCCTGGGCACACAGAAAACTGGGCGACTTGGAAGGTGAACAGACTGCGCTCTGGCACCACGAGATGCAGAGCCAACCTTCAGAAATGGGGCCACAAAGTGGAATCCACGACATGTGAGTGTGGAGAAGAGCAAACCACTGACCACCTGCTGCAATGCAACCTGAGCCCTGCTACATGCACAATGGAGGACCTCCTTGCGGCAACACCAGAGGCACTCAAAGTGTCCAGCTACTGGTCAAAGGACATTTAATTAACTACCAAGCTTGCAAATTCTGTATTTTGTCTGTCTGTTTGTTTGTTTTTGTTAAAAATGTAATACAAATGTCTGGTTGCTGATGACACGATAAATAAATAAATAAATAAATAAATAAATAAATAAATAAATAAATACTTGAATTGCTCAATGCTATGGAATCATGGGAGTTGTTGTTTTTCCAGGTCTGTAACCTTTTCTGCCAAAGAGTGCTATCCTAGTTGGAACTGCAACTCTCATAATCCCATAGCACTGAAGTTAAAGTGGTGTTGAACTGCATTCATTCCATAATGTAGAGGCACTCTTAGAAGGATACAGAATGTCTGGTAGAAAGACTATGGAGCTAGCAAAATTTAATTTCAATTTTTCCAGCTTATTTGGTATTGGTGAAAATAATATGGGAACTGCTTATGACTAGTTGATTCTGTTTATGTTTCTATGCACCATTCCTAGTGAAAGCTAGCAAACCATATAATATCCATATATGAATCTTATTATCCCCAATTGTTTGGGGTCACTTATGTCAAGAGTAGGGAAGTGACCTTCCTGATATTATCGGACCCTCACATTACCCTCAGCCTTTACCAATATAGCCAATGGTGAAGGGAAATGGGATTTGCAGTCCAGTGCCATATGGAGGCTCACGTCATCTTGCATCACTGACTTTAGCAATTTATTTATATATTCCCAGCCTGGGAGAAAGGTGGGATATAAATAAAGTGATGGATGGAAGGATTTATAGTAATCATCTGTCATTTTCCTGCCTTCCAGGGTCTCCAAAGTAAAATGCTACAAGATATATTAGGACAATATTTAAAAGCAGATTTTTTTTTTTTAAAAAAAGGAAAACAGCTTGAAAAACAGAACAATATAGTTTTAATAACTTACCAGAAATTAAACAAGGAGGGATGCAAACAAGCTATCGTCCCATGGAAGTGAGATCCACAACCTTGTCAACACCAAAACCAACACAAGGAACAAAAACCCACCCACCCCCCCTTGAATCCAGTTCTTGCTGTCTAGTCATTACACGGTGACCTTCCGTAAATATCCAGTTTTCTATCCTTAACCCATCTTTGCATTCTTTTAGGCAAAGTCAGACATAGTCTGACAAAGTCAGACTTTGCAAGAAACTCCAGCTTATCATGACTGGCATGGGGCCCCATCTATACTTCCATGTAGTGCAATATGGAACTGCATTAAATCATCATCATCATCATCATCATCCTCATTTAATAACTTATTAATAGCCCTCCATCCGAGAATGCTCTAGGCGATTTACAGCTAAATTATAAAAGATAAAATACATAAATACAAAAATTAAAAATCAACAGAGATCGAATGCTCTAGTAAAAAGCCAGGTCTTAAGTGTGAGAGTAAAAGGCCCTCAGTCACGCATGGCTCTCATGTAGGGCGGCAAGGAATTCCACAAGGCAGGAGGGGCAGAAATAGAGAAAGCCCATCTGCGCCTGGTCCTTTCCAAGTGCACTCCTCTAGGACCTGGTATATAGAGTAAGTCGCGTTGGGCTGGTCGTTGCGACCTCCGATGATGGGAGAAGGAGAGGCGGTCCCTAAGGTACAAAGGACCCTGGCCGTAAAGAATTTTATTAAAGGTCAGGACTAGCATCTTATACAGGCCACGGTACTCAGTTGGAAGCCAATGTAAATGTTGCAGCACTAGTGTTCTATGGCATTTCGTGGGCGTTCTTGTGAGTAACCTGGCTGCCGCATTCTGAACAATACGAAGCTTTCGGGTCGTAGACATCGGAAGGCCCACATACAGGGTGTTGCAATCGTCCAGCCTAGACGTGACCGTGGCATGGATGACAGTTGCCAGAGCCCCGTCAGATAGGTAGGGTGCCAGTTGCCTCGCTTGTCGTAGATGGAAAAATGGTCATTATAGAGCAGGCATGGGCAAACTTTGGCCCTCCAAAGTTTGCCCAGTTGAAGTCCAGGTGTCTTGGACTTTAACTCACACATTGTGGAACTGCATTAATTCTACAGTGTAGATCAGGTATAGGTAAACTATCTAATAGGCTTGGGCAATCAAGAAAAAAAATGATTCTAAACTTGTTTTGTATATAGGGGGCACTGGTGATTTTAAAAGGGTTTCTGAAATTTTCTTGAAAAAAAAAAGATCGGAAATCGCAGGAAATCCGAATCACTTCAATGTATTGTCGAAGGCTTTCATGGCCGGAATCACTGGGTTGTTGTAGGTTTTTTCGGGCTGTATGGCCATGGTTTAGAGGCATTCTCTCCTGACGTTTCGCATGCACTTTGGCAAGCATCCTCAGAGGTAGTGAGGCCTGTTGGAGCTAGGCAAAAGGGTTTATATATCTGTGGAATGACCAGGGTGAGACAAAGGACTCTTCTCTGTTAGAGCTAGGTGTGAATGTTCCAACTGACCAGCTTGATTAGCATACAATGGCCTGACTGCGCCTGGGGCAATCTTTTGTTGAGAGGTAATTAGATGTCCCTGCCTGTTTCCTCTCTGTTGTGCTGTTGCAGTTTTAGAGTTTTTTTAATACTGGTAGATAAAAGGGAAGAAAGGAAGGATGAAAGCGTGGAAGGGAAGGAAGGAAGGGGAAGAAGAAAGGGAAGGAGGAAGAGAAGGATGGAAGGAAGGAACAGAAGGATAAAGAGAGAAGGAATGATAAAAGGGAAGGAAGGAGAAAGATGGAGAGTGGGAGGAAAGAAGGAAGGAAAAATAAAAGGGAAGAAAGGAAGGATGAAAGTGTGGAAGGGAAGGAAGGAAGGGAAAGAAGGGAGGGAGGGAGGAAGGGAGGAAGAGAAGGATGGAAGGAAGGAACAGAAGGATAAAGAGAGAAGGAAAGACAAAAGGGAAGGAAGGAGAAAGATGGAGAGAGGGAGGAAAAAGGGAAGGAAGGTCTAAAAGGTGGAAGGATAGGATGGAAAGAGAAAGGGAGGGAAGGAGGGATGGATGAACGAGTGGAAGGAGAAAGAGGGAGGGAAGGAGGAAGAAAAGATAGAAGGAAGGATGGGATGGTGTGAGAGAGGAGGGCCTGAGAAAAGATCCCAAGGGTCCGCATCAGGCCCCTGGGCCTGAGTTTGCCCACATCTAGTGTAGATCCACCCTAAGTCATCCATCATGACTCTTGAGCTAGAAGTCCTTCATTACCAATGTGGTCAATATTATGCATAGTTTTGTATATTCCGATAGATGTGAGGGTTGTACTGTAAAACTGATTATAATTCAATATCATTGGCAAAAAACGGTTCTGTGAGTTGTGCGACATTGGATCCTGTATCTGCCTAGGAAAAGGGATGATAGTTTGCATGCTGCAAGTCGTCTCTGGTTACTTCTGGATCGAGAGAATCAGCCGTCTATGAAAACGTTGCCCAGGGGACGCCCGGATGTCTTGCAATCCTGCGAGGAGGCTTCTCTCATGACCAGCCACTGCCAGAAGAGAGTTTCATTTATGCTGATGATCGTGCCATCACCGCTCAAGCAGGGAGCTTTGAGATGGTAGAACAGAAGCTCTCTGAAGCTCTAGGTGCTCTTACTGCCTATTACAGGGAAAACCAACTGATCCCTAATCCATCTAAAACACAGACATGTGCCTTTCACCTTAAGAACAGACAAGCATCCCGAGCTCTGAAGATGACCTGGGAAGGAATCCCACTGGAGCATTGCAGCACACCCAAATACCTGGGAGTCACTCTGGACCATTCTCTGACCTACAAGAAGCACTGCCTGAATATCAAGCAAAAAGTGGGTGCTAGAAACAATATCATACGAAAGCTGACTGGCACAACCTGGGGATCACAACCAGACACAGTGAAGACATCTGCCCTTGCGCTATGCTACTCTGCTGCTGAGTATGCATGCTCAGTGTGGAACACATCTCACCACACTAAAACAGTGGATGTGGCTCTTAATGAGACATGCCGCATTATCACGGGTGTCTGCGCCCTACACCACTGGAGAAATTACACTGCTTAGCCGGTATTGCACCACCTGACATCCGCCGGGAAGTAGCAGCCAATAGTGAAAGGACCAAGGCAGAGACATCTCCAGCTCATCCCCTGTTTGGGTATCAGCCAAAACGTCAACGACTTAAATCAAGACATAGTTTTCTTAGATCTACAGAGACACTCGCTGGAACACCCAGCAAGCGAGAGTCCAAAAGTGGCAGGCTCAAACCCAGCACCTCAATCCGTGGGTGATACCAGATGAGAGACTCCCCCCTGGGCACACAGAAGTCTGGGCGACTTGGAAGGCGCTGAACAGACTGCGCTCTGGTACCACGAGATGCAGAGCCAATCTTAAGAAATGGGGTTACAAAGTGGAATCCACGACATGCGAGTGCGGAGAAGAGCAAACCACTGACCACCTGCTGCAATGCAACCTGAGCCTTGTCACATGCACGATGGAGGACCTTCTTGCGGCAACACCAGAGGCACTCCAAGTGGCCAGATACTGGTCAAAGGACATTTAATCAGCTACCAAGTTTGCAAAATTTGTGGGTTTTTTATCTGTTTGTTTTGTTCTGTTAGAAATGTAATACAATGGTCTGGTTGCTGATGACACGATAAATAAATAAATAAATAAAAAAAATAAATAAATAAATAAATAAGGGATGATAGTGAAAAACAACAGTTTATTTTGCATTAGTTATCTCCAGCTTCTGGATGGATTTGGACAGCATGTATGGGGCAATTGTACAGAAGTGATTATAATAATATGATTATAACTGTATTTGTGTTTGCATTGGTTGCCCTAAGGCTGGAGCGGCCTAGCTGTGAGGAGTGTGTTACCATGGAAACGATGCTGAAGAGGAGTGGGAGGAGCTTAGAGAGTAGAGGTTTTGAAAAGCGACAGTTAAAGTCAGTCAGGTTTTAGACTCAGAGGAGTGAAGAGTCAGGTTTTAGGCTCAGAGGAGTGAAGAGTCAGGTTTTAGACTCGTGAATAGTAGAGATTTCTTCAGTTAGGAAGCTGAAGGGGAAAACCTTGTTAGTTGCTTTAGTTAGAAAGAACTAACAGAGGCTGTTAAGATCGCTAGTCGGGAGAAGACTAGAGATCTGTCGTTTGATCAAGGATAGATCAAACAGGGAGACTATTCACTTCAGGGAACACTGGTTAATAAAGTGCTTCACCACAGCAAGAGTTCATAAGTTGTAACATCGAAAGTCTGAATTGTATCGCAACCAAGTTACATGTAACCTTCAAGTATTTGCCAAGCTTAACATCATCATACTGCAACCATACGCTTTGTTTAAAAATAAACTTGTTCTCTTTGGTTTTTGAAACTGCCTCATCTCCATTAATTCTACGTTCGTGTACCCAATCTCCCAAAATTACCTCACAACACAAACAGGGTGGCATCCAGTGGTATTAATACCAGAGCCTTTTACAAATCGGTGGCTCCTCTCTCCTAAACCTAAGGGTCTTCCTCACTAATTGCTGGCGATCTTTTACCACCTGGTAGCCGTCTCTTTACAGCAATATATAGAGAGAATTGCAGCAAAGATCACTGAGTCAGAATATTCTGGAAAGCCTTCCTTTGCAATCCTGGGAGAATGAACGGAGTCTGTTATTAATCTTGGCTTTCCTCTTACAGATTGCATTTTTTTTTCTGTAAGAGAGCTTGCTTTGCACAGATCGTGCATGGATGCAGCAATCACTTAATACATTAACATTATCCGTGTACATCACGCCTTGAAATATACATGTTGCATTTTTGCGGTGGCAGGGAAAATACACCGTTTCTAAAAAATTTCCCAGCACGAACCTCATACAAACTACTGAAGCAGAAGCGTTAAGGCAGAGTAATGGCTAACATGATTGCGCTGCTATCGAAACATCTGAGCCTTGCCTGGTTAGTTTATGCTCCATTGCGTCTGACTGCAGTTGTGCTCTTGGCAAAAAAAAAAAAAGTACAGGGGGAATCTATTATTCGAGCCAGATGCTCAACTGGTGGCATCCAATGTCATCCACTCAGCTTGACAAATAAAGGTTCGTTCAGTTACAACCATTGAGCATCAAGAGAGGGAAGACAGCAGAACTATATCTGCATTCCTGCTTCAAACCTTCAGCCCATTGTCACCACGAGAAGCTTTTTAAAAAAGGAATCAGAAGATTGATAAATAATACAGCAAAAAACAATAATATTGGGTTGTTATAGGTTCTAAACCAGTGGTTCTCAACCTTCCTAATGCCGTGACCCCTTAATACAGTCCCCCATGTTGTGGTGACCCCCAACCATAATATTGTTTTCGTTGCTACTTCATAACAGTCATTTGACTACTGTTATAAATCATAATGTAAATATCAGATATGAAGGATGCATTTTCATTCACTGGACCAAACTGGGCACAAATACCTAATACACCCAAATGTGAGTGCTAGTGGCGTTGGGGGAGGATTGATTTTATAATTTGGGAGTTGTAGTTGCTGGGATTTATAGTTCACTTATAATCAAAGAGCATTCTGAACATGGCTTATATTTATTTATTATTTATTTATTTCTTGCATTTATTGACCGCCACTCTCAGCCCTAGGGCGACTCGTGGCGGTGAACAGCAACATAGAAAGACAGCATACAAAAATCAACAATACAACAAACTACTACTACGACATATACTTATACTAAAAATCCGCTTCGTCTAATCCTGGGGTCATAGTCAAGTTCGTAGTCATAGTCCATTCCAACGTCGTTCCACAGATACACTTAGTTGAAGGCCTGATCGCAGAGCCAAGTTTTCAGGCTCCTTCGAAAGGCCATCAAAGAGGGCGCCTGTCTAACTTCAGTAGGGAGGGTGTTCCACAGCCGGGGGGCCACCACCGAGAAGGCCCTCTCTCTCGTCCCCGCCAGACGTGCCTGCGAGGCAGGCGGGACCGAGAGAAGAGCCTCCCCGGATGATCTCAAGGCCCTCGTGGGCTCGTAGGCCGAGATGCGGTCTGCAAGGTATTTTGGGCCGGAACCGTTTAGGGCTTTGTAGGCTAACACCAGCACCTTAAATTGGGCCCGGTAGCAGATCGGCAGCCAGTGGAGCTGGGACAACAGGGGCGTTGTATGCTCTCTGCGTCCTGCTCCTGTTAATAACATGGCTGCCGCACGCTGGACTAGCTGAAGCTTCCGGGCCGTCTTCAAGGGCAGCCCCACGTACAGAGAGCGTTGCAGTAGTCAAGGCGGGATGTGACCAGAGCTGTGTATCAACGGGCATTCTGAACTCCACCAAAGATGGAATTGAACCAAACCTGGCACACAGAACTCCCATGACCAACAGAAAATACTGGAAGAGTTTGGTGGGCATTGACCTTGAGTTTTGGAGTTGTAGTTCACCTACATCCAGAGAGTACTTTGGACTCAAACAATGATAGATCTGGACCAAACTTGGCACGAATACTCAATAAGCCCAAATGTAAACACTGGTGGAGTCTGGGGAAAATAGATCTTGACATTTGGGAGTTGTAGTTGCTGAGATCTATAGTTCATTACAATCAAATAACATTCTGAACTCCACCAACGATAGAATTGGCTCAAACTTCCCACATGAAATCCCCATGACCATCAGAAAATACTGTGTTTTCTTATGGTCTTTGGCGACCTCGCTGACACCCCCTCGCGACCCCCTCATGGGTCCCGACCCCCAGGTTGAGAAACACTGTTCTAAACAATGATGGATCTGGACCAAACTTGGCACAAATACTCAATATGCCCAAATGTGAACACTGTTGGAGTTTGGGGAAAATAGACTTCTATATTTGGGAGTTGTAGTTGCTGAGAATTATAGTTCACCTACAATCAAAGAGCATTCTGAACCCCACCACTCAGAAACCCCACGACCAACAGAAAATATTGTGGGTTGTTTTTAGGTTTTTCGGGCTAGAAGCATTCTCTCCTGAAGTTTCACCTGAATCTGTGGCAGGTCATCTTCAGAGGACCTCACAACCTCTATGGATGCTTGCCATAGATGCAGGCGAAACGTCAGGAGAGAATGCTTCTTGAACATGGCCATATAGCCCAAAAAACCTACAACAACCCAGTGATTCCAGCCATGAAAGCCTTTGACAATACAAAAATAATATTGTTTTACTATCAGTTGGCAATTTCCCCCTTATCATTTCAATTATGCCTCCATGTAATGAGTTCAGGCATGTAGCCAGGGGGGGTCTCGGGGGCTTCAGCCCCCCCCCCCGAAATTTTCATGGTGGTTCGCGAAAAGGCCTTATTGGTGCATTATTTAAACTGTTATGTTTATTCATATCATGATCTGATCACCATACTCAATATATCCCATATGCATGGGGGTATTGGGGTAATGATACAAAAGGTTTGCTAGGCTAGACCCTCTTTCACTCAGACTCAGCCCCCCCCCCGAAACTCAGCCCCCCCGAAACCCCCCCTGAAAAAAAATTCAGCCCCCCCCCCCCCGAAATGAAATCCTGGCTACGGGCCTGAATGAGTTCTATATACTTTTTGCAATATTACCATAAAGCTGCCTGTACTAAGACAAGAATATATGCTATGACGTTATAGTCATTCCATAATACTGCAAAGTAATTAGAACATAAAATTGAACTGGAACTCCAGAATACATTTCGGCTCCCTTTCCCATATAAGCGTTCTTTGGCACCAAAGACAGTAAATTAATATTGACTTTTTACTATAAGATTACCATACAATCTAAATGCTAATGACAATTAGGGTTCCGTATGGTGGCTAACACATTTTTAGTATGTATAATGCAGCAGTAATAAATAAGGGGAGAAAAATCTTGTATTTTTTTTTTAGAAAAGAAGTTGTAAAATTATGAATGAAATATGTTGAACGTAAAGAAAATGAGAGTGTAACAAAGTGATAGATTTCTTCCTTTTTCAGTGCTAGATTCCACATTTAATCCCAGACTGAAAATTCAACCCCATTTGTTACATTGGGTGTCTTTAAGGAGAGGCTGGATGGACATCTTTGAGGGATATTGTGTTTCTAAGATCTCTACATCAAACAGAGCTACACTAAATGATCCCCAGTTTGCATTCCAGCTTTATGATTATTGTTGTATGTGTTTAAATAATTTCTGATGTATAGCAATCCTAAAACAAACCTATCACATGGTTTTCCTGGCAAGATTTGCTTTCATCTGAGGCTATTTATTTATCGTGTCAGGGGCAACCAGGCCATCTATGTATATAAAAATGCTCTGTGCATAATGAGTACCTTAAAAACAAAAGAACCAATGAACGAAATCACACCAAATTTGGCAACAAACATCTCACTATACAAGGAGTGACCATCACTCAAAAATTTATGATTTTGTCATTTGGGAGCTGTAGTTGCTGGGATTTATAGTACACCTACAATCAAAGAGCATTCTGAACTCCACCAATGATGGAATTGAACCAAATGTGGCACACAGAACTCCCATGACCAACAGAAAACACTAGAAGGGTTTGGTGGGCATTGACCTTGAGTTTTGGAGTTGTAGTTCACCTACATCCAGAGAGCACTGTGGACTCACACAATGATGAATCAACTTGGCACGGATATTGCACATGCCCAAATATGAACACAGATGGAGTTTGGGGGGAAAAGACCATGACATTTAGGAGTTGTCGTTGCTGGGATTTATAGTTCACCTACAATCAAAGAGCATTCTGAACCCCACCAATGATGGAATTGAACCAAATGTGGCACACAGAACTCCCATGACCAACAGAAAATACTGGAAGGGTTTGGTGGGCATTGACCTTGAGTTTGGGAGTTATAGTTCACCTACATCCAGAGAGCACTGTGGACTCACACAATGATGAATCAACTTGGCACGAATATTGTACATGCCCAAATATGAACACAGATGGAATTTGGGGGGAATAGACCATGACATTTAGAAGTTGTCATTGCTGGGATTTATAGTTCACCTACAATCAAAGAGCATTCTGAACCTCACGAACGAGAGCATTGGGGAAAACTTCCCACACTGAACCCCCACGACCAACAGAAAATACTTAAGGCCATCCAGTCCAACTCCCTTCACCAGGGCAAGAAAACATAATCAAAGCCCTCCTGACAAAGAGCCATCTAGCCATATGTATAGAAAGATATGATTCACACACAGAGATATAATAGAGTTACAGTATAGTCACAATTAGAACCCAGTTTGGTTTGTGAAGCAATACTAAAATAATTGTGGAATTATTTGTTTTTTGAATTGTTTTTTTGCGATTGAAACCATTGTTGTTATACTGTAGACACCTCCTAGTCATGTGGACAGCATGACTCCCTGAGGTGTCTTTTTGCTTTTTCTCGCCGGAGCAGTACCTATTGATCTACTCACATTTGCATAGAGCTAGGGCTAACAACAGGAGCTCACCCCGTTCAGGTCTGCAGTTCAGCAACACAAGTGTTACAAAAAGAAATGGTTACTCATTTATTTTTGTAATAAGTGACAGCATTGTTATTTTGATGCATTTCAACAAAAATGAAGCAGGTTGGCTAGATCAGGAATGGGTAACTATCAAATATTTTTGGACTGTAATACTCATCATTCTTCACTATTGGCCTTTCTGGGTATATGTGATAGGAGCTACAGCCCAACAACTACAAATTCATTAATTCTGGTATTAGAAGGAGGTATACTTTCACCCCTAGGAAACAAGAACTGCCAAAAGAAGTTATGCCAATGTTGCCCACTCGTTTTGCTTATGGATGTCCACTCCTTGCAGCAAATGTTCATCTGATAACCTTTAGCTCAGGGTTAAACGTTGTTCATTTCATATTCTTAAACACCGGCCATGGAAATCTCATCTGTCATGTCCCGATCATTTATCTTCAGGAAAAATACAAAGCCTTCTATTTCTGCTTTTGGAAAAAGAAAATTGACACAACTTGTTAAGTCTAGAAAGCGTAGAGGCAGCCAGAATGCAGCTATAATTACCTGTCACATAACATGCCATTCAATCCAAGAAAGGATGTTAGTATATGGCCTTACAGGAACAGTTCTGTAAGCTCTCATTTTCAGACCTTCCAATAGACAACATTGGTTATATAGTTAACACAACCATTTTCTCTTTATTTAAACATTTCTAGAAGTACAATGTGATCAATTAGGCTGGTCTCTGATAAGAGTGCATCACTCATGTAATCGATCATTAAACATGTGGTTTGATACTCCATATTTGTTCAGGGAGAAGGAGGAAAAATGGGGAAAAGAGGCTTCTCCTTGGCTTTGGTGGTGCAGTCCCTGCCGGACATCTGTGCAAAACCATATACGAGGGGTATTCATTAAAGTTTTCCGCTGACCCACTTCCTGTGGACTGAGAGCAATGAAACTTGGCACGGTTATGAGTCCTTCTCTCCATCGGTGCCACCTAGGGACACACACTTCTCCTATCTTTTTAAGCAACTGTAAGCACCTCGCTTGTAGAAGTCGACAGGTTGCTCCAAAAGCCATGTTGTGACTTCAGAAATCAGAGTCTCATCATCTGAAAAATGCTTGCCCTTCAAAAATGACTTCATTGCTGGAAAGAGGTGGAAGTCCAATGATGTAAGGTTGGGTGAATAAGGGGGATGTGGTAGAAATCCCAAACCACAGGAGCATGCTTCCATTTGAGCAATAGGTGAGTTGTGAACTGCTGCATTGTCTTGCAGAAGGTGGGCACCTTTGGTGAGCATGCCACATGGTCTATTGGTTTTGATGGCCTCCTGCAATTTCCGCAGCAGTAAAGCATAATGTTGTTGTTGTTCATTTGTTCAGTCGTCTCCGACTCTTCGTGACCTCATGGACCAGCCCACGCCAGAGCTCCCTGTCGGCCGACACCACCCCCAGCTCCTTCAAGGTCAGTCCAGTCACTTCAAGGATGCCATCCATCCATCTTGCCCTTGGTCGGCCCCTCTTCCTTTACCTTCCACCTTCCCCAGCATAATTGTCTTCTCTAGGCTTTGCTGTCTCCTCATGATGAGGCCAAAGGACTTCAACTTTGTCTCTAGTCTCCTTCCCTCCAGTGGGCAGCCGGGCTTTATTTCCTGGAGGATGGACTGGTTGGATCTTCTCGCAGTCCAAGGCACTCTCAGAACTTTCCTCCAACACCACAGTTCAAAAGCATTGATCTTCCTTCGCTCAGCCTTCCCTAAGGTCCAGCTCTCACATCCGTAGGTGACTACAGGGAATACCATGGCTTTGACTAGGCAGATCTTTGTTGCCAGTCTGATGTCTCTACTCTTTACTATTTTATCGAGACGGGACATTGCTCTCCTCCCGAGAAGTAAGCGTCTTCTGATTTCCTGGCCACAGTCGGCATCTGCGCCTAGAAATACAAAGTCTGTCACGGCCTCCACGTTTTCTCCCTCTATTTCTCAGTTGTCAATCATTCTTGTTGCCATAATCTTGTTTTTTTTTATCTTTAGCTGCAACCCAGCTTTTGCGCTTTCTTCTTTCACCATGATTAAAAGGCTCCTCGGCTCCTCCTCGCTTTTGGCCATCAGAGTGGTGTCATCTGCATATCTGAGGTTGTTAATGTTTCTTCCAGCAATTTTAACCCCAGCCTTGCATTCGTCAAGCCCCGCACATCGCATGATGTGTTCTGCATACAAGTTAAAAAGGTTGGGTGGGAGTATGCAGCCTTGCCGTATGCCTTTCCCAATCTTGAACCAGTCTGTTGTTCCATGGTCATAATATGCCCCAGTAATCATAGTCCCCTATGCTAGGAAATCCATTAATCCTACTCCATGCTGGTCCCAAAATACTGTGAGCATGACCTTGACATGCCTTCTTTGGAAGTGGTGAGTCATGATGCTCTCATTGTCTCGACTGGACTTTAGTCTCAGGATCAGAGTGATGGATCCAGCTTTCATTCTGTGTGATCAGTCTGTTGAAAAAGTCCTTCTGGTTTCCATGGCACATCATTGTCAATAGAGCCTGAGAGCATTCAACTCGTTCCTGCTTCTGGAAAGTTGTGCGTAGCCGGGGGACCCAGCAAGCTGATACCTTATGCATGTGAAGATGGTATAGTGTCTAGATCCAGGGAAGTCATGCTACCCCTCTATTCTGCCTTGGTTAGACCACACCTGCAATACTGTGTCCAATTCTGGGCACCACAATTCAAGAGAGATATTGACAAGCTGAAATGTGTCCAGAGGAGGGCGACTAAAATGATCAAGGGTCTGGAGAACAAGCCCTATGAGGAGCGGCTTAAGGAGCTGGGCATGTTTAGCCTGAAGAAGAGAAGGCTGAGAGGAGATATGATAGCCATGTATAAATATGTGAGAGGAAGCCAGAGGGAGGAGGGAGCAAGCTTGTTTTCTGCTTCCCTGGAGACTAGGACGCGGAACAATGGCTTCAAACTACAAGAAAGGAGATTCCATCTGAACATGAGGAAGAACTTCCTGACTGTGAGAGCCGTTCAGCAGTGGAACTCTCTGCCCCAGAGCGTGGTGGAGCTCCTTCTTTGGAAGCTTTTAAACAGAGGCTGGATGGCCATCTGTCAGGGGTGCTTTGAATGCAATATTCCTGCTTCTTGGCAGAATGGGTTGGACTGGATGGCCCATGAGGTCTCTTCCAACTCTTTGATTCTATGATTCTAGGTGTGAGCAGATGGGGGACCCAGCAAGCGCATACCTTATGCATGTGAAGATGATCTTGGATGAATTTTTTCCATAGACCCCACACTAATCTTGACATTTTGGGTTAGGCGGCAAATGGTTACACAGCAATTTTCCAAAATGGCGACCTCCACTTGCTGGATGGTGTGTTCCTCAATAGCAGAGTGGGGTTGCCCTGGAATTGGAGCTGTTTCCACCGAAGTCCAACCACATTTATTTATTTATTTATTTCATGCACTTTTGCCCTGCTCTTCTCCCCCCAAAGGGGGACTCGGGGTGGCCTCACACAAGCTCCGTATGATGCTGTCAACAAGTAAATAATTCAAAGTAGAATTAAAGCATTAAAATCATTAAAACATTTAAAATCAATAAAACACATTTTACAATTCATTAAATAGTAGATTATATATGTCGGTAAAACCAAATCCAAGTCTAGGCAGATTCAATGTCGTAAATATCCTAGGACTTTTTTCCAATTGCTGCTATCCGATTAATCAATTGCCTGGTCCCAGAGCCAAGTGTGATGAATCTAACCTTTTGCCAGGAAGGCCGAAGCCTGGAAAGTCAGTAGCTGACATGTTGGGAGATAGGCAGGAAGGCTAAGAGGCAAGAGGGAGGAGTCAGCCGAATCCTGATTGGCTAGAGCAGTCAGGGGAGGAGTTAACTTTTAGAGGGAAAAAAGGCTGTGTCTTTTGACAAGAAGAGAGAAGAGCTTTAAACATCAAAGAGTGAAGAAGTATATTTTAGGAAGAGGGAGCTGAGAGGAATTTAGACAGGGAAGGAAAACTTTTGAAGTGAGCTTTGGGATTAGAGCATAGGATAGGCAAAGGTTCCTGAAGCACTGTACATATGTCAGTGTAGGAAATCCTGTTTGCTCTGTGAGGCAGTCAGTGGACTGTTCTCAGGGACACACTGTGTCAGTATAGTGAGCAGTGTGAAGCAAGGATCTCACAAGAAACAAAAGTTAAAGTCTTAAAGAAAGACTGCTTGTTTAATCAGCTGTGCCTCATGTAACTGCATTACGCTTATGTGCCACTCTTATTAAGAGTTGATTTGTTCACCAAGCTTAAATAAACCTGTTTGTATTTCATCTTTAAACTGGTGTCTGCCTCGGTCTGTTACAATCAATAGATCTCAGCTAACCTAAAGAAAACTACTTTCAGTCCAGTCAGCAAGAGAAGCAGTTGTTACAGAAGAACCAAAGGCTTGAACAGACTTTGCCTATTTCACATTCACACTTATGTTTTCCTCAGACATTAATTGAGGTGGTGGCGGCGAATCTACCTATTACATCGGTCATTAACATCATTAAATCAGTTGGTCACTTAACAATATTACTGAGGTGGGATTAAGAGAGTCTTTCCCCCTTGTTATAGTCATTATATCTTTGTTAAGGTAGTGTCCAGCTGAACGTTAACATCTTTACACTGCTGGCAGCGGTGGGATTGCCTGTCCCCCCTGCCAAAGATTTCGTTGATCTTTATTATACCACGTCTTCACTTGTCTTCTAAAGGACAGGAGGGAGGTGGCCAACCTGATGTCCCTGGGGAGAGAATTCCACAGACAGGGGACCACTGCCGAAAAGGCCCTGTCTCTCATCCCCACCAACTGCATTTGCAATAATGGTGGGATCGAGAGCAGGGCCTCTCTTGAAAATCTTTAACTTTGTGATGGTTCATGGGATGAGATACATTCGGACAGGTAGTCTGGACCAAAACCATTTAGGGCTTTTGAATTCACGTTGACAGTTCTTGACTCCATCATATAGTGGGGAATCATCACTATAAACCTCTTTCATCGCATTGAACGTCTCCTTTGCTGTGTGGCCTTTCATGTAAAGGAACTTGAAGACTGCTCTGTATTCTGCTGGGTCCATTATCAAACCTGTACAATCAAGACCATTCTCAAGTGAGAGGACAAGAGGGATCCTCTCACTTCTGCAGGAGTCTACCGTGTACCATGCAGCCGTGGACAAGTCTACATAGGAACCACCAAACGCAGCGTTGCCCAGACACGCATCAAGGAACGGCAGACTACTTCAACCAGAGAAATCAGCCATAGCAGAGCACCTGATGAACCAACCTGGACACAGCATATTATTTGAGAACCCAGAAATGCTGGACCACTCTCACAACCACCATGTCAGACTACACAGAAAAACCACTGAAATCCACAAGCATGTGGACAATTTCAACAGAAAGGAGGAAACCATGAAAATGAACAAAATCTGGCTACCAGTATTAAAAAACTCTAAAATTACAACAGCACAACATCAGAGAGGAAACAAACAAGGACATCTAATCGCCTCTCAGCAAAAGATTGCTCCAGGCACTGCCAGGCCATCAAATGCTAATCAAAGTGGTCAGTTGAAACATTCACACCTAGCCCCAGCAGACAAGAGTCCTTTGTCTCACCCTGGTCATTCCACAGGTATATAAACCCAATTTTCCTAGTTCCAACAGACCTCACTACCTCTGAGGATGCTTGCCATAGATGCAGGTGAAACGTCAGGAGAGAATGCCTCTAGATCAGGGGTCCTCAAACTTTGTAAACAGAGGGCCAGGTCACAGTCCCTCAAACTGTTGGAGGGCCAGATTATAATTTGGAAAAAAAAATAATTTGAATTTCTATGCACACTGCACATATCTTATTTTTAATGCAAAAAAACACTCAAAAACAATATAATAGTTTTTTTTAAAAATTGTCGTGTCAGGAGCGATTTGAGAAACTGCAAGTTCCTTCTGGTGTGAGAGAATTGGCCACCTGCAAGGACGTTGCCCAGACCTGGATGATTTGATGTTTTTATCATCCTTGTGGGAGGCTTCTCTCATGTCTCCGCATGAGGAGCTGGAGTTGATAGAGGGAGCTCATCCGCCTCTCCCCAGATTTGAACCTGCAACCTGTCAGTCTTCAGTCCTGCCGGCACAGGGGTTTAACCCACTGCGCCACTGGGGGCTCCAATAATTAAAATGAAGAACAGTTTTAACAAATATAAACATATTAGTATTTCATTGGGAAGGGTGGGCCTGCATTTGGCTGATGAGATAGGATTGTTGTTGTTGAGTGCTTTCAAGTATTTCAGACTTAGGCTGACCCTGAGTGGGGGCCGGGTAAATGACCTTGGGGGGCCTTATCCGGCCCCCGGGCCCTAGTTTGAGGACCACTGCTCTAGATCATGGCCATATAGCCCGAAAAAACCTACAACAACCCAAGACCGTTCTCAGTTCTGAGTTGTAAATTGGCACATAACCTATAGAGACTAGGGCTGGGCGGTTTCGTTTCGTTAATTCGTAATTTGTTAATAATTCGTTAATTTTTTCAATTACAAAACGATAACGAACCATTCTGGAGCAATTATTCAAAAAAACGAATTTTCAAAAACGTTTTGTAAATGCTTCGTATTTCGATATTGTATTCAATGTATTGTCGAAGGCTTTCATGGCTGGAATCACTAGGTTCTTGTGGGTTTTTTCGGGCTATATGGCCATGTTCTAGAGGCATTCTCTCCTGACGGTTCGCCTGCATCTATGGCAAGCATCCCTAGTTCCAATAGACCTCACTACCTCTGAGGATGCTTGCCATAGATGCAGGCGAAACGTCAGGAGAAATGCCTCTAGAACATGGCCCTATAGCCCGAAAAAAAACCACAGTAAATGCTTCGTATTTCGATATTGTATTCGTTTCGTTATTGTTTTGAGGTCGTTTCGTTATTATTTCCGCATGTCTGGGCCAGTTTTATGGTTTAATTAGTGAAAAAAAATTATAATATCACACCAACAGTCAACAACAGAGGGAGAGGGAAGCTTCAGAAGGTTTTGGAGGTTTTTTAGCGTATTTCGCGGTCGCGTCCGCCATTAACGAATTGATTCGTTATTGTTTCGGAAATCGATTCGTTAATTTTTTACCATTTACGAAATTTCGTAAATATCGAACTTTTTAAAAGGAAAATTTTGTAATTATTTTAAATATCGAAACGCAAAAAACCCCAAAAAACGAATCGATTTTAGAAACAAATTTTTCCGTTGTTACCCAGACTTATGTCATTACACATCTGCAGTTTCAGCATCCTGTGATAAATAGAAGTGGGTCAGGGAAAATCTTTAATGAACGCCCCTTGTATATTCACGTATAGGTCTATCTCAAATATACCAGTGTATAATCTATCTAGGTTTTGAGGTCAAAACTAAGGATTTTGCTATCGCCTGCAGATGTCAAGAGAAAAGGTTAGGGGCATGTCACAAACAAATCTTTTCCTTTCCTTTTAAATATGCATAAAGGAAACATGGTTTAGTTTTCTGATTCAAAATACTTAGAAGCTGCCAGGGTTGCAGTTTGCTTTCTTCTTCCTCCTTCACCACCACCCTCCTTTTCTGTTGTTGTTAGGCAAAGAATAGGGTAGATTCGTATAGTTCCAGAAATATAGCAATATCTAAACCTTTCAAAAGGCTTTTGTGAGAGTTTCCCTTTAGCAATCCTTTCTCCACTCCTTGCATTGTGTTTTCTATGCCAAGGACACCTAGGATGTCAGGACTTGCTTGTATTTTTCCAATATACCTGCTCATGCAGTTAGCTTGTGAGTAATGGAGCCCTTAGTAGTTTATCAATCTTCAAAAACAGGGCATAGGCGTTGCTAGTGTTCCCACTACAAAGCAAACGGCTTTTCTGGCACAATGATATATATATATATATATATATATATATATATATATATATATATATATAGGAGCAACAAGACTGAAAGGTGTTATATGTGCAGTAAAATAGAAAGAGAACAACTTAACTTTCTCTTCTCTTGGCGCTTGGGAAAATAATCAGCAGAGAAGATGTGATCTATTGCTTCTATTCTATTTTATTATTTTCATACCCAACTGTCACAGTTTTTCACGTGGCGTTTCAATGGTCACACAATGTGTTTGTTGTGCTGTGAAGGTTATTTAAGCCACACATTTCTTCCCTTTAACTTGAGGTCCCTTCCTTTCATTGCAGGTTGGATCTCCCCTAATATTTGCTAGACACAGATGGGAAGCTTCAGAAAAAGAAACTAGAAATGGATTAACAGAAGCTAACACTGTTTTTGAGTTGTGGGTACAGAAATGTTCATAGCGGAATGGCACCATTAAGTCTGAAGGTTGCATGTCTAGACACATGTAGAGCTTTGAAACCATTCAGAAATTCGACATTATCTGCCTACAAGAGACCTGGACACATGAACTTAACCCTCCATTCCTTTATGGCAGTGTTTCTCAACCTTTCGGATGCTGTGACTAGGGCTGGGCGGTTTCGTTCGTTAATTTCGTAATTCGTTATTAATTCATTATTTTCTTTTATAACGAAGCGATATTGAACCATTCAGAAGCAACTAAAAATCGAAACGAATTTTTAAAATTTATTTCGTAATTGTTTCGTAATTTTTTCGTAATTGTTTCGAAATTGTTTCGTTATTATTTCGTTATTATTTCCGTATGTCTGGTGCAAGTTTTATGGTTGTTGTTTGTTTTATCAGTGATAAAAAATAAATTATCACACCAACAGTCAACAACAGAGGGAGAGGGAAGCTTCAGAAGTTCCCCCTCTCCCATTTGGAGGGTTTTTTTAGCGTATTGCGCAATCGTGTCCGCCATTAACAAATTGATTTGTTATTGTTTCAAAATTGTTTCGTAATTTCCGAAATTTTGTAAATATCGAACTTTTTTAAAGAAAAATTTCGGAACTCTTTTAAAAAACGAAACGCAAAACCCCCCTAAAAACGAATCGAGTTTAGAAACAATTTTTTCCATGGTTGCCCAGCCCTAGCTGTGACCCCTTAATACAGTTCCTCATGTTGTTGTGACCCCCCAATCATAAAATTATTTTAGTTGCTACTTCGTAATAGGCCTGGGTAACAACGGAAAAATTTGTTTCTAAAATCGATTTGTATTTGGGGGTTTTTTTTGTTTCGATATTTAAAATAATTACAAAATTTTCCTTTTAAAAAGTTCGATATTTACGAAATTTCGTAAATGGTAAAAAATTAACGAATCGATTTCCGAAACAATAACGAATCGATTCGTTAATGGCGGACGCGACCGCGAAATAGGCTAAAAAACCTCCAAAACCTTCTGAAGCTTCCCTCTCCCTCTGTTGTTGACTGTTGGTGTGATATTATAATTTTTTTTCACTAATTAAACCATAAAACTGCCCCAGACATGCGGAAATAATAACGAAATGGCCTCAAAACAATAACGAAACGAATACAATATCGAAATACGAAGCATTTACAAAACGTTTTTGAAAATTCGTTTTTTTTTATAATTGCTCCAGAATGGTTCGTTATCGTTTTGTAATTGAAAAAAATAACGAATTATTAACGAATTACGAATTAACGAAACGAAACCGCCCAGCCCTAATTTGTACCAAATTTGGTCCAGTGAATGAAAATACATCCTGGATATCGGATATTTGAGATAAAATACCCCATACGTCCAAATTTAAATACTGCTGAGGTTGGGGGGAGGGGATTGATTTTTATCATTTGGGAGTTGTAGTTGTTGGATTTATAGTTCAATCAAAGAGGATTCTGAACTCCACCAACGATAGAATTGAACCAAATTTGGCACACAGAACTCCCATGCCCAACAGAAGATATTTGAAGGGTTTGGTGGGCATTGACCTTGAGTTTGGGAGTTGTAGTTCACCCACATCAAGAGAACATTGTGGACTCAACAATGATGGATCTGGACCAAACTTGGCACAAATTCTAAATATGCCCAAACGTAAACACTGGTGGAGTTTGGGAAACATAGACCTTGATATTTGGGAGTGGCAGTTGCTGGGATTTATAGTTCACCTACAATCAATACATTCTGAGCTCCACCAACGATAGAATTGGCTCAAACTTCCCACATGGAATCCCCATGACCATCAGAAAATACTGTGTTTTCTGATGGTCTTTGGCGACCCCTCTGACACCCCCTCGCGACCCCCTCAGGGGTCCCGACCCCCAGGTTGAGAAACACTACTTTATGGTTACAAAGCATTTAGTCTCCCGGCTGTTAAAAAATCAAAAAAGTGTAGAGGAAGTGGTAGTTTGGTGTCCTTTATCTCAACAGAACTAGCTGGAGAATCCCAAATGGTGGATTTTGGCCTGCAAAACAATTACCTCCTGCCGATGCAAATAACCGCAGATACTGGGAAGTTTTTTTTCTGTATAAATGTGTATTTCCCCCCTCCCAATGGTCCTACAGTGACTCCCAAAATATGGGAAGATCTAATATTCCTGCTCGTAGAGATACAGTCAAAAGCTCCTACAGCAGTGGTTCTCAACCTTCCTAATGCCACAACCCCTTAATACAGTGTCGCATGTTGTGGTGACCCCCAACCATAAAATTATTTTCATTGCTACTTCATAACTGCAATGTTACTACTCTTATGAATCATAATGTAAATATCTGATATGCAAGATGTACTTTCACTGGACGAAATTTGGCATAAATACCCGATACACCCAAATTTGAATACTGGTGGAGTTGGGCAGGATTGATTTTGTCATCTGGGAGTTGTAGTTGCAGGGATGTATAGTTCATCTACAATCAAAGAGCATTCTTAACTCCACCAACAATGGAATTGAACCAAACTTGGCACAAAAAACTCCCATGACCAACAGAAAATACTGGGAGAGTTTGGTGGGCACTGACCTTGAGTTTTGGAGTTATAGTTCACCTACATCTAGAAAGCACTGTGGGCTTCAACAATGATAGCTCTGGACTGAACTTGTCACCAATATTCAATATGCCCAAATGTGAACACAGGTGGAATTTAGGGAAAAAAGACCTTGACATTTGGGAGCTGTAGTTGCTGGGATTTATAGTTCACCTACAATCAAAGAGCATTCTGAACCCCACCAATGATAGAATTAGACCAAACTTCCCACACAGAACCCCCATGACCAGCAGAAAATACTGTGTTTTCTAATGGTCTTTGGTGACCCCTCTGGCAACCTCTCGCAACCCCCACAGGGGCCCCGACCCCCAGGTTGAGAAATACTGTCCTACAGCATCAATCCTTATATGTGGGGACTTCAATGCCCGGATTGGAGATGCTCCAGAGGGCCTTTTGCAACCCATAGGGCGAGATTTGGAGGATATTTTTCTAATTCATATACCAGCACAACTTATACTTTGCACGGGAGTCCAAAGGACTTATCTAGAGGCTATTACACATATCTGAGCAAACGAGGCGGAAGTGCCATTGATCACATCATGGTATCACCAGGGCTGTTCCCCCAAGTAAATACCTTTGACATCCTGGAATGCGTAGAAAGTGACCATTTCCCTTTAGTGGTGTCCTTAGATCCAATTCTGGAACAGACAGAATTATCCAGAACAGAAAACTTAACTGGAGAATTGTTGGGAGAAAGGAGGGTGAAATGGTCAATTGATCTAAGCAGTTCTATCAAAGAGAAATTACACAGTGACTACTTGATGAGTATACACCACCAACTGAAGATGCAGGTTCGCAGCTTGGGAGTGATCCTGGACTCATCACTGAGCCTGGAACTCCAGGTCTCGGCGGTGGCTGGGAGCGCTTTTGCACAATTAAAACTTGTGCGCCAGCTGCGCCTGTACCTTGGGAAGTCGGATCTGGCCACGGTGGTCCACGCTCTTGTTACATCCCGGATAGATTACTGCAACACACTCTACGTGGGGTTGCCTTTGAAGACTGTTCGGAAACTTCAATTAGTCCAGCGGGAGGCAGCCAGGCTGCTCACCGGAGCGTCATACAGGGAGCATACCACCCCTCTGTTATGTCAGCTCCACTGGCTGCCGATCCAGTTCCGAGCACAATTCAAAGTGATGGTTTGGACCTACAAAACCCTATACGGTTCCAGCCCAGCGTATCTGTCCGAATGCATCTCCCTTTACGTCCCACCTCGGAATCTGAGATCGTCTGGGGAGGCTCTGCTCTCGGCCCCGCCTCTGTCACAAGTGAGATTGGCGGGGACGAGGAGCAGGGCTTTCTCAGTGGTGGCTCCTCACCTATGGAATTCACTCCACGGGGAAATTAGATCAGCAAAATCCCTCCTTTCCTTAAGAAAGAAATTAAAAACATGGATGTGGGACCAGGCGTTTGGGCAATCTGGCAGATGAATAAAGGACTGTGACGACGGATAGGAATGGACAATGTGGAACGAAATATGACTCTGAGTTGGCGAATGCTGTGTCTGAGATTGGCTATCGATTGTGTGATATATTGTTGTTTTATTGTTTTAATTGTTGACCATTTATTACTGTTTTTATATGTTATTGTATTTGTGTGGGCACCAAGATGTGCCTTTTTGTAAGCCGCCCTGAGTCCCCCCTCGGGGGTTGAGAAGGGCAGGGTAGAAGTATACGAACTAAATAAATAAACTTGGTGACAAGTCAACAAAACATCTAGAGCTCTATCAACAAACTGTAAACAAGCTCAGACCTTGCGTAACAACTTCTACACACAAAAACTTTCAGTCCACAATGTATGGCTGGTTTGACACAGAATGCAGGGCAGGGTATAGGGTTACAGCCTGTGCTGGACGGGGTCGCACTCCCCTTGAAGGCGCAGGTTCATAGCTTGGGTGTGATCCTGGATTCATCGCTGAGCCTGGAGCCCCAGGTCTCAGTGGTGACCAGGGGAGCATTTGCATAGCTTAGGCTCGTGCGCCAGCTGCGCCTGTACCTTGGGAAGTCTGACTTGGCCACGGTAGTCCACGCTCTGGTTACATCCCGTTTAGACTACTGCAACGCTCTCTACGTGGGGTTAAGCTCCAACTGGTCCAACCATGGGGGTTAAGCTCCAACTGGTCCAACGTGCGGCAGCCATGATACTAACAGGAGCGGGGCACAGGGAGCATACCACCCCCCTGCTGTACCAGCTCCACTGGCTGCCGATCTGCTACCGGGCTCAATTCAAGGTGCTGGCACTGGCCTATAAAGCCCTAAACGGTTCCGGCCCAAGATACCTAACTAACCGCCTCTCGGCCTATGAGCCCACGAGGACTTTGAGATCTTCTGGGGAGGCCCTGCTCTCGATCCCGCCTGCGTCTCAGGCACGGGTGGTGGGGACGAGAGATAGGGCCTTCTTGGTGGTGGCTCCTCGGTTGTGGAACACCCTTCCCGTAGACATCAGGTTAGCCCCCTCCCTGTTGATCTTCCGCAGGAAGCTGAAGACTGGTTGTTTAAGAAGGCTTTTGAATAGAAGTGCAATGACTGGTAAATTGACCCTAGGATTGGAACAATGGAAATGGTATCGGATTGTGAATTTGACGATGAGACAACTCGGAATGATCTTGTAGTAATTTGATGTTTTGATGATGTGATAATTATGTACTGTGGATTATTTTATTTTATGTTGTATTCTGCACCTTTTTTCTATGTTGTACACCGCAATGAGTTGCCAGTAGGCTGAGAATATAAGCGTAGTAAATAATTAATAAATAAATGAATCTGGCAAATAAAATAAGGGAATCACGCAAAAATCCATCTGGAATGCTATAGGAACGAGAATCCACAGGAAAAAAAATAACATGACAGAAGGAAGACCTAACCCTTTCTTCTAATGTTCTGGATGTTATTTGGCAACCATCTCCTCCCTCCATCCATATGTACAGAAAAAGGAAATTTAGTAGGAAAGTTCTAATGTGTCGTCAAAGGCTTTCATGGCTGGAATCACTGGGTTACTGTGAGTTTTCTGGGCTGTATGGCCATGTTCCAGAAGCATTCTCTCCTGACGTTATGCCCACATCTATGGCAGGCATACTCAGAGGTTGTGAGGTCTGTTGGAAACTAGGCAAGTGAAGTTGATATATCCGTGGAATGTCCAGAGTGGGAGAAAGAACTCTTGTCTGTTGGAGGCAAGTATGAATGTTGCAATTGGCCACCTTGATTGGCATTAAATGGCCTTGCAGCTTCAAAGCCTGGCTGTTTCTCGCCTGGGGGAAGCCTTTGTTGGGAGGTGGCCTTGATTGTTTCTAGTCTGAAATTTCCCTGTTTCCTTGCATCATATTTACAGTGTGTTCAGCTATCACTTAAGCTAAATATGATGCAAGGATATTGCTTACTGGGATGTCACAAGGACCACACAGGTTTCGTGTTTCTTTCCGTTCATCTACAGGAAAAATGTGGGCAATGTAAATATGGTGCAAGGATATTGTTTACTGGGATGTGTCAAAGACCACCACAGGTTTCTGAAGGTTCATGTTTCTTTCTGTCCATCTACAGGAAAATAGATGATACATTGGGCCAGGTTATAGCACAGCTGGTAAATCACCAGCAGCAGCAATAAGATCTACCAACCAAAAGGTTGCCAGTTTCAAAGCACCTGACCGTCAGCCCAGCTCACTGTTTACCTAAGCAGTTCAAAAACAGCTTAGAGTTGTAAGTAAAGAACTTAGGTGCTGCTAAAAAGCGAGGGAGGTATTTTACAACACCATAAAAGAAAAAGACAAGAAAATGTGGCAAACAAAAGGAAGGAGAAAGTCCTGATGGTTCTTCATCATAGAGGATGGGGTGAAAGACTGGATTTAGCCCCCAAGGCTGGATTTAGCACAACCTCCAAGGCCCTGAAAAGCTGGACATCAACACATTATACCTCCTTTCTGTTGGTTCTGTCCTTGTTTGTCCAAATGGAATTGAATATTTGCCGTGTATGTGTACTGTGATCTGCTCTGAGTCCCCTTGGGGAGATAGGGCGGAATAATAATAATAATAATAATAATAATAATAATAATAATAATAATAATAATTTGAAACACAACAAGATGAGTCCACAGCAGACAAGGTCACTCTGCTGGCTGTTGTATTGGATCACACGTCAGACACTTCCCAAGTGTCTAGGACTGTGTGATGTATCGGCAAGTAATGCATGCAGTTCCCAGTAAGGTGGACTTCTGCAGCTGGCAGATGATAATGTTGTCAGCGCCAATTGTGTTTAAGTGCAGGCCAAGGTCTTTAGACACTGCACCCAGTGTGCTGATCCCCACTGGGATCACCTTTACTGGCTTGTGCCAGAGTCTTTGCATTTCGATCTTTAAATCCTCATATCGTGTCAGCGTTTCCAGTTGTATTACTATTATTATTATTATTATTATTATTATTATTATTATTATTATTATTATTATTATTACATTGCCACTGAACCCTCATTCCAGACAACTAGGAAAGAGTCATTTTTGTGCGAAGACTGAATACATTTTCATCCATTAATTATTTTTGTATTAATTGCACAAAAACCCATTCCAGGCTCCTATAGAAATATACATTACATTTCCATCCTAAAACCTTTGCCAGAACAAAGGTGAAAAATCCAGTTCATGATTATACTCTTGCACTTGTCCCAGATTTGAGCTTGCAAGAAAAAAGAAATTGCTGCATGCATTTTTAAAAACCCTATTTTTCCGCCTCATTCACGCAATAAAATAAGTGAGATTAAAAGTCAAGACACAAATACATACATTGGAAGGGGCAATACACATACAGAAAAGGCATCTGTGGATAGCAAGTAGGCTTAGGTAACAACGGAAAAAAATTGTTTCTAAACTCGTTTCATTTTTAGGGGTCCATCGCGTTTCTCTTTTTTAAAGAATTCCGAAATTTTCCTTTTAAAAATTTCGAAATTTACGAAATTTCGTATAATTACGAATCGATTCGTTAATTTATTTATTTATTTATTTATTTATTTATTTATTTACTGCATTTATTGACCGCCGCTCTCAGCCCTAGGGCGACTCGCGGCGGTGCACAACATATAAAAACAGTTTACAAAAGGGCAAAACAGGGAATCAATACAACAATAATACACTATAATCTAGTTACACTAAATAATCCGCTCCGTCACATCATAGAATCATAACCAATATCGTAATCCGTATTCCGTTCCAGTTGTCAATTACCAGTTGCCGTAGCGCTCAGTTGAATGCCTTCTCAAATAGCCAGGTCTTCAGGCTCTTTTGGAAGGACAGAAGGGAAGGCGCCTGTCTGATGTCAGCAGGGAGGTCGTTCCACAGCCGGGGGGCCACCACCGAGAAGGCCCTTTCTCTCGTCCCCGCCAGACGTGCCTGTGAAGCAGGCGGGATCGAGAGAAGGGCCTCCCCAGACGATCTCAAGGTCCTCGTGGGCTCATAGGCCAAGATGCGGTCCGAAAGGTATTTTGGGCTGGAACCGTTTAGGGCTTTGTAGGATAGCACCAGCACCTTAAAATGGTGGACGCGATTGCGCAATATGCTGAAAAACCTCCAAATGGGACAGGAGGAACTTCTGAAGCTTCCCTCTCCCTCTGTTGTTGACTGTTGGTGTGATAAAACAAACAACAACTATAAAACTTGCACCAGACGTGCCAAAATAATTACGAAATAATTACAAAATAATTACGAAATAATTTCGAAATAATAACAAAATAATTACTAAATAAATTGAAAAAAATTGTTTCGAATCTAATAGGGCTGTCTAACCACGGAAAAATTTGTTTCTAAACTCGATTCGTTTTTAGGGGGTATTTGCGTTTTGTTATTTAAAAGAATTCCGAAATTTTTCTTTTAAAATTTCGGAAATTACGAAAAAATTTCGAAACAATAATGAATCGATTCGTTAATGGCGGACGCGATTGCGCAATATGCTAAAAAACCCTCCAAATGGGACAAGGGGAACTTCTGAAGCTTCCCTCTCCCTCTGTTGTTGACTGGCCTGTGAGTGCTCCAGCTGGAGGTCAGCTGGGACCAGCGGTGCTGCAGAATTTGAAGAGGCATGAATGGAGGGCGAAAGAGAGAAACGTGCCAAGAGGAAGGTGTGTCAACCGGGACTACCTTCCACCTGGAAACCAATGCCCTCACTTCGGGAGAAGATGCAGATCAAGAATAGGGCTCCATAGTCACCTACGGACCCACCCTGGAGGATTATCCTACTCAGACAACAAGCGATCTCCTAAGTAAGTAAGTAACACTGTGATATATGACAGGGTAAATAGGGCCCAAGAAAAACAGTACAAACACCATTGTGGTATAAAGCCAAACTGACTGATGTCTCCATTTCTAATATTCATCAAGAAGGAAGGAAAAATGTAATGTCTGTTGTTTCTTTTTGACACCAACACCTTTGTGCTTATATGTCTCACTATACTGAAGAACAGAACCTATTTTCATTTTTTGCAATTTATTTTATTTGTCGTGTCAGGACAACCAGTCAAATTATATTACATTTCTAACAGAACAAAGCAAACAAACAGACAAAATACAAAATTTGTGAGTTTGGTAGTTGATTAAATGTCCTTTGACCAGTAGCTGGCCACTTGGAGTGCTTCTGGTGTTGCTGCAAGGAGGTCCTCCATTGTGCATGTGGCTGGGCTCAGGTGGCATTGCAGCAGGTGGTCAGTGGTTTGCTCTTCTCCGCACTCGCATGTCGAGGATTCCACTTTGTAGCCCCATTTCTTGAGGTTGGCTCTGCATCTCGTGGTGCCAGAGTGCAGTTTGTTCAGCGCCTTCCAAGTCACCCAGTCTTCTGTGTGCCCAGGGGGGAGTCTCTCATTTGGTATCAGCCATTGGTTGAGGTTCTGGGTTTGAGCCTGCCACTTTTGGACTCTCGCTTGCTGGGGTGTTCCAGCGAGTGTCTCTGTAGATCTTAAAAAACTATTTCTAGATTTAAGTCGTTGACGTGCTGGCTGATACCCAAACAAGGGATGAGCTGGAGATGGCTCTGCCTTGGTCCTTTCACTATTGGCTGCTACTTCCCGGCGGATGTCAGGTGGTGCAATACCGGTTAGGCAGTGTAATTTCTCCAGTGGTGTAGGGCGCAGACACCCCGTGATAATGCGGCATGTCTCATTAAGAGTCACATCTACTGTTTTAGTGTGGTGAGATGTGTTCCACACTGGGCATGCATACTCAGCATCAGAGTAGCACAGCACAAGGGCAGATGTCTTCACTGTATCTGGTTGTGATCCCCAGGTTGTGCCAGTCAGTTTTCGTATGATATTGTTTCTAGCACTCACTTTTTGCTTGATGCAATAAAAATAGTAGTATTCATTCCTTCATTTTGAAAAGAATACCACATTCAGTCCTAGCTAAAAGTTTCTTCTACCAATGCGTCAAGCAAACAGAGTAACCTTTATAAATGTATCCCTCAGTTTGAAAATGAATGCAAATAGTGCAACAGCTTTCCTGCAAATTAGGTGGGAGGCATTGAAAATGTTATTTTCCAAAGATGCAAGCAGTATTTCCAATGACGGTGCCAAACAGGAACAGCAGTAGTTCTATTTAGGGAATATATCTTAGATATTCCTTGATGGAATGGCCTTTATAAATTAATATGAAATTAGATATTTTAAAGTTCATTAATGAAAATAATGAGAAGATGGTTGAGCACATTTGGTGTTCAACTGAAATGTGACAACTAATCATACTTTAAAAAAAATGCTTCCACCATTCAATTAAATCTATATAAATACAAACATAATGTTAGTTCGTGCTACCATCAGAACTCAAAAACCACTGGGGGAATTGACACCAAATTTGGACACAAGACACCTCCACTCAAAACATTGATTTTGTCATTTGGGAATTGTCGTTGCTGGGATTTATAGTTTACCTACAATCAAAGAGCATTCTGAACTCCACCAATGATGGAATTGGGCCAAACTTAGCACACAGGGCTCCCATGACCAACAGAAAAAAACTGGAAAGGTTTGGTGGACATTGACCTTGAGTTTGGGAATTATAGTTCACCCACATCCAGAGAGCACTGTGGACTCAAACAATGATGGATCTGGACCAAACTTGGCACGAATATTCCATATGCCCAAATATGAACACAGATGGAGTTTAAGGGAAATAGACCTTGACATTTGGGAGTTGTAGTTGCTGGGATTTATAGTTCACCTACAATCAAAGAGCATTCTGAACTCCACCAATGATGGAATTAACCAAACTTGGCACACAGAACTCCCATGACCAAGAAAACACTGGAAGGGTTTGGTGGGCATTGACCTTGAGTTTGGGAGTTATAGTTCACCTACATCCAGAGAGCACTGTGGACTCAAACAATGATGGATCTGGACCACACTTGGCACGAATATTCCATATGCCCAAATATGAACACAGATGGAGTTTAAGGGAAATAGACCTTGACATTTGGGAGTTGTAGTTGCTGGGATTTATAGTTCACCTACAATCAAAGAGCATTCTGAACTCCACCAATGATGGAATTGAACCAAACATGGCATACAGGAATTCAATGACCAACAGAACACACTGGAAGGGTTTGGTGGGCATTGACCTTGAGTTTGGGAGTTGTAGTTCACCTACATCCAGAGAGCACTGTGGACTCAAACAATGATGGATCTGGACCAAACTTGGCACAAATATTCCATATGCCCAAATATGAACACAGATGGAGTTTAAGGGAAATAGACCTTGACATTTGGGAGTTGTAGTTGCTGGGATTTATAGTTCACCTACAATCAAAGAGCATTCTGAACTCCACCAATGATGGAATTGAACCAAACATGGCATACAGGACTTCCATGACCAACAGAACACACTGGAAGGGTTTGGTGGGCATTGACCTTGAGTTTGGGAATTATAGTTCACCCACATCTAGAGAGCACTGTGGATTCAAACAGTGATGGATCTGGACCAAACTTGGCACGAATATTCCATATGCCCAAATATGAACACAGATGGAGTTTAAGGGAAATAGACCTTGACATTTGGGAGTTGTAGTTGCTGGGATTTATAGTTCACCTACAATCAAAGAGCATTCTGAACTCCATCAATGATGGAATTCAACCAAACATGGCATACAGGACTTCCGTGACCAACACACTGGAAGGGTTTGGTGGGCATTGACCTTGAGTTTTGGAGTTGTAGTTCACCTACATCCAGAGAGCACTATGAACTCAAATAATGATGGATCTGGACCAAAGTTAACACAAATATTCCATATGCCCAAATATGAACACAGATGGACCTTGGAGGAAATAGACCTTGACATTTGGGATTTGTAGTTACTGGGATTTATAGTTCACTACAATTAAAGAGCATTTGGAAACCCACAAACGACAGAAATGGGGCAAACTTCCCACACAGAACCCCCATGACCAACAGAAAATACTTAAGGCCATCCAGTCCAACTCTCTTCACCAGGGCAAGAAAATGGAATCAGAGCCCTCCTGACAAAGAGCCATCCAGTCATAAATATAGATAGATAGATATGATTCTCACACACAGAGAGAGAGATAGGATCATAGATTTGAAAGAGACCCTTAAAGAAGGACGATGATATTCCAGAGTAGGCAAACCAGACACTTTCCACATCTACACTGACAAAGAAAAAACAAGAAATACTGTTTACTCACAAGCATAAAGGAATTACATATATTAGAAACCAACACTTTCTCATTAATTTATTTTCCAGATCACCAGACTGGGCCACAGCAACGCCTGGCAGGGGACAGCTCGTCTATATAAATAAAAATGTAAATGTACATTTGTTCAAAGCCTCAAATCTCCCAAAATACTTCGACAATTGCTTTGAAAATTTGACACAACCTAGCATTGGAATAGGCACATATTTTTTTGTTTTCACATACCTACTATTATGTAGATGTCACACCTGTGACAGGTAAAAATATGACTTTTTTTCAAAAACAGTGCCATCTGCTGGATGTCAAAGCAACACACACTATACTACATATTTTACAATTCTATTTCACTCTTTCCAAATACATTGCTACATTGAATTTTCATATATTTCTGTTTAGTTTCATTTTGATTTCATTGCGTTGGAATTGAGAGGTATCATTTACCATAGTGTTCATTTCATGAGTACTCAATATGCCCAAATGTGGTGAAGTTTGGGGGCAATAAACTTGGCATTTGGGAGTTGTAGTTGCTGGGATTTATAGTTTACCTACAATCAGAGAGCATTCTGAACCCCACCAACAATGGAATTGAACCAAACTTCTCACACATGTCTAACATAATATACTGCGTTTTTTTTAATTTTTTAAAAAAAGATTTTTTACAGTGATGGTTAAAAGAAATAATGGGTAGGTAGAAAAGAATAGGGTAAGAGAAGTGAGGGGAGAGGGAGGGTTGGGATCATGTTGGGAGGGTGGGGTTTGGGGGAAAGGGAGGATGATCTGGGGGCGGGGATAAGTTGGGAAGGAGGGGTGAGGGTATGTGGGAAGAAAGGTACTGGCTTCCAGTCGTCTCCATCTTTGGCTTCAAGTCTCTTTGGTTGGATTTTCGGAAGGGTGGCCGACCCATTTGTGTCTTATCTGGTTGTAATATTGTTATATTTTAACTTGTTGTTATGTATTTATTATCCATTTATAGTTTTTTTTTTAATTAAATAGTTTCTTACCCAGGAACAATCTGTTCTTATTATCTTCATCTTTTGATTCGCCTTCATCAGCTGAGTTAATCTGTCCATATTCATAATATCTATTAACTTAAGTAGCCACTGTTCTTGTGTTGGGATCTCCTTAGTTCTCCAAAATCTCGCATAACAGATTCTGGCCGTGTTTATTAGATAGTTAAAGAGTTTTTCTTTATTAGTTTCCAAATCTGCCTCTGTAATTCCTAATAGAAAGAGTTCCAGCTTCAGTTCAATCTTTGTTTCCAGTATCTTTTCAATTACTCCATGGACCTCTATCCAGTAGGATTTTGCAATTCTGCATGACCACCACATGTGGAAAAAGGAGCCTTGTTGTTCTTCGCATTTCCAGCACAGGTCTCTTACGTTTGGGTAGCATCTGGCCAATTTTTGGGGTGTGATGTACCACCTGTACATCATCTTCATCCAATTTTCTCTTAGATCCATTGCGTAGGTGTATCTTATCTTTTCGTTCCAATTTTTTCCCCAATTATCAAGGTTGATTGGGTGACCGATATTCTCTGCCCATTTGATCATGCAATCTTTAATCAGTTCGGGCTCCATAGACCATTCTAATAGTTGCTTATAAATTTTTGTTATTAATTTGTTTTCTGAAGTCAGGATTTTGTCCCATAGGGAATCTTTCTCCACAAAGCCAGTCTTCTTATCCTTTAGGTAAGATTCTCTAATTTGTGCATATTGGAACCATGAGATGCTTGTATCTAATATTTTTAATTCTTCTTGTGTTTTTAATACCAGTTCGGTACCTTGTTTTTTCAGGATATCTTTATATGTTAGCCATGTTTCTTGTGGATTTTCCCTTCTATGAATAGCTTCTTTGGTGATAGCCAAAGTAGGGTCTTGTTATGAAATCTTTCCTTGTATTTTTTCCATTTCTTTATGAGGGCAGATCTAATAAAGTGATTGCCAAATATACTGTGTTTTTATGGTCTTTGGTGACCCCTCTTACACCCCTTTGCAATCCCACAGAGGTCCCAACCCCCAAGTTGAGAAACACTGTACTAGATAGAAAGATAAATAGATAGATCGATAGAAAGGTAGACAAACAGATAGACAGATATATGAGGGTTGAATGAAAAGTAATGCCTCCAACTTTGTAACTCCTCAACAGATGGCATTACTGGTATGCGGCAGGTACTGGCTTGTTCAGTAGATTCTCCTCTACAGTTCCCTTTTAGCGAGAAGCCTTAGCATTGAACAGTTGTGTTGATAAAGTGCAAAGTATGGAACCCTGTGCTGACAGTCAGTCAATGCAACAAGAAACATGCAATCATTGAATTCTTGACAGCAGAAGGTGTCACCCCAAAGGAGATTCATCAGAGAATGCAAGCTGTTTTTGGTGGTTGTGTTGATGTGAATAGTGTGCATCATTGGGAGAGTAAGTTTAAAGATTTTGAGGTGACACCTTCTGCTGTCAAGAATTGAATAACTTGCACATTGCTTAAGTCACATTGACCGATCGTCTGTGCAGGATTCCATACTTTGCACTTTAACAACACAACCATTAAGTGCTAAGACTTCCTGCCAAAATGGAACTGTAGAGGAGAGTTTACTGAACAAGCCAGTACCTGCTGCATACCAGTACTGCCATCTGTTGAGGAGTTATTAAGGTGGAGGCATTACTTTTTATTCAACCCTCAAATTTGTTACATGCAACAAGCTTTGGATCTGGCCATGTTTGTAGATTAGGCTATTATTTTTCTTTGTGACATGTGAATTTCCTTTTACAAATATGTACAGATGCATTCAGAGCAAGGGAAAAACATATAAATGTGTCTAGTGTAAGAAATAAATGGAGTAGGAGCAGAGCTGAATGAAAGCAAGGAGGACTCTTCATTGGAAATAGAATGGAATCGAAGACCATGTTTTGACATGGCAATGCGACACCATCAAGTGGAACAATTCCAGAACAAGTGTTTTTGTCAGAGGTGTCTATTCCCTTGTACAAACTCTACAATTCTATGATTTTATGAAACCTGGAGAGTCTTCAGATAGAAAACTATTTCAGTGAAGAACGGCCCTCCTCGTAACAAGCCCTTTACTTGTACCCAGCATTTGAAAAATGACTCTTCTCTGATTTTTCCCTGCAATTCTTTTCGAAGTCCCTCTTCACAGTTCCCATGAAGTGACCCTACCTCAACAGAGGCATTCAAACTAAGTGTCTGAGTAAAGATATCTTGAGTGCAATTCATCCAACATTTTTTTTAAAAAAATACAGTCATCAAAAAGCAAACTTCTATTACGATAGTGTTACCAATTTAGCTGGGGGAAAGGCAACTCAAAGTTAGGGCTGTACCTCCATCCTGTGGTATCTAGATATCACAACACACACTTTATTTCCAATCAGACAGGAAGCAAAGGGAGAGAGATGAACTGTGGCCTTGGCACAATGGTGTGCATTTCATCAGAAGCTAAAATACACCCATTGCGCCAAGTCTACCTTTGCTAAACTCACTGCTAGACACATGTATCCTTTGCAGAGGCGGCCATAGGTAATTTTCAATGGTAAGCAAACAGTATTTTGGCGCCCCTCCCCCAACCAATCACTGATATATATTTTCTGTTCGTCATGGAAGTTCTGTGTGCCATATTTGGTTCAATTCCATCATTGGTGGAGTTCAGAATGCTCTTTGATTTTAGGTGAACTATACATCCCAGTAACTACAACTCGCATATGTCAAGGTCTATTTTCCCCCAAGAGTGCCTCAAGAGTGCCTGTGCTGTTGCGCGCTGAGCTCCTATAAAAGACTGTAAACAGGACTTAAATTCTGTTAGCCCAACGGGACGCCGGGGTTGCCTCAGAGAGAGGTTTTTTGGGATTTTCCTGAAAAGATGGGCTTCAAAGTCTTTAAAGATGCAACAAAATCTTTATTACTGAACAAATAACAAATCTTCAATGATTAGCTTCAAAGGTTCTTGTGGGGTTTTTCAGGCTATAGGGCCATGTTCTAGAGGCATTTTCTCCTGACGTTTCACCTGCATCTATGGCAAGCATCCTCAGAGGTAGTGAGGTCTGTTGGAAGTAGGGCAATGGGTTTATATATCTGTGGAATGGCTGGGATGGGGCAAAGAGCGTTTCTCTGCTGGAGCTAGGTGTGAATGTTTCAACTGACCACGTTCATTAGCATTTGAAGCCCTAGCTGAGCCTGGGAAAATCCCCTGTTGAGAGGTGTTAAGATGTGCCTGGTTGTTTCCTCTCTGCTGTTTTGCTGTTGTAATTTTAGAGTTTTTTAATACTGGTAGCCAGATTTTGTTCATTTTCATGGTCTCTTCCTTTCTGTTGAAATTGTCCACATGCTTGTGGATTTCAATGGCTTCTCTGTGTAGTCTGACATGGTGGTTGTTGGTGTGGTCCAGCATTTCTGTGTTCTCAAATAAAATGCTGTGTCCAGGTTGGTTCATCAGGTGCTCTGCTACGGTTGACTTCTCTGGTTGAAGTAGTCTGCAGTGCCTTTCATGTTCCTTGATTCGTGTTTGGGCGCTGTGTTTGGTGGTCCCTATGTAGACTTGTCCACAGCTGCATGGTATACGGTAGACTCCTGCAGAGGTGACAGGATCCCTCTTGTCCTTTGCTGAACGGAGCATTTGTTGGATTTTCTTGGTGGGTTTGTAGATTGTTTGTATGTTGTGTTTCCTCATCAGCTTCCCTCTGAGGTCAGTGGTTCCCTTGATGTCTGGCAGGAACACTTTTCCTCTGGGTGGATCTTCATCTTTACTTCGTGGCTTGTTCTTGGTCTTGCAGCTCTTCTGATGTCTGAGGTGGAGTCTCCATTGGCCTGGAGAGCCCAGTTGAGGTGGTTCAGTTCATCTTGGAGGAGGTGGGGTTCACAGATTCTTTTTGCATGGTCTGCCAAGGCTTTAATGGGGCTTCTTTTTTGACTTGGGTGATGGTTGGAGTTTTTATGTAGATATCTATCTGTGTGTGTGGGTTTTCTGTAGACGGTGTGACCCAATTGTTGATCTGGTTTGTGGATAACTAGGACATCTAGAAAAGGCAGTCTTCCTTCATTTTCTTTTTCCATTGTGAATTGGATGTTTGGGTGGATGCTGTTAAGATGGTCCAGGAACCTGTTGAGTTCTTCTTCTGCATGGCTCCAAATGGTGAAGGTGTCATCCACATATCTGAACCATATTGTGAGCTTTTTTATTGCTGTTTCCAGGGCTTGTTTTTCAAAGTGTTCCATGTAGAAGTTAGCTATGACCGGGCTGAGAGGGCTCCCCATAGTTACTCCATCTTTCTGTTCGTAGAATTCATTGTCCCACTGAAAGTAACTGGTGGTGAGGCAATGGTGAAACAGAGCCGTGATGTCTTCTGGGAACCTCTGGTTGATGAGTGCCATAGTGTCTGCTACCGGGACCATGGTAAATAGAGATTAGCTTCAAAGTTTTCTTAATAAACTATTGGCTTTCTCAATCTTGCCCCGAAAGGCAGGCAACTGTTCCTTCACTGTTGGGAAAATCCCGGACCTCTCCCTGGGCAATCTGTCTTCTCTTCTGTTGGCGTGGGGCCCCTACACCCGGTCCAATCTGCTTTATGGTTGCCGCGAAGGGCCCGTACCAAACAGAGACCTTTGCAGAACTTCCAGGAGTAGGAAGATGTTCACTTCCCAGTGATGGCTGGCTGAAGTGCTGTGGGACTGGATCCCTAGCAAAAGAGCTGTGAGGCTGTATCTGTATATCCCTGGCCAAGCTATGGGGCTATTTCTCCCCGGCCAAGCTGTAAACGATGAAGCCTTTTACAGGAGGCCCTGGATTAAGTCCTGTAAGGAAGGCTTCTCTGTGTGGACTGAGCCAAAATGGCTCCTATTCTCCCCAAAACCCAAAGAGGGGGCGGAACTAGGGAACCTAATGATAATTGACAGGTCATTGACCCAATAACTGCAAAGTAAGGAAAGCCATCTAACTGCAAAAGCATAGAACTTTAAAATACATGCAACAATCAACAAATGGCAAGGTAAGCTGGAGCTCCTGGTATGGCCGTACCAGAACAGTGCCCCTGGGCAAAATCAACTATACTGCAAATGCTTACTTTGCATAATGGTTCAGCCTCCCCTGATCCTTTGGCTGGTCCATATGTGCAAATGTCTTTTAAGCGTTGACCTTCACGCTCTGATAAAAGTCTCAAGAAATCCTTCCTCCCAGAAGTATGTAGGCGCATATACCAACAATGCAGGGATCCTTCCTTCCTGAAAAATGTCTTGTAAAGAAAGAGGAACAGGAGAAGAGTGGAAAGCTAGATTGAACTGTCATTCTTTTCATTTTCTGTCTGAACTGCCTTTTTGATGCCTACAGCGATCTCTGTTTTGCTAGTTAAACAGAAAAAAGTCTTCTTCCGTCTGCTCAAGATTAAATTGTAGCTAAGTAATAATCCCAGGAGATCTTATTTTATATTTTACTAGCTGTGCCAGCCACGCATTGCTGTAGCTAACCTTCCCTCCCACTTCCCTTCCCTTTTTTCTGTCTTTCTCTCCTTCCCTTCTTCTTCCCTTCCATTCTAGCCCCCCCCTTTTCTTTCCCTTCCTCTTTCTCCCTTTTTTTCCTTCTCTACCTATTTTTGGACTGCAACTCACAGCAGTCCTCCTGATCCATATATCTATCTACCTACGTATCGCTATCTAATCTAATCTATCTATTTGGAGGATTGCTGGGAGTTGCAGTCCAGGAATAGGAAACTGGGAATATGCAGGGATTAGGATGCTCTCAGAGAAACCCATGGAGAAGAAAGCTTGCAGATCGCATTTGGATCATCTTCCTCTCCTAAAAGACCTGGTCTAGGGGATGCTGGGAACTGTAGTTTGGAAGAGAGTGTGGATATGCTATTGTGTGTTTTGTTTGCCAGTGGGAGTGGGAGCTGTGCTGGTACGGCTGTACCAGAAGCTCAAATTTCCTTTCTTTGCATGGTTAATTGCTTGTGTTTGATTTGGCTATGCCTTTTGCAGCTGGGTGGTTCCTTTTAGGCTGCAGTTATGGGGCCTGCCACCTGCCTATCATCATTATGTTGCTTAGTTCCGCCCCTTTCCCCAGGGTTCAGGAAGGAAAGGGAGCCATTTTAGCTCAGTCTTATAGTTGAAAGCTTAGCTATAGGACGTGAATCAGCTTCACCTGTAGAGAAGCTTCATTTCTTACGAAATTCTGGGGGGAACAGTTCCAAAGGATTCCACCTGGAGAATCTACAAAGCCTTGACTGGTAGGTCTACTCGGGACCCAAGAAGCAGTTTGGAGGCGGGAGTAGAGCCCACACCAGCAAAGATTAGAAAGTAGATTACCCAAGGAGGGGTTAAAAAGGGTTTTCCTTGTTAAAGAAAAGAAATAGTCCTCCAAGCAAGGTGTCTGTCCTTTGTAGACAAGTTAAGAAGCATTGGTTTGATTTGTTGAAGATCTGAGAAGTATTTTTTTGTTTTGTTGAAGACCTAAGCAATAATAAAGGACCTTGTTAAACTTTTCAAGCTTCTAAAGACTTTTGTATAGGAAAATCCTTACGGCCTCTCAGCTGAGGCACCCCGGCTTCCCGCTGGGCACAAAGAGCACATCCTGTTCAAAAGCCAATTGCTACAGTAGCATCTTTTTGCTTTTTTGGCTTTTTAAGTCCCTTGCACTGTGTTTTTTATTATTGATGGTCACTCCTTGGCCTGATAGGTGTGTTGTGTCCAAATTTGGTGTCAATTCATCCAGTGGTTTTTGAGTTCTGTTAATCCCACAAACTAATATTACATTTTTATTTATATAGATATATATATATAATGGTCTTAATGGAGAGATTGAAAAATTAAAAACACATACATAGAAGAACTCTGCACAAACCTAACACCAATTTGCTCTGATACCCTGATTTGTAAAGAGTGATATGAGAGACATAGGGAGTAGGCTTTTGCAATCTGGGTAGACCTTGACCCATTTCATGTCCTGGCTTTCCATTTTTTGGGAGCCTCCCAAAATTGGGAGGGCAGATACCTGTTTTCACTCTGGGGTGCCGAAAAATCAATTTCCCAGGCCCCCCCCCCCATTCCTGTCATTTGGTGCTCAAGTGCAGACAAACACATGCTTTAAGGTGGATTCTTACCTGTTTCTACTCTAGAAGAGAGGTGCTTGGCTGCAGGCAGGCACATGTGCTTTCTCTTCTGGGCTTGCACACCACATGCACTCTTTCCAAGGCAAGGGGGAAAGTTCTGTTTCTCACTCTAGAGGAGACAGAGAGGCGCTTGACTGTAAACAGAGGTGCACGCTTTTTCTCCTGGGTCTGCATGCTGCACACACTCTTTCCAAGACAAGGAGGCAAGTTCTGTTTCTTACTCTAGAGGAGATGGAAAGCACTCAGCTGCAGGCAGGCACATGTGTTTTCTCTCCTGGGCTGCACCACGCCAGCAGCCACACACTCTTTCCAAGACAAGGAGGCAAGTTCTGTTTACTACTCTAGAGGAGATGGAGAGGCACTCAGCTTCAGGCAGGTGCACACGCTTTCTCTCCTCGGCTGCACTACACCAGCAGCCACACACTCTTTCCAAAGCACTTCCAGGTAAGGAAGAGTGATGACCTCCTGGAAGAGGGGAGTAGTTTTCAGGAAATGAGGGTTTTCTTTTGGTTTGCTGTGGGTTCTTGTACCAGGAGGGCCCTTACCGTTATGAGCTCCCGAAGTATCGAAGGTACCAAAAGTAACGGAAGAAATGAATTCTGTGCACAAGTCCATCGAGGACGTTAAGATCGTCTGGGGAGGCCCTGCTCTTGGTCCCGCCTTCATCACAAGTATGGCTGGTGGGGATGAGAGACGTGGCCTTCTCAGCAGTGTTCCCTCGGCTATGGAACACCCTCCCCAAGGAGATTAGATTGGCTTCTTCGCTCCTAACATTTCGGAAAAAACTCAAGACATGGCTGTTTGAGCAAGCATTTGCAAATATTGTTGGGGTTCAGCCACTGTGCGACCCTGCACCTGATTCTTTGATTGTATTTCCCGATGCCAATGTAGATGTCAAAGTTGATTCTGAGGCCAATGTAGATGTTAATACTGATGATGGGTTGAATAGTGAAAATCCTACACCCTTGGAAAGTGAAAGTCAAAGTTCCCATGAGAACATTCATTCCGAACCGAGCAGAGAAGTTTCACTCACTTGCGGAGAAGTTTCACTCCCTTTTTCTCCCAGCTTTAGTTCCCCAGAGAATCTGACACCTGGTCAGCCTAATGAGGGAAGGAGGGGGCAGATTCGGCAGAGCAGGGGAGAAGCACAAAGTTTACGGAGGTCAGAAAGATTGAGAGAAATGCAAACAAAAACTTCAGGCGTGTCTCGTAATAGATTTCTCTCCTTTAAGAGTGCTGGGTCCAAAGCTGCCTTCAGACTAGGCATCATTCCAGTTCCAAGTGCAAGCCTGTGGAGGCCTCCTGATTCAAGTGGCTGGGTTTCTCGTAGTTTCTCAAGTTGTCCCAAGTGTCGTTAGCTGGGAGCTAGCAGATTTCATGATTCATCAAGGGTAACTCACCGTTTGCTGTGGTTTTTTATGGACTTGTTCATGGACATTGCTTGTTGCTATTTTGCTATGGTTTTTATTTACCTCTGATTCTTCCTCTGCTTTGCATTCAACGTTCTTCAATAAAAAGAATTGTATTCCTACAGTCAAGTGTGGTGGATTGTTGTCAAGAGGGTCCAGTTTCATTGACATATTGATTATATCTTAAAAACTGGGGAGGGGGGTGTAGAAAGGGAGGGAATGGGGTGGGGGGGGACGGGTAGGTACCTATCTACTGAGTAGGGGGGGTGGCGGGGAGGTTGGAGGGGGGTAGGACGGTCCTTATCTAGCAGGGAAGAGGCAAGGGGGGAGGTGCACGTGATTGGAGTGTGGGACGTGGAGTGTGTTAGTATTTTTAAATCATTTTTGTTTGCTCATTATTTCCCCCATAGTTGGTTAGTACTTGTGTAGTCTTCTATACTTGTCTTCTGTCTTCTCTTGTTTTCTCCCTGTCCTGCTTATGTCTTTAATTACCATCTAGATAGTTTCTGATTGGAGACCAATCTGTTTTGTTTTCACTTGCAGTTTGCTTTGTTCTTAAGTGTTGGGTCAATGTGTCCATGTTCTTTATGTCCATTAACTTTAGTGTCCAATCTTCTAGTTTTGGAATTTCTTCGTTTTTCCATTTACTTGCTAATACTAGTCTTGCAGCCGTAGCCATGTGGAATAAAAGTCTGTCTGTGTTCTTGTCGATCTCGAAGTCCAGAATTCCTAATAAGTAATATTCAGCTTTCTTTTCTATTTGTAGTTCCAGTATATTAGTTATTGTTCGATGTACCTCCATCCAAAACTTTTTAACCTTCTCACATGTCCACCAAAGATGTAGGAAGGTACCCTTCTTCTCCTTACACTTCCAACATCTTTCATCTACATTTTTATAATATTTGGCTAGTTTATTTGGTGTTAAATACCATTGGAACATCATCTTTATCCAGTTCTCTCTCAGGCTGTAGGAGTTGGTCCATTTTAGCTTTATCTTCCATATTTTTTCTCATTCCGCTTTATCAATGGTATGGCCCAAGTTGCCTGCCCACTTTGCAGTATAGCTGTCTATACTGTTTTTGTCCATTTTCCAGCTTAGTAGTATTTTGTATAGTTTTGTGATTCCTTTTCTCTCTGTAACCATAATTCTTTCCCATTGTTTCTCTCTGTCGTCGAATCCTTCTTTCTTATCCTTGTTGAATGCTTCTATTAGTTGCCTGTGCTGGAACCACGTAATTTCGCCATATGTTGATTTTATCTCTTCTAACGTTTTAAGCTTGTATCCTTCCCTGTCTTTCTTTAAGGTGTCTTTATATCTGGGCCATTTTTCCCACCCTAACTCTCTCCTTTGGGTTGCCTCTAGTGGAGAGATCCATAGAGATGTCCTATGGTGAAGTTTATTTTTATACTTTTCCCAGATTTTAATAAGCAATGACCTAAAAAAGTGGTTGCCAAAGTTTTTTTTCGATTTTCTTCTTGTTGTACCATAGGTACGCGTGCCAACCACTACGTAGGTCATGCCCTTCTAGTGTTAAAATTTTTGGGTTATTTATGTTGGCCCATTCCTTTACCCAGGTCAGTCCGCAAGCATTGTGGTATATTTGTAGATCTGGTAATCCCAGTCCGCCTTTTTCCTTGTTTACAATCAGACTTGTATATTTTATTCTTGGTTTTTTCCCGCACCACACACATTTTGAGATCTCTTTGTTCCAATTCTTGATTACTTGTGTGTTTCTGATTATTGGGATGACTTGAAAAAGAAAAAGGAGTTTCGATAGTATTGACATTTTGATAGCTGAGATTCTACCCAGCATGGAGAGATTCTGGTGTTTCCAATTTGCCATGTCATTCTTTATTTCTTTCCACTTTGTGTCGTAGTTATTCTTGAGCAGGTGTGAGTTGCTTGCTGTTATGGTTATACCGAGGTACTTTATTCTATCTGTTACTTGAATCCCACTCTTTTCTTACAATATTTTTTGTCGTTCTTTGGTGATGTTTTTGTTAACCATTTTGTTTTCTTATTGTTTATAATTAGGCCTGCCAATGTGCCTGCGAAAGAGCTCGGGGTCCAAATTCGGTAAGGGAGGTCTCAGGAGAGAGAAGTTACGATTTATTATTTATTATCCTTAATGGTGCCACCAATTCGGTGATGTGAGGTAATTTTGGGAGATTGGGCACACTAAACGCAGAATTAATGGAGATGAGGCAGTTTTAAAATCAAAGAGAACAAGTTTATTTTGAAACAAAGCGTATGGTTGCAGTTTGGTGATAAACTTGGAAAATACTTGGAGAACGTTACATATAACTTGGTTGCGATACAGTTCAGACTTCTGATGTTACAACTTATAAATAACCTTTGCTGTGGTGAAGCACTTTATTAAACAATGGTTCCTGAGGTGAATAGTCTTCCTGTTTGATCCTTCCGTGATCAAACCTCAGATCTCTAGTTCACTTTTAACTAGTGATCTAAACGAGCTTCTATTAGTCTTCTCTAACTAATAAAACTAATAAGGTTTCCCCTTCAGCTTTCCCGAACTGAAGAAACCTCCGACTATTCACAAACACTGCTTCTCTACTTCCCACTCTCTCTCTCTCTCAACTCTTCACTTCCCTGAGCCTAAACCTAACTCTTCATTCCTCTGAGCCTCAACCCTGACTCTTCATGACTGTGCACTCTTCTGAGCCTAAACCCTAACTCTTCATGACTCTTCACTCCTCTGAGCATAAACCTAACTAACTTTTAACTGTCGCTTTTCAAAACTCCCCTCTCTAAGCTCCTCCCACTTCTCTACAGCATTGTTTCCATGGTAACACACTCCTCACAGCTAGGCTGCTCCAGCATTAGCATCGTTTCCATGACAACACACTCCTCACAGCTAGGCCGCTCCAGCATTAGGGCAACCAGTGTAAACACAAATACAGTTATAATAATATCATTTACAATCAATACAGTTTATAATCATATCATTTACAATCAACTTCTGTACAGTGCCGAATTCTTCAATTTTGTTTATCCATGGTTCAAAATTTTCTACTGGGTCTTCAATTATACATATTATATCGTCCGCGAATGCTCTTAGCTTGTATGAATATTTCCTTATTCTTGCTCCTTTGATTCTGTTATCATTTCTTATGTTGTTTAATAGTACCTCCAGGGACATTATAAAGAGCAGTGGCGATAGTGGGCACCCTTGTCTCGTGCCTTTTGATATTTGAATGTTATTTGTGGTTCTCCCATTTACGCTTATTTTTGCTTCTTGTATGTTGTAGATTGATTCTATTGAATTGATAAAATGGTACCCCATGTCTAGTTCTTTCACTAGTGCTAAGAAGAACTCCCAGTTGATTCGATCGAAAGCCTTTTCTGCGTCCAATGCGAGTAGTGCACATTCCTTGTCTATGTTTTTTTCATAATATTCTATGATGTTCACTACTGTCCTAATGTTGTCTTTAATTTGGCGGTGGGGCAGGAAACCTGCTTGCTCTTCTTGGATCCATTCTTTAAGAAATTCTTTTAGCCTTTCAGCAATTATACTTGCGTATATTTTATAGTCCACGTTGAGCAGAGATATCGGGCGGTAGTTCTTTACGTCCATTTTGTCTGTCCCTTCTTTGTGAATCATTATGATTTTTGCTTGCTTCCATGTGTTTGGTATTTTTTTCGTTTCTAATGCCTGATTCATCAGTCTTTTCATTTTAGGTAATAATTCTGTTTCATATATTTTGTAATACATGGCCGTAAATCCATCTGGCCCCGGTGTTTTTGAGGCATCTAGCTTCTTTATTGCGTTTTGTATTTCTTGATTTGTTATTTCTTTGTTTAGATTTTCTCTGTGTTTTTCTCTGTGTTTTTTTCAAGCTTTTGTTCACCTAAATATCTGGTAATATTGTTCATCTGGGATTCCCCTCTTGAGTATAGCTTGCCATAATAATCGTTAAATTGGTTTATTATGTCTTTATCTTTTGTATATTCTTTTTCCTCTGTGATAATCTTTGTGATGAATTGCTTTTGTTTCTTTTTCCCGATCTTCCTTGCCAGCCATGCTCCAATTTTATTCGCGTTATAAAAGTGCGTTTGCTTCACAAATTTTAGTTTTTTTGCCATTATTTCTGTTTCGAGCTCTATTCTCATTTTTTGTAGTTTCTCTATTTCAAGGGTCAGTTTCGCATTTCTGGGGTTTTGTTTCAGTTTACTTTCTGCCTCATCCAATTGTGTTGTTATCCTTTTCATCTGTTCGTTTCTCTTCTTGTTTCTTATCGCCATCTGTTGTATACATATTCCTGTTATCACTGCCTTTCCCGCATCCCAGACTGTCTGCATATATATGCCTTCTGTTTCATTTGTTTGAAAATAGTTGATTAGGTGTTTCCTAATAATTTGCTGTGTTTCTTGATCTTTCAATAAGATGTCATTCAATCACCAGGTACCTTGTCTTCTTTTTTGGTTGTAAATTATCTCTATCGGGCTATGATCTGAATCCTTCCTTGTTAGTATTTCTATTCGGTCTATTTTTGATGATAGTGAGTATGAGTTCCATACCATGTCTATTCTAGACCAGCTTCTGTGTCTTCCCGAAAAGAATATGTCAATGATTAACAGCCAATTGATGTACTGACAATGAAAACTACAATAAAAATGATATTAAAAAAAAGAGGGTCCAGTTTCCTGCTCTGGGTCGCAACAAATATTAAGTAATGGACATAGGAAAATGGAACAACTATACGATGGAATTGGACAATGTGTTTATTGAGGATTTACTGACTTATATTTTTATTGCTGTTGTTATGATTTTATTGATATTAACGTTTTAAATTGTATTTGTATTCTGCAGCATTGAATTTTGCCATGTAAATTGCCTCGAGTCGCTGTGAGGCCGAGAGGGGCGGTATACAAATAAAGTAAATAAATAATAGGGAGTACCAATTAATGTTTCAAATGTGTATCTTTCATAATGGGGGAGGGGTGCTGCTAATTATGATTTGTAATTTTAATATGACTCAGACTTCCCATTTTAAACTATAAATGGCTTCAGGGGTCTTTTGCACAATTTCTTCATATTCAAACATGTTCATTATTCTGTGAATTGGCATTAAGTAAGATGAGCCTCGAAATGAACTGAATCGGAGCAGAGTTGGCTTTGTCCTCCTTTGAATTCATCTCCATCTTAACAAAAGACATTGAATCCCACATCAGATCTCCATCTAAACTCAATTTCGGAGAAACCAGGGGTTCTTGGGAGACTGATATTATTTCTCCTTGTTTGGAAAAAGAATGTCTATTGTCCTTTTAGAGAAAATGAAGCCAGAGCTCCCCTATTGCAGTTCCTGACCTCAGAGGCAAGGTGCTGCTATTTGTTAGACAGAAAAGTTGATTTAACAATTAATCCTGCAGCCAAACGATCTGAAGTCCTTGATGATAATATCAAAGCAAGATTTTTTTTCTTCATTTCTAGTGATTTGTTTTCAATTGGGAAAGGGACAGAAATTGATTGATTTGCCTTGACACCGGGCACTTGTTCAAAAGGTCCTTTGGTTATTAAATTCAGGTATCATCAATCTGGAAGAGGAAAGGTCTTGGAATAAATCCTTGTCTAAGGCCACGGTGGAGCAGCAAGTTCAACCGCTAAACTGCAGAACTTGCTGATTGGAAGGCCGGTGGTTTGAATCCACAAGACCTGGTGAGCTTCCATTGTTAACCCCAGTTTCTGTCAAGAACATGAAGAAATTTGGGTATTTTCTATGCAGATGACACACAACTTTACTACTCTTTTCCACCTAACTCCAAGGAAGCCCCTCGAGTGCTAGATGAGTGCCTGAACACTGTGGCTGTCTAGATGAGAACAAATAAGCTGAAGATTAGTCCCAACACGACAGAAGTCCTCCTGGTTAATTGTAAACCAGACCGGGGTATTGGGTGGCAACCTGTGCTGGATGGGGTTGCACTCCCCCTGAAGTCACAGGTCCGCAGTTTGGGGGTCCTCCTGGATTCTTCACTTACGTTTGAGGCTCAGGCGTCGGTGGTGGCCGGGAGGGCCTTTGCACAATTAAGACTCGTGCGCCAACTGCGACCATACCTCGGGAAGGCGGATCTGGCCAAAATGGTCCACGCCTTAGTCACCTCTAGACTAGATTACTGCAATGTACTCTACGTGGGGCTGCCCTTGAAAACAGCCTGGAAATTTCAGATGATCCAACGGGTGGCAGCCAGGTTGTTAACTGGGGCTCCTTACAGGGAGCGGTCATCCCTCCTGTTCAAGGAGCTCCACTGCTGCCATTCATCTACCGGACCCAATTCAAGGTGCAGGTTCTTACCTACAAAGCCCTGAACGGTTTGGGACCTGCCTACCTTCGTGACTACATCTCTGTATACAAACCCGCACGATCCCTTCGATCATCCAGAGAGACCCTGCTCTCGATCCCACCAGCATTGCAGGCGCAATTGGTGGGGACGAGAGAGAGGGCCTTCTCAGTGGTGGCCCCTCAACTCTGGAACTCACTCCCTAAAGACATCTGTCAGGCTCCAACTCTGGCAGTCCTCAGGAGGAGCTTGAAGACGTGGCTGTTCCAATGTGCCTTCCCAGAATAATGACTCCATAGCACTTTGTCCTCCAAAACACTTTACATTTCCCTGAGTCTGCTTGTATGCCCTCCACAAACACTAGTATCACCTTTTGCTTATGGCCAAGCATTATTTCCAATTTTAACTCTACATTTGGCCTTCCCACTGTTTTAATCGTGTGTTGCTTTTTAATAATGTTGTGTATTTTATTGTCTATGTTTTTTAATTGCTTGTATTGATGTTTTATTGCTTTTGTTGTTGTCTTGGGCTCGGATTCATGTAAGCCGCACCGAGTCCCTTGGGGAGATGGTAGCGGGGTACAAATAAAGTTAATAAATAGTAATAAATAAATGGTCCAGCATGTGGCAGCGAGGTTACTAACGGGAGCTGCACACAGGGAGCTTACAACTCCGTTGCTTTGCCAGCTCCACTGGCTGCCAGTTTTCTACCAGGCACAATTCAAAGTGCTGGCTTTAGATTATAAAACCCTAAATGGTTCTGGCCCAGCTTATCTATCCAAACACATTTCTCCCTATGAACCTTCCAGGAACTTGAGATCGCATGAGGAGGCTTTGTTCTCGAAATCTGTCTGTTTCACAGGCATGTCTGGCAGGGACAAGAGACAGAGCCTTCTCAGTGGTGGCCCCTCGGCTGTGGAACTCCCTGCCTAGGGATATTAAATTGGTTTTCACTCGAAAAAGAGTGAATGAATCTCTATGTATGAACCCACACAATCTCTTCGTTCATCTGGAGAGGCCCTGCTCTCGATCCCACCAGCATCGCAGGCACGATTGGTGGGGACGAGAGAGAGGGCCTTTTCGGTGGTGGCCCCTCGACTCTGGAACTCCCTCCCTAAAGACATCAGACAGGCTCCAACTCTGGCAGTCTTCAGGAGGAGCTTGAAGACATGGCTGTTCCAGTGTGCCTTCCCGGAATAATGATCCCATAGCACTTTGTCCTCCTAAGCATTTACATTTCTTTAGGTCTGCTCGTATGCCCTTCCACAAACGCCACTATCATCTTTCGTCCATGCTCAAGCATTATTTTCAATTTTTAACTTTACATTTGGCCTTCCCACAGTTTTAATTATGTGTTGTCTTATTAATAATGTGTTTTATTGTCTATGTTTTTATTTTAACTGCTGTATTGTCGTTATTATTGCTTGTATTGTTGTGTTGGGCTCAGCCTCATGTAAGCCGCACCGAGTCCCTTGGGGAGATGGTAAAAAGGTAAAGGTAGTCCCCTGACATTAAGTCCAGTCATGTCTGACTCTGTGGTGTGGTGCTCATCTCCATTTCTAAGCCGAAGAGCCAGCGTTGTCCGTAGACACCTCCATGGTCATGTGGCCGGCATGACTGCATGGAGCGCCGTTACCTTCCCGTCAGAGCGGTACCTATTGATCTACTCACATTTGCATGTTTTTGAACTGCTAGGTTGGCAGAAGCTAGGGCTGACAGCGGAAGCTCACTCCGCTCCCCGGAATTGAACCTGCGACTTTTCGATCAACAAGCTCAGCAGCTCAGTGCTTTAACCCACTGCACCACCGGGGGTTCTGGGGAGACGGTAGCGGGGTACAAATAAAGTTTTATTATTATATTATTATTATTTTATTGAATTATTCAAAAACAAAATATTCCTAATTTGCAACAAGGAAATTCAATATCTACCCAACACAAAGAGGACCTTGTTGTGTCTGCCTGCCATCTAGCTGTTAAAAGATGTCTTTAAGGAGTAACAACACGAGAACTCTAATTCAGCTTGATAATTAAGTATAGTTGAATAAACAAGAGTTCCAACTCAATTTTAAAGAGATAAGAATCCAAATTTCTGGACCCACATGGATGAATCTACAAGTTATGGTTTCATTTGATATCTGGATTGTATCTAGCCTCCAATTCTTTTCAACTCACATGTGAAGAAATTCACAATTTGAAGTCAATTCCTGTTGACTATGGTAAATGTAGATATTAGGCCTGTGCGGTTTCGTTCGTTAATTCGTTAATTCGTTATTAATTCGTTATTTTTGGCATTTCCGAAGCGATATCAAAACATATTTCCAAACCCGGAAGGGTTTTTAAATATCGAACCAGCAACCCCCATAGATTTAACGAGCCTCCGCTCGTTTCGTTAATGGGGTGGAGGCTGCTGGAGTGCTGGTGCCTGGGAGCCAATCCGGCGCTCCCAAGCAGTGCACCATGGGTCCGTGGCTGTGTCTGTTTTTGATTGGCCGGCGAGCCCTTTCAAAGCGGCTCCGCGCGGCCCGTAGCTTGCTGGAGGGCGAGGGAGTTTGCATTGGGTTGGCTTGGCAATGGCTGCCTGCTAGCAACGAACTGGGATTGGATTCATTCCTGCTGCTGTGAGTGCTGCTTGCTTCATTTGCTGTCTCTTGCCTGTGTTTGGTCCACATTTGGGCTATTTTTTGGTTAATTGTCCATTTTAAAATATTTTTAATATTATTTTTTAATATTTTTTAATATTATTTTAATATTATTTTTTTAATATTATTATTCTTAAAAAATATTCTAAAAAAGAAAAGACTCTTCTGTTGGTGTGTGCTCTCATTTGCTGTATCCTGCCTGTGTTTGGTCCACATTTGGGCCATTTTTTTTGGTTAATTTTCCATTTTAAAATATTTTTTAATATTATTTTAATATTATTTTTTAATATTATTTTAATATTATTCTTAACAAATATTCTAAAAAAGAAAAGACTCTTCTGTTGGTGTGTGCTCTCATTTGCTGTATCCTGCCTGTGTTTGGTCCACATTTGGGCCATTTTTTGGTTAATTTTCCATTTTAAAATATTTTTTAATATTATTTTAATATTATTCTTAAAAAATACAAAAAATATGCTAAAAATTCGTTAATATTTACGAAATTTCGTAAATACCAAAACTTTTTTGGGGGAAAGTTTTGTAATTATTTTAAATATCGAAACAAAAAAACACCCCAATTACAAATCGATTTTAGAAACAAATTTTTTCTTGATCAAACAGGCCTAGTAGATATGTCATTGCTCTAATGCAGACTGGCTATTGCTGCAGTCTCACTGAAGACAACTACGAATGAAAAATCAGCTAGGAATCCTATGCCTTGAATCTTTTTGGAGAAACACAGAATATAAAAAATACCATACTCTTAAAAGTATAAAAAAAATGTTTCTCAACCTTCCTGATGCCAAGCCCCCTTAGTAGAGTTGCTCATGTTGTGGTGACCCCCAACCATACAATTATTTTCATTGCTACTTCATAACTGTAATTCTGCTACTGTTATGAATCGTAATCCCTAAACGACTCCGGCCCAGTTTACCTGTCCGAATGGATTCTCCCCTATGAACCATCAAGGTTGTTAAGAACTTCTGGAGGGGCCCTGCTCTCGGTCCCGCCACCTTCACAACCGCGTCTGGTGGGGATGAGGGACGAAGCTTTCTCGGTGGTGGCCCCTCGACTCTGGAACTCTCTCCCGTTGGAGATTAGATCTGCCCCTTCCCTCCTGACTTTCAGAAAGCTGGTAAAAACATGGCTTTGGAATATAGCATTTGCAGAATGATAATCAAGTCAATAACGGCTGACCACACCGGCCGATGGTGATGAATTTGTGATTTTATTCTGACGACCTGGCTTTTGTAATTGTATGATATTGTATGATCTGTATTTTAATGTATTTTGAATTAATGTATTATAATGCTATTATGTTTACTATATTTGTGTTGAATTTTCTGCTGTTAGCCGGCCTGAGTCCCTCTTTGGAGGTCGAGAAGACCGGGTTATAAAAGCTCTGAATAAATAAAATAATAAATAAATAATAATGTAAATATCAGATACGCAGAATGTATTTTCATTCACTGGACCAAATTTGGCACAAACACCCAATACACCCTTGAAGGAGCTGGGGGTGGTGACGGTCGACAGGGAGCTCTGGTGTGGGCTGATCCATGAGGTCATGAAGAGTTGGAAACAACTGAACGAATGCACAACAACAAAACCCAATACACCCAAATTTGAATACTGGTGGGGATGGAAGGGGTTGATTTTGTCATTTGGGAGTTGCAGTTGCTGGGATTTATAGTTCACCTACCATCAAAGAGCATTCTGAACTCCACCAACGATGGAATTGAACCAACTTTGGCAGACAGAACTCCCATGATCAACAGAAAACAATGGATAGGTTTGGTGGTTAGGGAATTGAGTTTGGGAATTGTAGTTCACCTACATCCAGAGAGCACTGTGGACTCAAACAGTGATGGATCTGGACCAAACTTGTTACCAATACTCAATATGCCCAAATGTGAACACTGGTGGAGTTTGGAAAAAATAGATCTTGGGATTGATAGCTCACCTACAATCAAAGAGCTTTACGAACTCCTCCAATGATAGAATTGGGCCAAACTTCCTATACAGAACGCCCCTGACCAAAAGAAAATATTATGTTTTCTGATGGTCTTTGGTGACCCCTCTGACACCCCTTCTCAACCCCCCCAAGGTGTCCCGACTCCCAGGTTGGGAAACACTGGTATAAACTCTTCTTTGCTTCTTTCCTGCACATCCTTTTTCTAACATACTTTGTTGAGATGATAAAGTTTTAGAAGTGGGAAATCTTCTGGCCAAGTCACCTATCCACTCTTTAGACAGGCTTCATCATAAAGTTTGACTCCTTTCCGTCTTTCTTTTTCAAGTTGGGTCCCTCAGGCATTTTGATGGAGTAGAAAGGGAAGATTTTATTTTAAAAGACAAAACAGTTTTGTCAATATAAGAACAAATGTGCTCGGGTTAAAATATTGATCACATCACACTGACTGGAGCCCTTGGAGATAGTTGCTTCCTCTAGGTATCTCTCTGACCTGTTGTTTCCAAATAGAGAAAATGTCTTCTCCAGTCACACAAATTCTGCTAAACTTTAATTTATCTCTGTCTTTTTCATATATATATATATATATATATATATTTGTTAGGGGCATCCAACGAGGAAACAAAACTCAAAAATCCCCCAATGAAACTTAACTAAAATCCCCGTGCCCATAACACAACCCACAAGGTACAAACATATCTACTCAAAATGAAAAACAACACAACAACACACTCACAAAACGGCAAAACAACAAAACTCAAAAATCCCCCAACGCAACTTAACTAAAATCCCCGTGCCCATAACACAACCCACAAGGTACAAACATATCTACTCCAAATGAAAAACAACACAACAACACACTCACAAAACGGCAAAACAACAAAACTCAAAAATCCCCCAACGAAACTTAACCAAAATTCCCATGCCCATAACACAACCCACAAGGTACAAACATATCTACTCAAAATGAAAAACAACACAACAACACACTCACAAAACGGCAAAACAACAAAACTCAAAAATCCCCCAACGAAACTTAACTAAAATCCCCGTGCCCATAACACAACCCACAAGGTACAAACATATCTACTCAAAATGAAAAACAACACAACAACACACTCACAAAATGGCAAAACAACAAAACTCAAAAATCCCCCAACGAAACTTAACTAAAATCCCCGTGCCCATAACACAACCCACAAGGTACAAACATATCTACTCAAAATGAAAAACAACACACAACACACTCACAAAACGGCAAAAGAACAAAACTCAAAAAAAACCCCAACGAAACTTAACCAAAATTCCCATGCCCATAACACAACCCACAAGGTACAAACATATCTACTCAAAATGAAAAACAACACAACAACACACTCACAAAACGGCAAAACAACAAATCTCAAAAATCCCCCAACGAAACTTAACCAAAATCCCCATGCCCATAACACAACCCACAAGGTACAAACATATCTACTCAAAATGAAAAACAACACAACAACACACTCACAAAACGGCAAAACAACAAAACTCAAACCCAACAAAACTTAACCAAAATTCCCATGCCCATAACACAACCCACAAGGTACAAACATATCTACTCAAAATGAAAAACAACACAACAACACACTCACAAAACAGCAAAACAACAAAACTCACAAACCCCCCAACGAAACTTAACCAAAATTCCCATGCCCATAACACAACCCACAAGGTACAAACATATCTACTCAAAATGAAAAACAACACAACACACACTCACAAAACGGCAAAACAACTGAGCATGCGCATTGGCGCCCAGCCGCAAGTTCCCTGGCGCGCACACACATGGCCTTCCGGCCAACGTTCCCTCTGCGGAAACCATGCCCACTCCAAGCCCCGCCGCGCCGCTTCCCACACACACACACCCCCTGCCGCACACACACATGCAACCCCACGCTCCATCACTCCCCCCGCGCCGCACACACACACGCAACCCCACTCCCCCCGCCGCCACACACACACACGCAACCCCACGCTCCATCACTCCCCCCACCGCCGCACACACACGCACCCCCACTCCCCCCGCCGCCGCACACACACACGCAACCCCACTCCCCCCGCCGCCGCACACACACACGCAACCCCACGCTCCATCACTCCCCCCGCCGCACACACACACGCAACCCCACGCTCCATCACTCCCCCGCCCCAATCTTACCTCCTTTTACTTCACGCCACCTCCAAACCCCACCCTGCCCCTTCCCGCCCTGTCAAAATCTAGGAAAGACAGGAAGGAAGGAAAGAAGGAAGAAAGAGAAAGGGAGGTAAAGAAAAAGGGGGAAGGAAGGAAAGTTAGAGGAAGAAGAAAAGGAAAGAAAAGGAAAGATGGAAGGAAAGAAAAGAGAGACAGCAGAAGAGAAAGAAAAAGGGGGAAGAAAGGAAAGAGATAGAGAAAGAAGAGAGAAGGAAGGAAGGAAGGAAGGAAGGAAGGAAGGAAGGAAGGAGGAAGGAAGGAAGGAAGGAAGGAAGGAAGGAAGGAAGGAAGGAAGGGAGGGAGGGGGGAGGGAGGGAAAGAAGGAGGGAAAGAGGGAAGATTGGCCACAGCAACACGTGGCAGGTAAAGGTTGTTATTTCTATTATTATTATTATGCTATTGTTCCTATGAGACCCTTTTAGGGGGAATGGGAGAGGTGTCAGGTCCCGGAGGCAATGCATTGCATTATTGTTATTGTTATGATGGTGGTGAAATAAAAGGAAATAAAAAGTGAAAGAAGGAAGCAAACAGGGAGGGAAGAAAGGCAAAGGAAGAAAGGGGGAGGGAATGAAGGAAAGAGAGAAGGATGAAACCAAGTAGTGAAAGAAGGAAAGAAATAAAGAGGTAGAGAAGGAAGAAAGGAGAGAAAGGGGGAGGAAAAGGGGGAAGGAATAGGTAGGTACCTCTCTTTCATAATAGTCCAGATATCTACCTCAACTTTGATAAGTTTTACTATAGGCCACAGCAACGCGTGGCAGGGCACAGCTAGTATCTTTTCTGTTCATTAGTACATCTATATATATATAAATGCTCTGTGCATAATGAGTACCTTAAAAACAAAAGAACCAATGAACGAGATCACACCAAATTTGGCAACAAAATATCTCACAACACAAGGAGTGACCATCACTCAAAAATTTGATTTTGTCATTTGGGAGTTGTAGTTGCTGGGATTTATAGTTCACCTACAATCAAAGAGCATTCTGGACTCCATCAACAATTGAATTGAACCAAACTTGGCACACAGAACTCCCATGACCAACAGAAAATACTGGAAGGGTTTGGTGGGCATTGACCTTGAGTTTGGGAGTTGTAGTTCACCTACATCCAGAGAGCACTGTGGACTCAACAATGATGGATCTGGACAAAACTTGCCACAAGCACGCAATACGCCCAAATATGAACACAGATGGAGTTTGGGGGAAATAGACCTTGACATTTGGGAGTTGTAGTTACTGGGATTCACAGTTCACCTACAATCAAAGAGCATTCTGAACACACGAATGACAGAATCGGGGCAAACTTCCCACACAGAACCCCCATGACCAACAGAAAATACTTAAGGCCATCCAATCCAACTCCCTTCATCAGGGCAAGAAAATGTAATCAAAGTCCTCCTGACAAAGAGCCATCCAGCCATAAATATAGATAAATAGATGATAGATAGATAGATAGATAGATAGATAGATAGATAGATAGATATGATTCACACACACACAGCTGTAGTATCATACATTTGAAAGGGACCCTTAAAGAAGGACAAGGGTGGGCAAACCAGACACTCTCCACATCAACTCTGACAAAGAAACAGCAAGAAATACTGTTTACCCACAAGCATAAAGGAATTACATATATTAGAAACCAACACTTTCTCATTACTTTATTTCCCAGATCAACAGACAGGGCTACAGCAATGTGTGGCAGGGGACAGCTAGTATGTGTGTGTGTGTGTGTGTGTGTGTGTGTGTGTGTGTGTGTATAAAATCTCCTGTGTCAGTCATTGTTACATTGTATGGCAATTCTGGCATCTATGTTGCCCTCCTTTCCATGTGATAATCATCGTTTTGAAAGATCTGAAGAAGAGAACGAGTTTCATGTCCCATCATTCTGTCAACCTAAGTTGGTGAGCTACCAGAGCAGAACATTACTTATAATTAATGAGCAATCCCTCTGGAAAGAAGCCCAGTTAAGTCCCATTTGATTAAGTAGGAAAGTAACATCTTTTGGTTCTCAATTGCTCAGTGGAATAGAACAGCAGCTCTGTTGTCAAAACAGTTTGGTTTGGGGGTGCTTTGTGTTGTCTGCTGGATTTCTTTCCCTGTTGACTTGGATTATTTTTATTTATTTTTAAAGTAATTTTTTTAATTAAAATTTCTGGAGCCCCCGGTAGCGCAGTGGGTTAAACCCTTGTGCCAGCAGGACTGAAGACTGACAGGTCACAGGTTCAAATCCAGGGAGAGGCAGATGAGCTCCCTCTATCAGCTCCAGCTCCTCATGAGGGGACATGAGAGAAGCCTCCCACAAGGATGATAAAAACATCAAATCATCTGGGCATCCCCTGGGCAATGTCCTTGAAGACTGCCAATTCTCTCACACCAGAAGCGACTTGCAGTTTCTCAAGTCACTCCTGACACTTGCTGTTCTTCATTGGTTCAGTTGTCTCCAACTCTTTGTGACCTCATGGACCAGCCCACGCCAGAGCTCCCTGTCGGCCGTCACCACCCCCAGCTCCTTCAAGGTCAGTCCAGTCACTTCAAGGATGCCATCCATCCATCTTGCCCTTGGTCGGCCCCTCTTCCTTTTGCCTTCTTTCCCCAGCATAATTGTCTTCTCTAGGCTTTCCTGTCTCCTCATGATGTGGCCAAAGTACTTCAACTTTGTCTCTAGTATCCTTCCCTCCAGTGAGCAGTCGGGCTTTATTTCCTGAAGGATGGACTGGTTGGATCTTCTCGCAGTCCAAGGCACTCTCAGAACTTTCCTCCAACACCACAGCTCAAAAGCATCTATCTTCCTTCGCTCAGCCTTCCCTAAGGTCCAGCTCTCACATCCGTAGGTTACTACAGGGAATACCATGGCTTTGACTAGGCGGATCTTTGTTGCCATGATGTCTCTACTCTTTACTATTTTATCGAGATTGGACATTGCTCTCCTCCCAAGAAGGAAGCGTCTTCTGATTTCCTGGCCACAGTCCGCGTCTGCATCTCCTGACACTACAATAAATAAATAAACAATAAAATTTCATATATATATATATATGAAATATTATATATATATATATATTATATACTATATATATATATTATATATAATTATATATATATATATATATATATATATATATATATATAATATATAATATATAGTATATGTATTATATAAGCACGTCAATGACTTAAAATCAAGAAATAGTTTTCTAAGATCTACAGAGATACTTACAGGAACACCTCAGCAAACGAGAGTCCAAAAGTGGCAGGTTTAAACCCAGAACCTCAATCCATGGCTGATACCAAATGAGAGACTCCCTCCTGGGGACACAGAAAATAGAGTGCCTTGGAAGACGCTGAACAGACTGCGCTCTGGCACCACAAGATGTAGAACCAACCTTGAGAAATGGGGCTACAAAGTGGAGTCCACAACATGCAAATGTGGAGAACAGCAAACCACAGAACACCTACTACAATATAACCTGAGCCCTGCCACGTGCACAATGGAGGACCTTCTTACAGCAACACCAGAGGCACTCCAAATGGTCAGCTACTGGTCAAAGGATATTTAACAGAATGCCAAGTTTCTAAATGTTGTGTTTTCTCAAATACATTGGCTCTCTCCTGATACGATAAATAAATAAACTTGGTGTCTCCAGAGCAGACAACTTTGTCATAGATTCAAGTTCCTGTTCCAGCTCTCATGCTCATGATCAAGTCTCCTCTGTTTGCCTATGTTCCTGAAAGAGTTTTGCCTTGGAAAAGTTCCTGTTCTCATGCTTATGCATTTAAGCCTATGACTTCCTGGATTCCACATACTTTGATATTTTGGACTACTGAACTTTGTGTATATGGACTACTGTTGGGGTTCAGCCTGGGTGTGAACCTGAACCTGATTCTCTGATTGTATTTCCTGATGCCCATGTAGATGTCAATGTGAATTCTGAGACCAATTTAGATGATCATAGTTTGAGTAGTGAAAATCCTACAGCCTTGGAAAGTGAAAGTCAAAATTCCCATGAGAACATGCATTCCAAGCTGAGCAGAGAAGTTTCACTCCCTTTTCCTCCCAGTCTTAGTTCTCCAGAGAATCTGACACCTGGTCTGCCTAATGAGTATAGGCGGGGGCAGATTTGGGAGAGCTGGGGAGAAGCAGAAAGTTTACATAGGTCAGCTAGATTGAGAGAAATGCAAACAAAAACTTCAGGCGTGTCTCGCAATACATTTCTTGGCCTTAAGTATGCCTGGCCTGAATGCAGCTTCAGACCAGGCATCATTCCAGATTCATGTGCAAGCTTTTGCAGGTCTTCCTTATTTAAGTGGCCTTGTTCCTCGGAGATTTTCTAGTTGTTCCAAGTACAGTTAGTGGATTACTAACAGGTTCCAGAATTCAGCAGTTTTGCTGTGGGTTTTATGATCTTGTTTATGGACATTTCTTGTTGCTGATTTTTACTGTGACTTTTTACCTTTGCATATTTCCTCTATTTTGGTATGCATCTTTCATCAATAAAAAAGAATTGTTTTCCTGAAGTCAAGTGTGGTGGATTGTTGTCTGAGGGTCCAGTTTCCTGCTCTGGGTTGCAACAACTACTGCTAATTTATAACACCTTTTGTACTAATTTTTGGGAAATGCCCAAAAATAATTTCATTGAAGTTATCTTTTTGAAGTGATTTCGAAACATTTTAAAAACCCGGAAGTCCCTTTGCCCTTCCAAAGCTTTCTCCACCATTTTTGTTACGACTCAGGAAGTGAGTTAGAAATTTCCAGCCCTCTAGCTTGCTGGGAGGCTCCTTGCCTCCCAGTCAATCAGCGGAGAAGTTTTGGGGAGTGGAGTGGTTTTGGCACTGGCAGCCATTGCTGTTTATAAAGAGGAGCACATAACTTAGAGGCTCATTCGGAGCTGGGAAGGGAAGGGGGAAGGGGAAAGGAAAAGGGAAAGACAAAGACTAAGGGAAGGGAGGTTGTGTTGAAGGGAGGTTGAAAGAATAGCACAGTGGGCAAGTAAGCAAGCAGAAAGGAAGAAGGGCTGGGAGAACGACTGTGCCAGCCGTGCTTGGCTGCCTGGGCTGTGGGCACAGCTTGCCTTGCCACTTGTGTGTTGTTGCTGTTGAGGTTTGGGTCAGGTGGGCACCGCGAAGGTAGTGTGTATGTGGGAGAGTGGCGTGGGTGGGAGCAACATGGAGGAACCAAAGCACTCACTCCAACATGTTTAAAAGCCAACGTTGTAGCTGGTCTTTTTGGCCTCGGTGTTTTTTTAGTTTGTGTTGCATATTGCCTCAAAAGAACTAGATCTCCCATCAATTCAAGCCACTCTTTGAACACAAACTCTCCTTCCCAAAATAGTGAAATCATCTTCCAAGGCAAAAAGGGCAGGGCTGTTTCGTTTTTTTCTCTCTTTTTTTGCCGTGAGTTGCCTAAGAAGACACTAGAAATCCCATACATTGCGCAATCGTGTCCACCATTAAGGAAGCAATTCGGAAATTTCAGAAATTATGGAAATTTCTGAAATTTTTTGGGGAAAAATCGGAATTCAATTCCGAATCGAACCACCAGTGCCCCCTACATCCGAAACGAACTTTGAGCCATTTTTTACTTTTGGATCAACCAAGCCTAATAGATACTATTGGACTCTGGTGTGGTGCTAGGTGATAAGGTGTCCCCAAGGCTAGAGTGAAACAGCAGCTAGTTTGTCTGGAGTCATGTATCATCAACTTTGATTACCAGTATTTTTAAATAATTTCCTTCACTCCATATGTTTTAATTCTGAACCATTTCACGATTAATAGCCAGAAAGACATAATTGATTGTTTTAAGCAGGGACAAACCAGAAAATGAATAAATAAATCCAATGAAACAGAGAGTTTTCTGTTCGGCTAGATTATGGATTGAGGAAGATCTGCAAAGCACAGAATACACTGTGTGCATAAAGTCCAGCCCTTGATATATTCTAGTAAGTTTGACAAAAAAAAAATCCTTTCTGAAAATATGGAGAATAAAATAACCTGCAGACAGTCCAATTAATTTCAGTTGATTTGATTTATGCCTCACCTTTCCTTTCTCTCTCATCTTCCCTTTATCCATGGCCTCCTGTTAGGCCTCTTTGAACAGAAGTAGTGGGCGAAAAATGATGTATTCGCCTCTCCAGATTTATTCATTGCTTGTGGCAGGACTGGCTCTACCCTTTGACAAAATGAAGCACTTGCCTCAGGAAGCAGATGATAAGGGGCAGCAAGAGGAGTTCTTTCACTGTCTCTCTTGACCCCAAGCCTTTCTCCTTTGTTGAAGGACAAAACCATATATGCCACACGAACAATTCTCTAAACTACCCTGATGCTAAGGTACAAAAGTTCATGTTATACTACAGCTACTTTTCGAAGCAAGATCCAACTGTCGATTCAGTGTTGGGAGGAATACCCATGTTATCTGGGTTGTTGTAGGTTTTTTCGGGCTATATAGCCATGTTCTAGAGGCATTCTCTCCTGACGTTTTGCCTGCATCTATGACAAGCATCCTCAGAGGTAGTGATTGCCATAGATGCTGGCGAAACTTCAGGAGAGAATGCCTCTAGAACATGGCCATATAGCCCAAAAAAACCTACAACAACACAGTGATTCCGGCCATGAATGCCTTCGACAACCATGTTATCATCTGGTGGCACAGTGGGTTAAAACCCTGTGCTGACAGAACTGAAGACCGACGGGTCACAGGTTCAAATCCAGGGAGAGCGCAGATGAGCTCCCTCTTCTCAGAAGAGTTTGACGTGTTCATTTTCTGTAACTTTTTCCAGCTTGTGATCCCACCAGTTCTTTGTGGCAGGCAGATGGTATTTGTGGCTCAAATTCCAATGAATCATCTGAGCAACGGTGTTGTGCCTCTGCTTGTAGTCTCTCTGCGCAATCTTCTTGCAGCAGCTGAGGATGGGATCTATTTTTTCATCTGCTTCCTTGCAGGGTCTACATTTGGGATCGTCGACTTTTCAATTCTGGCTTTGATGGCATTTGTTCTAATGGCTTCTTCTTGGGCTGCCAGGCCCTCCTTTGTCTCCTTTTTCAGAGCTCCATTTGTGAGCCACAGCCGTGTTTTTTCTTTGTCAATTTGGCTCTCAGTTTTTTCCAGGAACTATCCATGGAGAGCCTTCTTTTGCCAGTTTTCACTTCTGCTCTGGACTGTGTTTTTACGGTATTATGCTCTGGACTGTGTTTTTTTATGGTATTATTATTATTATTATTATTATTATTATTATTATTATTATTGCCATCTAGCAGATGGTACAAAGTGACAAAGACAAGGACAAACAGACTGAAGGATCATTTTTATCTTAGAGCTGTGGCTGTGGTTTTGCACTGATGTGGCATTGGGTGCTGTGTGGTGGTGGGAGTGTGGAGGGATGGATGTGTTTGTATTGTCGAAGGCCTTCATGGCCACAAGGACTAGGTTGTTGTAAGTTTTTTGGGCTGTATGGCCATGTTCTAGAAGCATTCTCTCCTGACATTTCACCTGCCATCCTCAGATGTGTTGTTTTGTGTGTGGGGGAAGGCATGTAATTTCGTTGTTCAATAACACAACGACAAATAAAGCTATTCTATTTTATTCAGATTGACAGAGGAAGCCATTGCCATCATTGTCTTCTGCCTATATCATCACTTGAGAAGCCCCTCCCCCTTCTGGCACCAATGGCTGCTCTGGCCAGAGCAAAGACAGAAGGGAGCAGAAGACACTTCCATCTTGTCTTTACTAATAATATAATATAGTATATTGTATATACATCTAATATTTATAATATTATAATGTAATACAATATAATACTAGTAATAATAATTCATCGTTAGTTTCTAAAATCGTAATTAATTCGGATTAAATTACCAATTTCGAGCCATGCAGGAATAGTGGGAGGAGCAATTCCGAACTGAAACAACTTCCCCATTGTTCGGAATTATTTTCGGATCTGGCTTTGCACACCCGGTGATGCAAAGAGGGATGAGGTGGGCATGGCTAAGAACAGCTCTTCCTGAAGACCACTGGGAGAGTGGCCTTCAGGAAGAGCTGTTCACAGCCACACCCACATCGTACCTCTTTGCATCACTGGGTGTGCAAATCCGTTGATGCAAAGAGAGACGAGGTGGGCGCGGCTAAGCACAGCTCTCCTTGGAGGCCAGGCCCCCAGCGACCTCCAAGGAGAGCTGTGCTTAGCCATGCCCACCTTGTCCCTCTTTGCATCGCTGGGCGTGCAAAGCCGCCGATGCAAAGAGGGACGAGGTGGGTATTGCATCCCAGTTCAAGAAACGAGACCATAAGATTAAATCCACCACACTGGACTGTAGGAAAAGCAATCCTTGTTTTTTGATGAAAAATTGGTTACAAAAGAAAGGTAAATGCAGAGTCAAAAAGCCACAGAAAAACACAGCAGTCAGTATTATCTCTGAACTTGAGCAAAATTTCAAGAGCCACAAAACAAGATCCAGGGACCTGTTAGTCTTTTACTAACCATGAACTTGATAAATACAAGCCTCTGGGATTACCGGCCATGAAACACAGGAATTCTGCCAAGGCACAGTCACAGTCCCAAACGTTGCTTGATCTAAAGAGGCACCCGGCAGGAGGCCTCTTAAACCAAAGAAGCTATTCTTTGTAATGCCCCTTGACTTTTCCGTCTGGGCCTCTTTCTCCTGTAAGCGCTGTGACCTTCGTAGAAACCGGGAAATATTTCTGTCTCTAACTATCTGTTCTCTTCGGTCCTCATTAAAAACCCCAGGTGGAGAGATATCATGGCTAGTGATATCACGGCTAACTTCCAAAACATTTTCCTCCAGCTGTTGGGTTTCATTTTCATCCCCGCTGACCTCTGCATCAACAACAGATTCCACACTGTCAGAGTCAGGGAGAGCTTGCTCAGTTGGAAAAACTATCAGAGAATCCGGTTCACACAGATCAGGATCAGACTGAACCCCAACAGTGGGCATGGTTAAGCACATCTCTCCTTGAAGGTTGCTGGGGGTGTGGCCTTCAAGAAGAGTTGTGCTTAGCCACGCCCACCCCATCCCTCTGCATCACAGCTCGCCGTAAGGGAAAGAAGGGAAACTGCGAGATTTTAATGGTTCTGGAGGGAGGGAGGGGCACCTTCCATTAATGAAGCAAACGAAGCAATTCGTATTTCCTGATATTTCCGATATTTTTTTTTAAAAGAAAATTTTGGAAATAATTTCAAAATCGAATCGCCATCCGAAACGAGTTTTGAACCTTTTTTTTTTTTTTTTTTTGGATCACCCAAGCCTAATATGTACACTGCCAGGTATTTCATTCTGGGAAGAATAAAAAAGTATACAAAGAATGACCAACTGGAAATAAAATTGAAACTGAAGCATCACAAAAGCAACAAGAAGCAAATTAATCTGCCGTATAGACATGACCTACGCCCATAATAGCTGCCTTCAATCTATAGGCATTGCTAAGGCTGTGAATAAACCACATGTTTAGCAGGTTGTGTCCTTTTTCATCAATATATCTTGACATTTCTATTTCACAGAAAATGGACTGTATTATACAGCAAGCAATGGGAAGCCAATTTGGGAAGCGACTCACAAGTGCACTGCTATGAAGGGCCCTTGAAACTCCATCTGTTCTGTCATACCTCTGCGATGAAAGGGAAGGGAGTTTGTTACTGACACTGAAGAGAAAGTATATAGACAGAGAAAGGGAAGAAAAGGCTATTGATAAAGCAATGATACCCGATCTGGATTTTTCCATCATTGGGACTGTCATGGTACCCTACAATTACAGAGCATACAGACTGAGGAGAAAACTTCAAGCAGGAGAAGGAAAATCACAAGTGGCTGAAACTGCACTTCTGGTTTTGAAAAACAGTCTAGCCATGTACGAATATCCTCTCGTCTAGGTAAATGATAAATTCCATTTCTGGAGGCTTCTTACTTTTTACTTACTTACTTACTTAGGTACTTCATTGTCCGAGGAAGATTGTCCTCCATGTTCGGTGTCCTGGCGGTGGGTACATAGGTGACTGTGAAACCCTATTCTTGACCTGCATGTTCTCACGTAGTGAGGACATCGGTTTCCTCATGGAAAGCAGTCCCAATTGGGGTTGGCTTGACGTGCCTTCCACTTGGCACATTTTTCCCTTTCACTCTCCATTAGTGCCTCTTCAAATTCTACAGCACTGCTGGTCACAGCTGAACTCCAGCTGGAGCAGTCAAGGGCCAGGGCTTCCCAGTTCTCAGTGTCTATGCCGGAGTTTTTAAGGTTGGCTTTGAGCCCATCTTTCAATCTCTTTTCCTGCCCACCAACATTCCATTTTCCGTTCTTGAGTTCGGAGCAGAACAAATGCATTGGGAGATGGTGGTCGGGCATCCGGACAATGTGGCCAGTCCAGCGGAGTTGATGGCGGAGGACTATCGAGACGGTGGTCGGGCATCCGGACAACATGGCCAGTCCAGCGGAGTTGATGGCGGAGGACTATCCCTTCAGTACTGGTGGTCTTTGCTTCTTCCAGCATGCTGACGTTTGCCTGCTTGTCTTCTCAAGAGATTTGCAGGATTTTACGGGTCCGTAGGTGACTGTGAAACCCTATTCTTGACCTGCACATTCTCCCGCAGTGAAGACATCGGTTTCCACATGGAAGGCGGTCCCAATTGGGGTTGGCTTGATGTGCCTTCCTCTTAGCACGTTTCTCTCTTGTACCCTCCATTCATGCCTCTTGAAGTTCTACAGCACTGCTGGTCACAGCTGACCTCCAGCTAGAGCAATCAAGGGCCAGGACTTTTCAGTGTCTATGCCTGTCCACCGACATTACATTTTCCATTCTTGAGTTTGAAGTAGAGCAACTGTTTTGGGAGATAATGATCACGCATTCGGACAATGTGGCTGGTCCAGTGGAGTTGATAGCAGAGGACCATCAACGTCAAATCTCACAGTTTAAGATCTTCTGGGGAGGCCCTGCTTTCAGCCTCACCTTTAGCACAAACACTCTTGGCGGGGATGAGGGACAGGGCCTTGTTGGTGGTGGCCCCCCGCCTGTGTAACTCGCTCCCCAGTGAAATCAGATCAACAACATCCCTCTTCTCCTTCAGTAGAAAATTAAAAACATGGTTATGGGACCAGGCATTTGGGTAGCTTGCAGATAATTGACAATGACAATGATGATAAGGCTATGGAAAATGGACTATGGATAGGCTTCCGATTGTTTTGTGTTCGCTGAATTCGTTTCTAGATAAGGCTAGACAGCCAGTATTATTGTACTTTTATCATTGTACTTTCTATATTTAAACAAATTTTAAACTAATTTAATGTATTATTCATAGGTAATTGCCGTATGTATTATTTGGTGGCCATTGACCTTGAGTTTTGGAGTTGTAATTCACCTACATAGAGAGTGTCCTGTGGACTCAAATAATGATGGATATGGACCAAACTTGGCAAGAATACTCAGTATGCCCAAATGTGAATCCTGGTGGCGTTTGGAGGAAATAGATCTTGATATTTGGGAGTTGTGGTTGCTGGGATTTATAGTTAACCTACAAAGAGCATTCTGAACCTCAACAACAATAGAATTGGGCCAAATTTCCCACACAGAACCCCCTTGACCAACAGAAAATACTGTGTTTTCTGGTGGTCTTTGGAGACATGTCTGACACCCCCTAATGACCCACCCAGGTGTCCTGACCCCCAGGTTGAGAAACGCTATTCTAGCTGCTCATGTGGTGCCTCATTATGATACCACTGGTAATAACTGGGAGCAGTGCTGGCTACAGCAAGACTGAGATGGCCTAAAGGGGCTGATGCAGTCTTGGCATGTCAGGAAACATGACACACAGGAAACTTGGCACACAGAACTCCCATGACCAACAGAAAATACTGGAAAGGGTTTGGTGGGCATTTACCTTGAGTTTAGGACTTGTAGTTCACCTACACCCTGAGAGCACTGTGGACTCAAAACAATGATGGATCTGGACCAAACTTGGCATGAATATTCCATATACCCAAATATGAACACAGATGGAGTTTAGGGGAAATAGACCCTGACAATTGGGAGTTGTCGTTACTGGGATTTATAGTTCACCTACAATTAAAAGGCATTTTGAACCTCAACAACAACAGAATTGGGGCAAACTTCCCACACAGAACCCCCATGACCAACAGAAAATATTTAAAGCCATCCAGTCCAACCCCCTTCACCAGGGCAAGAAAACGTAAACAAAGCCCTCCTGACAAAGAACCATCCAGCCAAAGATAGATAGATAGATAGATAGATAGATAGATAGATAGATAGATAGAGATAGATAGATAGATAGATAGATAGTAGGCCTGGTTGATCAAGAAAAAATTTGGTTCTAAAATCGATTTGTAATTGGGGTGTTTTTTTGTTTCGATATTTAAAATAATTACAAAATTTTCCAAAAAAAAGTTTCGGTATTTACGAAATTTCGTAAATATTTACAAAACATTTTGTAAAGATGGCGGACCCCCGCGCATGCGTAAAAACACTTCCGAAGCTTCGTTATTGGCGCGGGGGTCGATCCGTTAAGGGTATAACGAATTGATTCGTTAAAATTCTTTTTAGTAGAAGGATGCCTGGTTCTTGTGCCTCTGCAACCACTCAGCGGAAGTGAGGTATAGAGAGTGGGATGGCAACAACCTCCCATCCTGGCCTGGAAGAGAGACCCCATGAAATCAACAGCTTTCTTCTCCTATCCCCTTTGCTTCCATTGTTGGATCTCAGACCAAGTTAGTGTCCCTCCTATGATTGATGGAAACACAGTAATGAGCAGCCAGTTCTGATAGTGGCAGCAGGGTTGGCAGTTGCCTGCTTCTGCTCTTGAGGCAGTGGGTGTGATGCTACTACTCATTCATTCAACTGGAGAGAAATGCTGTGAAATGGCAGGAGGCATGAATTCTCACCATTTCACTAATTCTTGCATGTATCTCCAGTTGTATCCACCCAGTCCCAACCTCACAAATACTCATCTCAGGCGGGCCACGGAGGCAGAGCCGGCGCTGCAGGAATCCCCTCCCCGGCTCCTGCGCTCCGGCTCCGGCTCCTGCGCCCTCCTCCTCCTCCTCCTCCTCCTCCTGGCACTTCCTGCAACACAGCTGGGAGAGAGAGGCGCCTTAAAGAGACAACCGGCCTCCGCGCGCCGGCCAATCGGGAGCCGCGCTCGCGCCCAACAGGCAGGAACAAGGCTTGGCTCCCTAAGGGCGAGCGCGCGCGGGCCGGCCAATCGGGAGCCGCGCTCGCGCCCAACAGGCAGGCGCGGGGCTTGGCTCACTGGGTGCGCGCTCGCGCCGCCCCTTCGCCCCTGCCCGCCCCATTTACGAAACGGGCGAAAGCTCGTTAAAACTGTGGGGGTTGCCGTTTCGATATTTAAAAACCCTTCCGGGTTTGAAAATATGGTTTGTTATCGTTTCGTAAATGCAAAAATTAACGAATGTTTAACGAATTACGAAATTAACGAACGAAACCGCACAGGCCTAATAGATAGATAGATATGATTCACACACGGAATCATGTGGAATGGTTTGGTTTGCCTACTCTGGAACATGCAATATACAATTGTCCTTCTTTCAAAGCTATTATACTATATACTACAGAGAGATATAGTATAATAGATTTGAAAGAAGGACAATTGTATATTACATGATCCAGAGTAGGCAAACCAAACTATTCCACATCAACACTGACAAAGAAACAGCAAGAAATACTGTTTACCCACAAGCATCAAGACATTACATATATTAAAAACCAAAACTTTATTACTTTATTTTTCAGATCACCAAACTGGGCCACAGCAACATGTGGCAAGGGATGGCTAGTTCCTAATAAATAGTATTCGTACTGTCAGGACTGTCTTAACACCAATGTAGCCAATAGCAAATTTGCCTGAGTGTGTCCAGCCACCTCCAAGGTCCTTATAAACTCATTCTGTGTTTGGATTTAGCATGCTAGACTAATTTATGGCTCAACGGTTTCAACGGACCTGCTCAAGATATGAATAATGCTTGATTCATCTCAGTGTGCCGTTCCTTACTAGGAGCCTTTCCTTTAAAACCAGAAAGCTTAACATCTTTAAAACAACAGTTGCTATAGAAAGTTTCAAAAAAAGAAAAGAGAGAGGAGAGGAAGGGGATAACCTTGGCTTGCTAATGTAACTGTCACTTCCCAGAGCTTCCCCTGGCAGTCTTAAGACAAGTGTTGCTTGTACCCACAAGGCAAATAGCAACGTTAAATAGTACCCAGCTGTGGCTCTTTCTTTACTACCATAAGGCAACCAGGCTGGCTGAATTGCATCCACAAAGGGAAAATATTTCAAGTTCTTTTTCCACCATCAGTTTAGGAAATTACAATTTCACCATGTAGTTTTTAATCTGTCGGCGTAGACCCTATGAAACGACAAGGGAGGATGATTTAGTTTTACGATAGCACAGCACTTCGATGACCATTTTATGCTGCTGTAAAAAACAGAATTTGAAGTATTGGCATACTTTGGACTTCATTCTACATTCAAGGTCCTTATTTCTTGCAAGAAAGTTTGACAATAAAGGCTTAAGAGTGTGGCTCTTTTTATGGGGAGCCCTCTTTAAATAACTCCAGGGAGGGTAAAGTGGCATCCGTCGCACATTACATCGGCACTCAATTTAAGATCTACATAGTCACAACAGTCAACATAAACCCTTCTCTTCCCATTTCAGTTCATAAGTTTGCCGGCTCATTCTTTAACATCTCTCTATATATAAATGCTCTGTGCTAGGGCTGGGCGGTTTCATTTCGTAATTTCGTAATTCGTTAAAAATTCGTTATTTTTTTTGATAACGAAGTGATATTGAACCATTCAGGAGCAACTAAAAAACTAAACGAATTTTTCCAATTCATTTCGTAATTGTTTCGGAATTGATTCGTTATTGATTCGTTACTGATTTGTTTTTGATTCGTAAATGTTTCGTTATTATTTCCGCATGTCTGGGGCAAGTTTTAGGGTTGCTGTTTGTTTTCTCAGTGAAAAAAAATATAATTATCACACCAACAGTCAACAACAGAGGGAGAGGGAAGCTTCAGAAGTTTTTTTAGCGTATTGCGCGATCGCGGCCGCCATTAACGAATTGATTCGTAATCGACTCGTAATTGTTCCGTAATTGGGTTTTTGATTTCCGAAATTTCGTAAATATCGAACTTTTTTTAAGGAAAATTTCGGAATTCTTTTAAATAACGAAATGCAAAAAACCCCTAAAAACGAATCGAGTTTAGAAACAAATTTTTCCGTGTTTGGACAGCCCTACTCTGTGCATAAATGAGTACCTTAAAAAGAACCAATGAACGAAATCACACCAAATTTGGCAACAAAACGTCTCACAGTACAAGGAGTGACCATCACTCAAACAATTATGATTTTGTCATTTGGGAGTTGTAGTTGCTGGGATTTATAGTTCACCTACAATCAAAGAGCAGTCTGAACTCCATCAACAATGGAATTGAACCAAACTTGACACACAGAACTCTCATGACCAACAGAAAATACTGGAAGTGTTTGGTGGGCATTGACTTGAGTTTGGGAGTTGTAGTTCACCTACATCCAGAGAACACTGTGGACTCAAACAACGATGGATCTGGACCAAACACATACATATTATATTATATTATTAGCATAGTACAATATCAGTATTATATATTACTGTATTGTACTAAACCATCTATATATATATAAATGCTCTGTGCATAATGAGTACCTTAAAAACAAAAGAACCAATGAACGAAATCACACCAAATTTGGCAACAAAACAACACAAGGAGTGAACATCTTATGATTTTGTCACTTGGGAATTGTAGTTGCTGGGATTTTTAGTTCACCTACAATCATAGAGCATTCTGAACTCCATCAACGATGGAATTGAACCAAACTTGGCACACAGAACTCCCATGACCAACAGAACTGCCATGACCAACAGAAAATACTGGAAGGGTTTGGTGGCATTGACCTTGAGTTTGGGAGTTGTAGTTCACCTACATCCAGAGAGAACTGTGGATTCAAACAACGATGGATCTGGACCAAACTTGGCACAAACACTCAATATGCCAAAATATGAACACAGATGGAGTTTGGGGAAAATAGATCTTGACATTTGCAAGTTGTAGTTACTGGGATTTATAGTTCACCTGCAATCAGCATTCTTAACCCCACCAATGACAGAATTGGGGGAAACTTCCCACACAGAACCTCCATGACCAACATCCAGTCCTACTCCCTTCACCAGGGCAAGAAAATGTAATCAAAGCCCTCCTGACAAAGAGCCATCCAGCCATAGATATAGATAGATATGATTCACACACACACAGAGATAGTATCATAGATGTGAAAGGAACCCCTAAAGAAGGACAATTATATGTTGCATGTTCCAGAGTAGGCAAACCAGACACTCTCCACATCAACACTGACAAAGAAACAGCAAGAAGTACTGTTTACCCACAAGCATAAAGAAATTACATATATTAGAAACCAACACTTCCTCATTACTTTATTTTCCAGATCACCAGACTGGGCCACAGCAATGCGTGGCAGTAGGGCAGCTAGTTATATCTAAACCTACAGAAGCACAAGATAGAAACAGAGGCAAATAAAGAGATTTATTCCCTGCCACTTGAAAATTGCACACTGAAGGAAATTCTGTTTCTCCTTCACGTGGTTCAGTGTTTACCTTCATAAGAGCTGCCTGAATATGGGATTTTGGACCAGACTAGACACAAATCCTTTATTTGATGACAACAGAAAGCCAAGGAAGCAACCCATTAATTTTTTTTTCTGTGTCAGGAGTGACTTGAGAAACTGCAAGTCGCTTCTGGTGTGAGGGAATTGGCTGTCTGCAAGGACATTGCACAGGGGAAGCTGGAGCTGACAGAGGGAGCTCAACCTGCTCTTCCCAGATTTGAACTGCTGAACTGTCAGTCAGCAGTCCGCAGTCCAGCCGGTACAAGGGTATAACCCAGTGTTTCTCAACCTGGGGGTCGGGACCCCTGGGGGGGTCGCCGAAGACCATCAGAAAACACAGTATTTTCTCTTGGTCATCTGGGTCCAATTCTATTATTGGTGGGGTCCAGAATGCTCTTTGATTGTAGGTGAACTATAAATCCCAGCAAGTATAACTCCCAAATGCCAAGGTCTATTTTCCCCAAACTCCACTAGTGTTCACATTTGGGCATACTGAATATTTGTGCCAAATTTGGTCCTGATCCATCATTGTTTGAGTCCACAGATGTAGATGAACTACAACTCCCAAACTCAAGATCCATGCCCACCTAACCATGCTAGTGTTTTCTGATGGTCATGGGAGTTCTGTGTGCCAAGATTGGTTCAGTTCCATCATTGGTGGAGATCAGAACGCTCTTTGATTGTAGATGAACTATAAATCCCAGCAAGTACAACTCTCAAATGATAAAACCAGTCCCTCCCCCCAACCCCACTAGTATTCAAATTTGGGCCTAATGGGTATTTGTGCCAAACTTGGTCCAGTGAATGAAAATACATCTTGCATATCAGATATTTACATTACAATTCATAACAGTAGCAAAATTACATTTATGAAGTAACAATGAAACTAATTTTATGGTTAGGGGTCACCACAACATGAGGAACTGTATTAAGGGGTCGCAGCATTAGGAAGGTTGAGAAACACTGTCTTAGGGTAAAGAAGTTCCTCCAAACATTTGGTGGCATTCCTTTGCTTGTTCTTTGAATCAGTTATTTCATGGGTTGAAGCCTCCAGTGGCACAATGGGTTAAACCATTGTTTCTCAACCTTTCTAATGCTGTGACCCCTCTTAAGACAGTTCCTCATGTTGTCGTGACCCTCAACCATAAAATTATTTTCGTTGCTACTTCGTAACAGTAATTTTGCTACTGTTATGAATCAGCATGTAAATGTCTAATATGCAGGATGAATTTCCATTCACTGGACCAAATTTGGCACACATACCCAATGCACTCAAATTTGAATACTGGTGGGGTTGGGGAGCGGTATTGATTTTGTCATTTGGGGGTTTTAGTTGCTAGGATTTATTGTTAACCTACAATCAAAGAGCATTTGAACTCCACCAATGATGGAAATGAACCAAACTCGACACAAAGAACTCCCATGACCAACAGCAAATACTGCAAGGGTTTGATGAGCATTGAGCATGACTTTTGGAGTTGTAGTTCACCTACATCCAGAGAGCACTGTGGATTCAAACACTGATAGATCCAAACCAAACTTGGCACCAATACTCAATATGCCCAAATGTGAACACAGGTAATGTTTGGGGAAAATAGCCCTTGACATTTGGGAGTTGTAGTTGCTGGGAGTTACAGTTCATCTACAATCAAAGAGCATTCTGAACCCCACCTATTTGTTGGGAATTAGCCTGTGTTTGTGTTTCAGGATCCTGATGAGGGAAATGATGAGAGAAATGATGGTGCCGAGGCTGAGGTATACGATGGAGATTATTTGGTCAATGATTTTCAGGCAGACAATGACAAAGAGGCCCCAGTGCAAAGCGCAGTTTCTCATGAGAATATCCCTGCTGGGCCTAGCAGTGATGGTTCACTCCCTCTCCCTGTGAGCTCTCAAGATTTGGGTTTGGAAAACAATCTGACACCTGGGAATTTTAATGAGCAGCCAGATAGGGAGTTGAAAAATAGGTGGCTGGAGATCAGCCAGGATCGACAGCAAACTCAGTGTTTACATCGCTCTGAAAGGCTTCATCTGATAAGGGGCAATTGTGGGGGAAAGCAAAACCAATTTCTGGGTTTTGGGATATAAAGTTTGCTTCAAGGGAAAACCTGTTAGATCAGGCATCATTTGGAAATCAAGTTCATGTGCCATGGAAATCCTGTTCAAGGGGTCTTGTTCCTGTGGAGGTTTTTAGCCTTTTGGATTGTCTTTGCATACTGTTGATTCCTGTCTGGATAAACACTGTCTTGGATTGCTTTTATATCTTGTGTGGACATTGCTTTGTGTTACTGCCTTTTATGGACTTATTACTTTTTGGAACCTTCTTATTTTCTTACAAGCATTTATTTCTTCTGGCTATTTACTAAGCTTCAATAAAAGAAGATTGGTTTCTTCACTCTTCGTGTGGTGTGTCTTAAAGTTAGAGAGCTTTTTCCTGACCTGGAGTGCAACACTATTCTAGAATTGGGCCAAGCTTCCCACACAGAACCCCCATGCCTTGAAGGTACTCACTGCCACGAGCCTCCCTCCAGCCTCGTGTGCTCTCCCTTGCCCACACCATGCTGCCATTTGCTGACCACGCCTGCTCTCCCCTCCCCACTTGGAGTCTCAGAAACAGCCCTCCCCTTGGCTGAGAGTACAGCTAATCACAGCAGGAGGAGGACTTTTGGTGGGATAATTTGCCGTCTGTTTCCAAAAAGGAAGATAAGGACAGTCAGAGAGATCTTCAGTCTTTTCTGCCAAAGGGGTTCCTTAGACCATCTATATAAATAAAAATGTGATGTTCGTTTGTGGGATTAGCATAACTCAAAAACCACTGGATGAATTGACACCAAATTTGGACACAAGACACCTATCAGGCCAATGAGTGTCCATCACTCATAAAAACACAACAAAAGGGACTTAAAAGCCAAAAAAAACCCCGAATAAATTACAACGCAAGTGAAAAACCACATATATACAAACACACATATGCACACACAAAACACATACACAGAAAGGGGGAAGGAATGAGGGAGGGAGGGAGGGAGGAGAGAAGGAGGGAAAGAAAGAAGGGTAGAGAAGGAAGGAGGGAGGGAGGGAAAGAAAGAAGGAAAGAAGGAGGGAAGGAGAAAAAAAGAAAGAAAGAAATATAGAGAAGGAAGGAGAGAAGGAGGGAGAGAAAGAGGGAAAGAAGGAGGGAAGGAAAGAAAGAAGGCTAGAGAAGGAAGGAGAGAAGAGGGAGAAAAGAGTGAAAGAAGGAGGAAGGAGAAGAAGAAGAAAGGAAGAAGGGAGAAGGAAGGAGAGAAGGAAGAAAGGAGAGAGAAGGAGAGAAGGAAATAAAAAAGTGAAAGAGGGAAGGAAGGAGAGAAGGAATGAAAAAGAGAAAGAGGGATGGAAGGAATGAAAGAGACAAGGATGGATGAAATCAAAGAGCAAAGGAAGCGAGAAAAGAAACAGGTAGAGAAGAAGAGAAAGAAAAAGAGGGAAGGAAAGAAGGAGGGAAGGAAGGAGTGAAAGAAAGAAGGAGGAGAAAGAGGGAGGGAAGGTTGGCCACAGCAACGCGTGGCGGGTACAGCTAGTGAGAAATATATATTTTCTGAAGATATTTGGTGACCCATCTGAAACCCCATTGTGACCCTCCCCCAGGGGTCCTGACCCCCAGTTTGAGAAACACTTCTTTACAGGGATTCCAGCAACCTGCAACTGATTATTTAATAGCTGCGATTGTGCTTAATTATTTGCAATCTAAGGCATTGCAAACTGGACAGTATGTCAAAGCTAAGGTGAAAATCCTCTCCAGAGTTCCTTCCAGGGGTCTTGAAAACATGCCAAGCTTTATTCAGCTTCAGGTGTCTCAAAGTTCATGCCAGGAAACATTTCTTCCCCTGCCAAAATGCATTAGAGTGGGTGATTACCATGGCCCTAAGAACAATTGCTTCAACTACAGTCGTTTCTTCATTCACTTTAATTATTGAAGTCAACAAGGCTAATCTGATTTGTGGGAATAATTGAGGTCACTATGCAGAGAGGAAAAAGAGAAAGCCAGGGTATTAAATGTAAATGAAATTATAATTGTCATTTTGACCGATAAGCAGAGAGCATTACCAAAACACACACAAAAGCCTCTAGAGCCAACCTATCTCCAAATGTTTAGAGAGTTTGATTCCTTTTTTTTTTCAAGCATAAAGCATGACAACATCTCAAGCCTGAATTAGGTTATCCTTTCCGTAATTAAGATGGTTTTAAGATAGCCATGGCAAACCATTGTGATAGTATTTTATAGTGGCTCTCGCTGTATCACTGCTATAACAGGACTGGGAACTATATCGCTACAAACTTGGGTACCCTCTTTGCCTGGATTATTTGAAAAAGTCATTTTAATTGTACAAAATGCATAAAGTTGTGGATGAACTACAACTCCCATCATGCCAGGTTAACATCAGAAAACTTCATCAGTACTTGAAATTTGTTATGTTGGGCAAGTTTGCTCTAGATGTATCATCCTTGGACCGTTTTATTTTTTTATTTCTCGTGTCAGGGCAGCCAGTCAAATATATTACATTTCTAACACAACAAAGCAAACAAACAGAGAAAATACAAAATTTGTGAGTTTGGTAGTTGATTAAATGTCCTTTGACCAGTATCTGGCCACTTGGAGTGCTTCTGGTGTTGTTGCAAGAAGGTCCTCCATTGTGCATGTAGCAGGGCTCAAGTTGCATTGCAGCAGGTGGTCTGTGGCTTGCTCTTCTCCGCACTCACATGTCGAGGATTCCACTTTATAGACCCATTTCTGAAGGTTGGCTCTGCATCTCGTGGTGCCAGAGCGCAGTCTGTTCAGCGCCTTCCAAGTCGCCCAGTCCTCTGTGTGCCCGGGGGGGAGTCTCTCATTTGGTATCAGCCATTGGTTGAGGTTCTGGGTTTGAGCCTGCCACTTTTGGACTCTCGCTTGCTGAGGTGTTCCAGTGAGTGTCTCTGTAGATCTTAGAAAACTATTGTCTTGATTTAAGTCGTTGACGTGCTGGCTGATACCCAAACAGGGGTGAGCTGGAGATGTCTCTGCCTTGGTCCTTTCACTATTGGCTGCTACTTCCCGGCGGATGTCAGGTGGTGCGATATCGGCTAAGCAGTGTAATTTCTCCAGTGGTGTAGGGCACAGACACCCCATGATAATGCATCATGTCTCATTAAGAGCCACATCCACTGTTTTAGTGTGGTGAGATGTGTTCCACACTGGGCATGCATACTCAGCAGCAGAGTAGCATAGCGCAAGGGCAGATGTCTTCACTGTGTCTGGTTGTGATCCCCAGGTTGTGCCAGTCAGCTTTCGTATGAGATTGTTTCTAGCACCCACTTTTTGCTTGATATTCAGGCAGTGCTTCTTGTAGGTAAGAGCACGGTCCAGAGTGACTCCCAGGTATTTGGGTGCGCTGCAATGCTCCAGTGGGATTCCTTCCCAGGTGATCTTCAGAGCTCGGGATGCTTGTCTGTTCTTGAGATGAAAGGCACATGTCTGTGTTTTAGATGGGTTAGGGATCAGCTGGTTTTCCCTGTAATAGGCAGTAAGAGCACCTAGAGCTTCGGAGAGCTTCTGTTCTACCATCTCAAAGCTCCCTGCTTGAGCAGTAATGGCAGGTCATCAGCATAGATGAAACTCTCTGTCTCTTCTGGCAGTGGCTGGTCATTTGTGTAGATTTTGAACATGGATGGAGCAAGTACACTCCCCTGAGGTAGGCCGTTCTTCTGTTTCTACCATCTGCTTCTCTGGTCCTGGAACTCAACAAAAAAGCTCCTGTTTTGTAGCAGGTTTCCTATGAGGCGGGTGAGGTGGTAGTCCTTTGTGATATTATACATTTTTCTCAGGAGGAGGCGGTGGTTCACAGTATCATAGGCTGCTGACAGGTCTATGAAGACAGCTCCTGTGATCTGCTGCCTTTCAAAGCCATCTTCTATGTGCTGAGTCAGGTTCAGCACTTGCGATGTGCAGCTTTTGCCTTTTCTGAAGCCAGCTTGCTGTGGGATCAGACGTGGGTCTATTTTTTCCATAATTCTATGCAAAATAAGTCTCTCCAGAACTTTGTAGAGGTGGCACAACAGGGAGAAAGGTGGTATACAAATACAGTAAACAAGTAAATAACATGAACTCATGTATCATGTATAGCAATGGATTTACATTTTTCATAGCACTAATTTCAGTAGTACCCATTCATACATTCAACTACTAGTCCTTGTTTGCAACCACTAAACAAATGTTGAGCCCTCAGGAATATATATATTTAGTATAATGGCTGCTCATCCAGTCTAAAATTCTTTCAGAAAAGGGTTTCAGATTACTTCAAGCTGGTGGCCACTTCTTTCCGTGCAGCAAGTATTCTTTTCAGGAACCGATCTCTAATGGTAAAAGAGAAACTCAAAAATCAAAGCGAATTTGGGGAGGAGAGATGGACTCATCAATATTTGCACTGACAGATTGCTGTTTTGCCGAAATCCTTCTGGGACTATGCTTCTAGTCGAGAGCGTGTCGGCAGCAGATGCACACACAGCTGCAATAGCCCACTGGAACATTGAAACCAGTCACAATTTGCAAGGTAGAAATTTAGAAAACACTTAAGGGACTGGTTTGAGAGGTCTCTGTTTACATTGTACTCAGGGCCGTAGCCAGAAAAAAAATTCGGGAGGGGTTGAAATTTTCGGGGGGGGGGTTGAAAATTTCGCGGGGGTGTTGAAACCTGTCTCCTAGCTCACGCTGAAGCAAAGAGCATAGCAGGGGGCAGAGCAGCCTTCAATAGCCTGCAGCTCCGCCCCTGTCAACCACCTCCACCAAGTCTGGCCTCCTAAATGAGAGCATTCAACACCCCCCCCCCCAACTTGGTTGCTTCACTACTGTTCTGTCGCGCGCTGGGCCTGTAAATAATTGTCTTTAGAACAGGATGTGCAACCTTTGCCCAGCGGGAAGCCAGGGGGCCTAAAGAGAAGTTCTCAGAGGTTTCCACCACAAACAGTCTTTAGATGGCTTGAGAAGTACAACAAAGTCTTTTATTAATGAACAATCAAACAGAAACTTCTCTTGTCTTCAGTAAAGTTAAGCAAATGATTCCAAGCTTTTAGTCAACTGGTGAATTCCTAATCTTGCCCACAAAGGACAGGCAACTGTCTTCAATAACTTCTTCTTTAAAGGAAAATCCCCTTTTTAACTTCTCCCAGGCTGACTGTAATCTAACCCTTACTGATGTGGGCTCCACTACCGGGTCAAACTGCGTCTTGAACGCCGAGTGGACCTACCAGCAAGGCAGTAGATGTTCTCCAGCTGGAGGTCTTTGGTCTTTAGGGCTGTTTTCCTGGAAATTCTTTGGAGACTCTTAAGACCTTTCTCCCCCGGAAATCTTAAAGGTTGAAGCTTTTGTACAGGGGAAGCTTGCACACGTCCTGTACATTAGCTTTCCTTGCTGAGACTAACTAAAAATGGCTCACTTCCCTTCCCAATTGCCCTGAGCAAGGGGCGGGACCAAAACTTAACAATGATGGACAGGTGACTTGCCCTATGACTGCAACCAAAGAAGCCACCTATCTGCAGAGTCCCTGAAACCTAGGACTGCAAGCAAACATTTAATACAAAGCAAATAAAGTTGGAGCTCCTGGTACAGCTGTACCAGAACAACTACATCGGCTATTGCTGCAAGTAATGACAGTGTGAATAAATTGCCAATATTTGCTTGAGATAGTGCTTGCAATTCTGGAGGGACTCTTGATTTTTTGCATCTCATAGACTTAGCATGGGGATTTGGTTAACCAGTTAAAATTCATGAGTAAACCAGTTTTTTTAAAAAAATCTGAAACATTTCGGGGGGGGGGGGGTTGAACCCCTAACCCCCCCCCCCCCTCGCTATGGGCCTGATTGTACTTATATTAAACTTCAAAGAAATGAGAACAGATGCCCTTTCCTGATGATCACAACCCATGGCAGAAAAGAAAGCAAGGAGTTAAATGTTGTCACTGAGAAATGTGCTGGGCTACATGATCATTTGGGGGCCATTGCTTTAAATCAAGAATTGACAATGAGGATTTTAGAAAAACTAACAGGAATGACCATCCCAGTGTGTTTCTGCATGGCAATGGGTTGGACTGGATGGCCCTTGGGGTCTCTTCTAACTTGATGATTCTATGGTGTGAGTTGGGTATCTCTTATCTAAAATGATTGGGACCAAAGGTGTTTGGGATTTTTGATTTTTTTTCAGATTTTTGAATCCTTACACTATTTATTTATTTATTTATTTATTTATTTATTTATGACATTTATATTCCGCCCTTCTCACTCTGAAGGGGACTCAGAGTGGCTAACAAGTTATATGTATACACAATCTATATAAACAAAAATGTAATGTTCGTTTGTGGGATTAACAGAACTCAAAAACCACTGGGAGAACGGACACCAAATTTGGACACAAGACACCTAACAACTCAATGTATGTCCTTCACTCATAAAAACACTGAAAAACATAGCAAAAGGTACTTAAAAAAACCCACAAGCTAAATGATGAAAAGCTACATGACAATACAGAAAAAAAGGAAGAAAGAAGGAGGGAAAGAAAGAAGGAAAGGGAGAAGGAAGCATGGAAGCAAAGAGAGAAGGAAGGAAAGAGGTGGAGAAGGAAGAAAGAAGAGAAAGAGGGAGGGAAAGAAAAAGGGGGAAGGAAGGAAAGTTAGAGAAGGAAGGAAGGAGACAAGGAAAGAAAAAAGGGAAAGAAGGAAGGAAAGAGGGAGCGAAGGAAGGGGGGAAGATGTAGAGAAAGAGAGAGGGAAGGAAAGAAGAAAAGAGAGAAGGAAGAAAAGAGACAGAAGAAGGGAAAGAAAAAGGAGGAAGGAAGGAAGAAGAGAAGGAAAGACGGAAAGGAAGGAAGGAAAGAGGGAGCGAAGGGAGGAGGGAAAGAAGAAGAGAAAGAGGGAAGGTTGGCCACAGCAATGCGTGGCGGGTACAGCTAGTCTATATAAATAAAAATGTCATATTCATTTGTGGGATTAACATAACTCAAAAACCACTGGATGAATTGCCGCCAAATTTGGCCACAAGACACCTACTAACCCAAGGAGTGTCCATCACTCAAAAAAAAATTGATTTTGTTATTTGGGAATTGTAGTTGCTGGGATTTATAGTTTACTTACAATCAAAGAGCATTCTGAACTCCACCAGTGATGGAATTGAACCAAACATGGCATACAGGACTCCCACAACGAATGGAAAACACTAGAAGGGTTTGATGGGCATTGACCTTGAGTTTGGGAGTTGTAGTTTACCTACATCCAGAGAGCACTGTGGCCTCAAACAGTGATGGATCTGCACCAAACTTGGCACAAATATTCCATATGCCCAAATATGAACACAGGAGTTTGGGGAAAATAGACCTTGACATTTGGGAGTTGTAGTTACTGAGATTTATAGGTCACCTACAATCAAAGAGCATGCTGAGCCCCACCAACGACAGAACTGGGGCAAACTTCCCACACAGAAGCCCCATACTTAAGGCCATCCAGTCCAGGTCCCTACACCAGGGCAAGGAAACATAATCAAAGCCCTCCTGACAAAGAGCCATCCAGCCATAGATATAGATAGATAGATATGATTCATACACAGAGAGAGATAGTATCATAGATTTGAAAGGGTCAATTAAATGTTGCATATTCCAGAGATGGCAAACCAGACAATCTCCACATCAACACTGACAAAGAAAGAGCAAGAAATACTGTTTACCCACAAGCATAAAGAAATTACATATATTTAAAACCAACACTTTCTCGTGACTTTATTTTCCAGATCACCAGATTGGGCCACAGCAACGCCTGGCAGGGGACAGCTAGTTATCTATATAAATCAAAATGTAATGTTCATTTGTGGGATTAACAGAACTCAAAAACCGCTGGACGAATTGGCACCAAATTAGCATAGGACAATATTAGTATTATATATTACTATGAAATGGCAGGGAGAAGGTTTGAGGAAAAGAGACAAAGAGAGATCCTGAGAACTGAAAAGCACAGCTTTATTCTCGGTTGGTGCCAACCGGATATGGACCCTCCTGGTAAGCCAGGAAAGAAGGGTTCAGAACAAAGGAAATCCTTGGTTTATACACCTTTTAAAATAATTATGCATGCATCATACAGACATCACAATGTGCGTCACAAAATTCTACTTTTACATTGACTTCAATAGCATATTTTCAAACTCAACACCTTGTCAATCTTCATTAGCATCCCTATCTGAAGAGTTGCTATTAATGCCAGAATGTCTACTGGACCTGATAGCAAGAGTCTCCATCCATCCTAAGATAAGGTCTTCCTGAAACCTCTTAATGGCCACCTCATTAGTCTTACGATAAGATGCCTGGTACCGAGATGGGGCCTCTTAAAATATGCCAGGCTTCTAGACATTCCTTTTCCTAGATGCTGGCCTCTCTACTTTTGCAGCTTTTAAGAAGTCATAGAATCATAGAATCATAGAATCAAAGAGTTGGAAGAGACCTCATGGGCCATCCAGTCCAACTCCCTGCCAAGAAGCAGGAATATTGCATTCAAATTACCCCTGACAAATGGCCATCCAGCCTCTGCTTAAAAGCTTCCAAAGAAGGAGCCTCCACCACACTCCGGGGCAGAGAGTTCCACTGCTGAACGGCTCTCACAGTCAGGAAGTTCTTCCTCATGTTCAGAAGTCAAGTGAAGTGAAGGCCATGCATACATAAATTTCTCTTATATATTTTATAACTCCTATTTCTAATATGGTTACATCATATATATATTTTCCAATATGTGAATTATGTATTTTCATCAAGCCTTCATCAACTATATTGTAGTATGAACCCCCGGTGGCGCAGTGGGTTAAACCCCTGTGCCGGCAGGACTGAAGACAGGCAGGTCACAGGTTCAAATCCGGGGAGAGGTGGATGAGCTCCTTCTATAAGCTCCAGCTCCTCATGCGGGGACACGAGAGAAGCCTCCCATGAGGGTGACAAAAACATCAAATCATCCAGGTGTCCCCTGGGCAACGTCCTTGCAGGCAGCCAATTCTCTCACACCAGGTCACTCCTGACACGACAAAAAATTTTTTTACTATACCACTATACTGCAATATTATTAGTAATATTACCTGTAATATAAAATATGTAATTATTATATTATTATAACGTGTTCTTATCAGCATATACATACATAATGAGATATCTTGGAAATGGGACAAAGTCAAAGCAAATAACTCAACTAAAGGGAGCTATCATCTGATGGACGAAGTCCTTACATTCTTCTCTATTAGGATCTTAAGTTCATAGAAGCTAAATTTTGGAAGATGGAGGAAGAGGCTGCATCATTTCAGCTTTTACATATTTGTTGTTGTTCATTCGTTCAATCGTCTCCGACTCTTCGTGACCTCATGGACCAGCCCACGCCAGAGCTCCCTGTCGGCCGTCACCACCCCAAGCTCCTTCAAGGTCAGTCCAGTCACTTCAAGGATGCCATCCATCCATCTTGCCCTTGGTCGGCCCCTCTTCCTTTTGCCTTCCACCTTCCCCAGCATCATTGTCTTCTCTAGGCTTTGCTGTCTCCTCATGATGTGGCCAAAGTACTTCAACTTTGTCTCTAGTACCCTTCCCTCCAGTGAGCAGTCGGGCTTTATTTCCTGGAGGATGGACTGGTTGGATCTTCTCGCAGTCCAAGGCTCTCTCAGAACTTTCCTCCAACACCACAGCTCAAAAGCATCTCTCTTCCTTCGCTCAGCCTTCCTGAAGGTCCAGCTCTCACATCTGTAGGTTACTACACGGAATACCATGGCTTTGACTAGGCAATGGATCTTTGTGGCCAGTGTGATGTCTCTACTCTTTACTATTTTATCGAGACTGGACATTGCTCTCCTCCCAAGAAGGAAGCGTCTTCTGATTTCCTGGCCACAGTCTGCATCTGCAGTCATCTTTGCACCTAGAAATACAAAGTCTGTCACGGCCTCCACATTTTCTCCCTCTATTTTCCAGTTGTCAATCATTCTTGTTGCCATAATCTTGGTTTTTTTATGTTTAGCTGCAACCCAGCTTTTGCGCTTTCTCCTTTCACCTTGATTAGAAGGCTCCTCAGCTCCTCCTCGCTTTCGGCCATCAGAGTGGTGTCATCTGCATATCTGAGGTTGTTAATGTTTCTTCCAGCAATTTCCACCCCAGTTTTGCATTCCTCAATCCCCGCACATCCTCGCATGATGTGTTCTGCATACAAGTTAAAAAGGTTGGGTGAGAGTATGCAGCCTTGCCGTACGACTTTCCCAATCTTGAACCAGTCTTTTACATATACCTAGGTTATTAAGCAGACATGCTTTGACAAAGCTGGAGAATCCCTGACAGACATAATTCACATTTTGAAAAAGGTCATTCTAAACTTTAGGATGGATGATTTGAACAAGAATGACAGTCCTTGCTGTTCCTTCCATGTGTGCCAAGGTTTTAGCTCGCAATAGATAAGAATTATAGCTTTGATGAGCATAAAAATGGTGGGTCAAATTTAGATGATCCTGGGTTAATTTCCATTTAGAGTTTCAGGGAATAGTATTGGGAAGCACCGATGTGTGTTGTTGTTGTTGTTGATGATGATGATGATGATGCTTAATTTATATACCGCTCTATTTCCCCAAGGGGACTGAGGATGGTTTCCAACATATAAAGCAAAACATTCAATTGCCAAAAAGCAAAACCATACAGACAAATAAAATTAAAGTAAACATCATCTATATCTATATAAAAATGCTCTGTGCATAATGAGCTCCTTAAAAACAAAAGAACCAATGAACAAAATCACACCAAATTTAGCAACAAAACATCTCACAATACAAGGAGTGACCATCACTCAAAAAATTATGATTTTGTCATTTGGGAGTTGTAGCTGCTGGGATTTATAGTTCACCTATAATCAAAGCTCATTCTGAACTCCACCAACAATGGAATTGAACCAAACTTGCCACACAGGACTCCCCTGACCAACAGAAAACACTAGAAGGGTTTGGTGGGCATTGACCTTGGGTTTTGGAGTTGTAGTTCACCTACATCTAGAGAGCACTGTGGACTCAAACAATGATGGATCTGGACCAAACTTGGCATGAATACTCAATATGCCCAAATATAAACACAGATGGAGTTTGGGGAACATAGACCTTGACATTTGGGAGTTGTAGTTACTGGGATATATAGTTCACCTATAATCAAGGAGCATTCTGAACCCCACCAATGACAGAAATGGGGCAAACTTCCCACACAGAACCCTCATGGCCAAGAGAAAATACTGTGTTTTCTGGTGGTCTTTGGCGACCCTTCTGACATCTCCTTGCAACCCCCCCCCCACAGGGGTCCCAAACCCCAGGTTGAGAAATGCTACCTTAAGGCCATCCAGTCCAACTCCCTTCACCAGAGCAAGCAAACATAAAGCCCTCCTGACATAGAGCCACCCAGCCATAGATATAGATAAATATTAGGGCTGGGCGGTTTCGTTCATTAATTTCATAATTCGTTATTAATTCGTTTTTTTTATAACGAAGCGATATTGAACCATTCAGGAGCAACTAAAAATCGAAACGAATGTTTCAATTCGTTTCGTAATTGTTTCGTAATTGTTTCAAAATCATTTCGAAATCGTTTCGTTATTATTTCCGCATGTCTGGTGCAAGTTTTATAGTTGTTGTTTGTTTTATCAGTGAAAAAAATATATAATTATCACACCAACAGTCAACAACAGAGGGAGAGGGAAGCTTCAGAAGTTCCCCCTGTCCCATTTGGAGGTTTTTTTAGCGTATTGCGCGGTCGCGTCCGCCATTAACGAATTGATTTGTAATTGTTTCGTAATTGTTTCGTAATTTTCGAAATTTCGTAAATTTTGAACTTTTTTAAAGAAAATTTTCGGAATTCTTTTAAAAATTGAAACGCAAAAACCCCCTAAAAACGAATCGAGTTTAGAAACAAATTTTTCCATGGTTGCCCAGCCCTAATAAATATATATGATTCACACACACACACATGTTTATGACAGATATAGTACCATAGATTTGAACGGGACCCCTAAAGAAGGACAATGATATGTTCCATCTTCCAGAATAGTCAAACCAGACAAAAATTCTCTGTTCATTTTGAGTGACATCATAACTCAAAATCCACTGGAGGAATTACCACTAAATTTGGCCACAAGTCACCTACTAACCCAAGGAGTGACCATCACTCAAAAATTTTGCATTTGGGAGTTGTAGTTGCTAGGATTTATAGTTCACCTACAATCAAAGAGCATTCTGAACTCCACCAACGATGGAATTGAACCAAACTTGGCACACAGAACTTCCAACTGAAAATACTGGAAGGGTTTGGTGGGCAGTGACCTTGAATTTTAAAATTGTAGTTCACCTCCATCCAGAGAACACTGTGGACTCAAACTATGATGGATCTGGACCAAACTTGACAGGAATACTCAATATGCCCAAAGGTGAACACACTTGGAGTTTGAGGAAAATAGACCTTGACATTTGGGAGTTGTAGTTACTAGGATGTATAGTTCACCTACAATCAAAGAGCATTCTAAACCCTACCAACGATGGAATTGGGCCAAACATCCCACACAGAACTCCCATGAACAACAGAAAATTCTGTGTTTTCTGATGGCCTTTGGTGACCCCTCCCCCAGGGTCTTGAAAGGGACCCCTAAAGTAGGATAATTCTATGTTGCATGTTCCAGAATAGGCAAACCAGACAATCTTCACATTAACAGTGGCAAAGAAACAGCAAGAAATACTGTTTACCCCAGTGATAGGCAACCATTTGAGCTTGGTGCGTCAAAATTTGCCCAAAAAGCTGAACATAACTCAGGTGGGGTGTCACTTCAAGAAAAACCTTTAATTTTGTTATATTTATAGTTTAAATAACAAAAAAGTATAATTGTAATATGTAACTATCTATATATCTACCTATATCTATATCTATATCTATATCTATCTATATCTATATATATAATAAAGAAGAGTGTTTGTATCGGACAGAGGAATTGTGGAGGGCGGTGTATGTGGCAGCGTTCTGATTGGCTGCCGCTGTGGTGCTATTTGCATATGGTCTCTGATTGGCCAGCTTCAATAGGAGCCCCTGGTGGAGAAGAGGGTTCATGGCAGAAACGGGGCATGACAGAAGGAAATTTGCATATGGTCTCTGATTGGCCAGCTCAAATCCAACATTCCGAGATGAGAAAGAGAGGAAAGGAAAGGCCGGGGGCTGGGTCAGAACACTCCCAATACAGATCGAAATAGGCACACAGAGCCCCCATCACCCACTCGACATCCTACTGCAGTTTGGAGGACTATGAACCATGGATGATGGGACTTGCAGTACCACCACTCACATTCTGAGACCGCTGTTAACCTTATCCAATGACTGATCAGGACCAAACTTCGCACATAGACCTCTCATGACCCACTTTACGTCCTGGTGTGGTTTGGCCGGGGATGGACCGTGGATTATGGGACTTGCAGTACCATTGCTCAATTCTTCAGACCACTGCAACCCTCATCCAATTACCAAAAAATACCAAACTTGGCACACTGAGTCTCCATGACGCACTCTACATCCAGGTGCAGTTTGAAGGAGGATGCACCATGGACGATGGGACTTGCAATACCTGCACTCCCTTCCTAAGACCATTATAACTGCCAACAATGATGGATCAGGACCACAATTTACACAGAGAGCCCGCATAACTCACTCTACATCCTGGTGCGGTTTGGAAGAATTTGACAATGGATGATGGGACTTGCAGTCACTTCACTCACTTCCTGAGACCACTGAGACCCACGCCAATGACTCATCAAGACTAAACTTGGCACATGGAGCTTCAATGACCCACTCTACATCCTGGAGCAGTTTGGAGGACGACAGACCATGGATGATAGGACTTCAAGTACCTCCACTACCCAAGACTGCTGCAACCCTCATCTAATGTCCAAACAAAACCAAACTTGGCACACAGAGCCCCCATGACCCACTCTACATCCTAATATGGTTTGAAGTAGGGCATGCCATGGATGATGGGACTTGAAGTACCTCTACTCGCTTTCCGAGACTGCTGCGACCCTCAACAATGACTGAACAACACCAAACTTGGCACATAGACCTCTCATGACCCACTTTATGCCCTGGTGAGGTTTGACTGTGGATCGTGCATGGATTTTGGGACTTGCAGTACCTTCGCTCAATTCCTGAGACCACTGCAAAACATCATCCAATTTCCGATAAGGACCAAACTTGGCACACCGGGTCTCCATGATGCACTCTACATCCTGGTACGGTTTGGAGGATGATGCACCATGGACAATGGGACTTAGAGTACCTTCACTCAGTGAAACCACTGAGACCCTCATCCAATGACTGATGAAGACCAAACTTGGCACACAGAGCCCCCATGGCCAACTCAACATTCTGGTGAGGTTTGGGAGAGAACAGACTATGGATGATGGGACTTCAAGTACCTCCACTCACTTCCCAAGACTGGTGCAACCCTCATGTAATGACCAATCAAGACCAAACTTGGCACACAGAGCCCCCATGAGCGACTCTACATCCTGCTGCAGTTTGGAGGAGGACGGACAATGGATGATGGGACTTGCAGTACCTTCACTCACTTCCTGAAACCACAGTGACACTCATCCAAATACCAAGAAAGACCAAACTTGGCACAGAGAGCCCCCATGGCCAACTCGACATTCTGGTCATGTTTGAGGGAGACTATGGATTATGGGACTTGCAGTACCTTCACCCATGTTCTGAGACTGCTGTGATCCTCATCCAATGACTGATCAAGACCAAACTTAGCACACAGAGCCCCCATGACCCACTTTACGTCCTGCTGCAGTTTGAAAGGGGATGGACTTTGGGTGATGGGACTTGCAGTACCTTCACTCACTTACTGACACCACTGCCACCCTCATCTAATGACTGATAAAGACCAAACTTGGCACACAGAGCCCCATGACCCACTCTATATCCTGCTGCTGTTTGTAGGAGGATGGCCATGGATGATGGGACTTCAAGTACCTTCACTCACTTCCTGAAAATAATGCAGCCGTTATCCAAAGACCAATAAAGACCAAACTTGGCATACAGAACCACCATTACCCACTTTCTCTAATAACCCGGGCAACGCCGGGTCCCCAAGCTAGTATATAATAAAGAAGAGTGTTTGTATCGGACAGAGGAATTGTGGAGGGAGGGCGGTGTATGTGGCAGCGTTCTGATTGGCTGCCGCTGTGGTGCTATTTGCATATGGTCTCTGATTGGCCAGCTTCAATAGGAGCCCCTGGTGGAGAAGAGGGTTCATGGCAGAAACGGGGCATGACAGAAGGAAATTTGCATATGGTCTCTGATTGGCCAGCCTCAAATCCAACATTCCGAGATGAGAAAGAGAGGAAAGGAAAGGCCGGGGGCTGGGTCAGAACACTACCAATACAGACCGAAATAGGCAGACAGAGCCCCCATCACCCACTCTACATGCTACTGCAGAGACATGAGAGAAGGAAATTTGCATATGGTCTCTGATTGGCCAGCCTCAAATCCAAGATTCCGAGATGAGAAAGAGAGGAAAGGAAAGGCCGGGGGCTGGGTCAGAACACTCCCAATACAGACCGAAATAGGCACACAGAGCCCCCATCACCCACTCCACATCCTACTGCAGTTTGGAGGACTATGAACCATGGATGATGGGACTTGCAGTACCACCACTCACATTCTGAGACCGCTGTTAACCTTATCCAATGACTGATCAGGACCAAACTTCGCACAGAGACCTCTCATGACCCACTTTACGTCCTGATGTGGTTTGGCCGGGGATGGACCGTGGATTATGGGACTTGCAGTACCATTGCTTAATTCTTCATAAGACTGCTGTGACCCTCATCCAATGACTGATCAAGACCAAACTTGGCACACAGAGTCCCCATGACCCACTCTACATCCTGGTGCACTTTTGAGGAGGACAGACCATGGATGATGGGACTTCAAGTACCTCCACTCCCTTCCCAAGACTGCTGCAACCCTCATCTAATGTCCGATCAAGACCAAACTTGGCACACAGAGCCCCCATGACCCACTCTGCATCCTGCTGCAGTTTGAAGGAGGATCGACTTTGGATGATGGGACTTGCAGTACCATCACTCACATTCTGAGACCGCTGTTAAACTCATCCAATGTCTGATCAGGACCAAACTTGGCACATAGACCTCTCATGACCCACTTTACATCCTGGTGTGTGTTTGTCTGGGGATAGACCATGGATTATGGGACTTGCAGTACTTTTGCGCAATTCCTGAGACCACAGCAACGCTCATCCAATTACCGATAAAGACCAAACTTGGCACACTGAGTCTCCATGACGCACTCTACATCCAGGTGCAGTTTGAAGGAGGATGCACCATGGACGATGGGACTTGCAATACCTGCACTCCCTTCCTAAGACCATTACAACTGCCAACAATGATGGATCAGGACCACAATTTACACAGAGACCCAGCATGACCCACTCTACATCCTGGTGCGGTTTGGAAGAATTTGACAATGGATGATGGGACTTGCAGTCACTTCACTCACTTCCTGAGACGACTGAGACCCTCGCCAATGACTAATCAAGACTAAACTTGGCACATGGAGCTCCAATGACCCACTCTACATCCTGGTGCAGTTTGGAGGAGGACAGACCATGGATGATGGGATTTCACGTACCTCCATTCCCTTCCAAAGATTGCTGCAATCCTCTTCTAATGACCAATCAAGACCAAACTTGGCACATAAAGCCCCCATGATCCACTCTACATTCTGCTGCTCTTTGAAAGAGGATGGACTTTGGATGATGGGACTTGAAGTACCTTCACTCACTTACTGCCACCACTGCCACCCTCATCTAATGACTGATACATACCAAACTTGGCACACAGAGCCCCCATGACCCACTCTACATCCTGCTGCAGTTTGAAGGAGGATGGACTTTGGATGATGGGACTTCAAGTACCTTCACTCACTTCCTGAAAACAATGCAGCCGTTATCCAATGACCAATAAAGACCAAACTTGGCATACAGAACCGCCATTACCCACTTTCTCTAATAACCCGGGCAACGCCGGGTCCCCAAGCTAGTATATAATAAAGAAGAGTGTTTGTATCGGACAGAGGAATTGTGGAGGGCGGTGTATGTGGCAGCGTTCTGATTGGCTGCCGCTGTGGTGCTATTTGCATATGGTCTCTGATTGGTCAGCTTCAATAGGAGCCCCTGGTGGAGAAGAGGGTTCATGGCAGAAACGGGGCATGACAGAAGGAAATTTGCATATGGTCTCTGATTGGCCAGCCTCAAATCCAACATTCCGAGATGAGAAAGAGAGGAAAGGAAAGGCCGGGGCCTGGGTCAGAACACTCCCAATACAGACCGAAATAGGCACACAGAGCCCCCATAACCTACTCGACATCCTACTGCAGTTTGGAGGAGTATGAACCATGGATGATGGGACTTGCAGTACCACCACTCACATTCTGAGACCGCTGTTAACCTTATCCAATGACTGATCAGGACCAAACTTCGCACAGAGACCTCTCATGACCCACTTTACGTCCTGATGTGGTTTGGCCGGGGATGGACCGTGGATTATGGGACTTGCAGTACCATTGCTTAATTCTTCATACCACTGCAACGCTCATCCAATTACCGATAAAGACCAAACTTGGCACACAGAGTCCCCATGACCCACTCTACATCCTGGTGCACTTTTGAGGAGGACAGACCATGGATGATGGGACTTGAAGTACCTCCACTCTCTTCCCAAGACGGCTGCAACCCTCATCTAATGTCTGATCAAGATCAAACTTGGCACACAGAGCCCCCATGACCCACTCTGCATCCTGCTGCAGTTTGAAGGAGGATCGACTTTGGATGATGGGACTTGCAGTACCATCACTCACATTCTGAGACCGCTGTTAAACTCATCCAATGTCTGATCAGGACCAAACTTGGCACATAGACCTCTCATGACCCACTTTACATCCTGGTGTGTGTTTGGCTGGGGATAGACCATGGATTATGGGACTTGCAGTACTTTTGCGCAATTCCTGAGACCACAGCAACGCTCATCCAATTACCGATAAAGACCAAACTTGGCACACTGAGTCTCCATGACGCACTCTACATCCAGGTGCAGTTTGAAGGAGGATGCACCATGGACGATGGGACTTGCAATACCTGCACTCCCTTCCTAAGACCATTACAACTGCCAACAATGATGGATCAGGAACACAATTTACACAAAGACCCAGCATGACCCACTCTACATCCTGGTGCGGTTTGGAAGAATTTGACAATGGATGATGGGACTTGCAGTCACTTCACTCACTTCCTGAGACGACTGAGACCCTCGCCAATGACTAATCAAGACTAAACTTGGCACATGGAGCTCCAATGACCCACTCTACATCCTGGTGCAGTTTGGAGGAGGACAGACCATGGATGATGGGACTTCAAGTACCTCCACTCCCTTCCAAAGATTGCTGCAATCCTCTTCTAATGACCAATCAAGACCAAACTTGGCACATAAAGCCCCCATGATCCACTCTACATTCTGCTGCTCTTTGAAAGAGGATGGACTTTGGATGATGGGACTTGCAGTACCTTCACTCACTTACTGCCACCACTGCCACCCTCATCTAATGACTGATACATACCAAACTTGGCACACAGAGCCCCCATGACCCACTCTATATCCTGCTGCTGTTTGTAGGAGGATGGCCCATGGATGATGGGACTTCAAGTACCTTCACTCACTTCCTGAAAATAATGCAGCCGTTATCCAAAGACCAATAAAGACCAAACTTGGCATACAGAACCGCCATTACCCACTTTCTCTAATAACCCGGGCAACGCCGGGTCCCCAAGCTAGTCTATATAAATAAAAAAGAGTGTTTGTATCGGACAGAGGAATTGTGGAGGGAGGGCGGTGTATGTGGCAGCGTTCTGATTGGCTGCCGCTGTGGTGCTATTTGCATATGGTCTCTGATTGGCCAGCTTCAATAGGAGCCCCTGGTGGAGAAGAGGGTTCATGGCAGAAACGGGGCATGACAGAGGGAAATTTGCATATGGTCTCTGATTGGCCAGCCTCAAATCCAACATTCCGAGATGACAAAGAGAGGAAAGGAAAGGCCGGGGGCTGGGTCAGAACACTCCCAATACAGACCGAAATAGGCACACAGAGCCCCCATCACCCACTCTACATCCTACTGCAGTTTGGAGGAGTATGAACCATGGATGATGGGACTTGCAGTACCATCACTCACATTCTGAGACCGCTGTTAACCTCATCCAATGACTGATCAGGACCAAACTTGGCACATAGACCTCTCATGACCCACTTTACGTCCTGGTGTGGTTTGGCCGGGGATGGACCGTGGATTATGGGACTTGCAGTACCATTGCTCAATTCTTCAGACCACTGCAACCCTCATCCAATTACCGATAAATACCAAACTTGGCACACTGAGTCTCCATGACGCACTGTACATCCAGGTGCAGTTTGAAGGAGGATGCACCATGGACGATGGGACTTGCAATACCTGCACTCCCTTCCTAAGACCATTACAACTGCCAACGATGATGGATCAGGACCACAATTTACACAGAGAGCCTGCATAACTCACTCTACATCCTGGTGCGGTTTGGAAGAATTTGACAATGGATGATGGGACTTGCAGTCACTTCACTCACTTCCTGAGGCCACTGAGACCCTCGCCAATGACTCATCAAGACTAAACTTGGCACATGGAGCTTCAATGACCCACTCTACATCCTGGAGCACTTTGGAGGACGACAGACCATGGATGATGGGACTTCAAGTACCTCCACTACCCAAGACTGCTGAAAAACTCATCTAATGCCCAATCAAGACCAACGTTGGCACACAGAGCCCCCATGACCCACTCTACATCCTGCTGCAGTTTTGGAGAAGGGTGGACCATGGATGATGGAACTTCCAGTACCTTCACTCACATTCTGAGACCTCTGCAAACCTCATCCAATGATGGATCAAGACCAAACTTGGCACATAGACCTCTCATGACCCACTTTACGTCCTGGTGTCATTTGGAAAAAAATGGAGATGGATGATGGGACTTGCAGTCACTTCACTCACTTCCTGAGACCACTGAGACCCTCGCCAATGACTAATCAAGACTAAACTTGGCACATGGAGCTCCAATGACCCACTCTACATCCTGCTGCAGTTTGGAGGAGGACAGACCATGGATGATGGGACTTCAAGTACCTCCACTCCCTTCCAAAGATTGCTGCAACCCTCTTCTAATGACCAATCAAGACCACACTTGGCACACAGAGCCCCCATGATCCACTCTACATCCTGCTGCAGTTTGAAAGGGGATGGACTTTGGATGATGGGACTTGCAGTACCTTCACTCACTTACTGACACCACTGCCACCCTCATCTAATGACTGATAAAGACCAAACTTGCCACACAGAGCCCCCATGACCCACTCTATATCCTGCTGCTGTTTGTAGGAGGATGGCCCATGGATGATGGGACTTCAAGTACCTTCACTCACTTCCTGAAAATAATGCTGCCATTATCCAAAGACCAATAAAGACCAAACTTGGCATACAGAACCACCATTACCCACTTTCTCTAATAACCCGGGCAACGCCGGGTCCCCAAGCTAGTATATAATAAAGAAGAGTGTTTGTATCGGACAGAGGAATTGTGGAGGGCGGTGTATGTGGCAGCGTTCTGATTGGCTGCCGCTGTGGTGCTATTTGCATATGGTCTCTGATTGGCCAGCTTCAATAGGAGCCCCTGGTGGAGAAGAGGGTTCATGGCAGAAACGGGGCATGACAGAAGGAAATTTGCATATGGTCTCTGATTGGCCAGCCTCAAATCCAACATTCCGAGATGAGAAAGAGAGGAAAGGAAAGGCCAAAGGGGGCTGGGTCAGAACACTACCAATACAGACCGAAATAGGCACACAGAGCCCCCATCACCCACTCTACATCCTACTGCAGTTTGGAGGAGTATGAACCATGGATGATGGGACTTGCAGTACCACCACTCACATTCTGAGACCGCTGTTAACCTTATCCAATGACTGATCAGGACCAAACTTCGCCCATAGACCTCTCATGACCCACTTTACGTCCTGGTGTGGTTTGGCCGGGGATGGACCGTGGATTATGGGACTTGCAGTACCATTGCTCAGTTCTTCAGACCACTGCAACCCTCATCCAATTACCAACAAATACCAAACTTGGCACACTGAGTCTCCATGACGCACTCTACATCCAGGTGCAGTTTGAAGGAGGATGCACCATGGACGATGGGACTTGCAATACCTGCACTCCCTTCCTAAGACCATTACAACTGCCAACAATGATGGATCAGGACCACAATTTACACAGAGACCCAGCATGACCCACTCTACATCCTGGTGCGGTTTGGAAGAATTTGACAATGGATGATGGGACTTGCAGTCACTTCACTCACTTCCTGAGACCACTGAGACCCTCCCCAATGACTCATCAAGACTAAACTTGGCACATGGAGCTTCAATGACCCACTCTACATCCTGGAGCAGTTTGGAGGATGACAGACCATGGATGATGGGACTTCAAGTACCTCCACTACCCAAGACTGCTGCAAAACTCATCTAATGACCAATCAAGACCAAAGTTGGCACACAGAGCCCCCATGACCCACTCTACATCCTGCTGCAGTTTTGGAGAAGGGTGGACCATGGATGATGGAACTTCCAGTACCTTCACTCACATTCTGAGACCTCTGCAAACCTCATCCAATGACGGATCAAACCAAACTTGGCACATAGACCTCTCATGACCCACTTTACGTCCTGGTGTTCTTTGGAAAACTTTGGAGATGGATAATGGGACTTGCAGTACCTTTGCTCACTTCCTGAGACCACTGAGACCCTCGCCAATGACTAATCAAGACTAAACTTGGCACATGGAGCTCCAATGACCCACTCTACATCCTGGTGCAGTTTGGAGGAGGACAGACCATGGATGATGGGACTTCAAGTACCTCCACTCCCTTCCAAAGATTGCTGCAACCCTCTTCTAATGACCAATCAAGACCACACTTGGCACACAGAGCCCCCATGATCCACTCTACATTCTGCTGCAGTTTGAAAGGGGATGGACTTTGGATGATGGGACTTGCAGTACCTTCACTCACTTACTGAAACCACTGCGACCCTCATGCAATGACTGATAAACACCAGATTTGGCACACAGAGCCCCCATGACCCACTCCTTCACTCACTTCCTGAAAATAATGCAGCCGTTATCCAAAGACCAATAAAGACCAAACTTGGCATACAGAACCACCATTACCCACTTTCTCTAATAACCCGGGCAACGCCGGGTCCCCAAGCTAGTATATAATAAAAGTCAAAACTTGTATGCGGCGGATGTGTGGCGGTGTATGTGCCTCTGATTGGCTGCCACTGTGGTCTCTGATTGGCCAGCCTGAAAGTTCAAAGATTCCGATTGGCTGAGCAGCGGTGCTATTTGCATATGGTCTCTGATTGGCCAGCTTCAAGAGGAGCCCCTGGTGGAGAAGAGGGTTCATGGCAGAAACAGGGCATGACAGAAGGAAATTTGCATATGCTCTCTGATTGGCCAGCCTCAAATCCAACATTCCGAGATGACAAAGAGAGGAAAGGAAAGGCCGGGGGCTGGGTCAGAACACTACCAATACAGACTGAAATAGGCACACAGAGCCCCCATCACCCACTCTACATCCTACTGCAGTTTGGAGGACTATGAACCATGGATGATGGGACTTGCAGTACCACCACTCACATTCTGAGACCGCTGTTAACCTTATCCAATGACTGATCAGGACCAAACTTCGCACAGAGACCTCTCATGACCCACTTTACATCCTGGTGTGGTTTGGCTGGGGATGGACCGTGGATTATGGGACTTGCAGTACCATTGCTCATTCTTCAGACCCCTGCAACCCTCATCCAATTACCAAAAAATACCAAACTTGGCACACTGAGTCTCCATGACGCACTCTACATCCAGGTGCAGTTTGAAGGAGGATGCACCATGGACGATGGGACTTGCAATACCTGCACTCCCTTCCTAAGACCATTATAACTGCCAACAATGATGGATCAGGACCACAATTTACACAGAGACCCAGCATGACCCACTCTACATCCTGGTGCGGTTTGGAAGAATTTGACAATGGATGATGGGACTTGCAGTCACTTCACTCACTTCCTGAGACCACTGAGACCCTCGCCAATGACTAATCAAGACTAAACTTGGCACATGGAGCTCCAATGACCCACTCTACATCCTGGTGCAGTTTGGAGGACAGACCATGGATGATGGGTCTTCAAGTACCTCCACTCCCTTCCGAAGATTGCTGCAACCCTCTTCTAATGACCAATCAAGACCAAACTTGCCACATAGAGCCCCCATGATCCACTCTACATTCTGCTGCTGTTTGAAAGGGGATGGACTTTGGATGATGGGACTTGCAGTACCTTCACTCACTTACTGACACCACTGACACCCTCATCTAATGACTGATAAAGACCAAACTTGGCACACAGAGCCCCCATGACCCACTCTATATCCTGCTGCTGTTTGTAGGAGGATGGCCCATGGATGATGGGACTTCAAGTACCTTCACTCACTTCCTGAAAATAATGCTGCCATTATCCAAAGACCAATAAAGACCAAACTTGGCATACAGAACCGCCATTATCCACTTTCTCTAATAACCCGGGCAGCGCTGGGTCCCCAAGCTAGTATATAATAAAAGGCAAAACTTGTATGCGGCGGATGTGTGGCGGTGTATGTGCCGGCTTTCGGATTGGCCAGCCTGAAAGTTCCAAGATTCTGATTGGCTGCCACTGTGGTGCTATTTGCATATGGTCCCTGATTGGCCTGCTTCAACAGGAGCCCCTGGTGGAGAAAAGGGTTCATGACAGAAACGGGGACATGACAGAAGGAAATTTGCATATGGTCTCTGATTGGCCAGCCTCAATTTCAAGATTCCGAGATGACAAAAAGAGGAAAGGAAAAGTCCAGAGGGGGCTGAGTCAGACAATTACCAATACAGACCACACTTGGGACACAGAGCCCCCATGACTCACTCTACATCCTACTGCAACCATGGATGATGGGACTTGCAGTGCCATCAGTCACATTCTGAGACCGCTGTTAACCTCATCCAATGACTGATCGGGACCAAACTTGGCACATAGACCTCTCATGACCCGTGTGGTGTGTTTTGGCCGGGGATGGACCATGGATTATGGGACTTGCAGTATCTTTGCTCAATTCCTGAGACCACTGCAACCCTCATCCAATTATCGATAAAGACCAAACTTGACACACTTGAGTCTCTATGATGCACTCTACATCCTGGTGCGGTTTGGGGGAGGATGCACCATGGATGATGGGACTTGCAATACCTGCACTCCCTTGCTGAGACCATTACAACTGCCAACAGTGATGGGTCAGGATCACAATTCGCACAGAGAGCCCGCATGACCCACTCTACATCCTGGTGCAGTTTGGAAAAAAATTGGAAATGGATGATGGGACTTGCAGTCACTTCACTCACTTCCTAAGACCACTGAGACCCTCGCCAATGACTGATCAAGGCCAAACTTGGCACACAGAGTCCCCATGACCCATTCTACATCCTGGTGCACTTTCGAGGAGAACAGACTATGGAAGATGGGACTTCAAGTACCTCCACTCACACCCCAAGACTTCTGCAACAGTCATCCAATGACCAATCAAGACCAAACCTAGCACACAGAGCCCCCATGACCCACTCTGCATCCTGCTGCAGTTTGAAGGAGGATGGACTTTGGATGATGGGACTTGCAGTACCTTCAATCACTTACTGAAACCACTGCCACCCTCATCCAGTGACTGATAAAGACCAAACTTGACACACAGAGCCCCCATGACCCACTCTATATACTGCTGCTGTTTGGAGGAGGGTTGAACATGGATGATGGGACTTCAAGTACCTTGACTCACTTCCTGAAAACAATGCAACCATCATCCAATGACCAATAAAGACCAAACTTGGCATAGAGAACCACCATTACCCACTTTCTCTAATAACCCGGGCAGCGCCGGGTCCCCAAGCTGGTATTTAATAAACCAAAAACTAATTATTTAACTTACCTGCTTAGTGCAAATTAAGATGGCTCCCGCTATTTCTAATGGTGGGAAATGGCACCCATAGCACAGGCCCTCGCCTCTCCCAGCCCCCCCCCCCCCCGTCCCCCACTTATTTCAGTAATTATGGTCAATTAGAAATCCTTGATACCCCAGAACAGTAGATTGGATGATGGTTGCTGTAGTTATGTGGTTGCTGGCAATGGCAATCACAGGGCACCCAGAGATGCATCCCCCATGGCATTCCTACTCCGCTGGCTGGAAGTGAATTTAAAGATCCCGTAGCAGCCTAACCGGAAGTCCCAGAACTAGATGCTCTGTGCCAGAGTTCTGTTATTTTGGTCTATTTCGGGCACTACACTACAGCAAATGTTTCACCCTCGGCTACTGCACCTAGCCATGTGGGAGCCGATGTTGAAACATCCTTCTTGGCATGAGGCCCCATGCTTACCTGTATGCGGCCACATGTGGTCGTGTGTCATCGAAAATGGCTACGCGTGTCAGTGCTGACACGCGTGTCATAGGTTTGCCATCATGAGTTTACCCACAAGCATAAAGACATTGTATATATTAGAAGCCAACACTTTCTCATTACTTTATTTTCCAGATCACCAGCCTGGGCCACAGCAATGCGTGGCAGGGGACCACTAGTAAAAGATAAAATCCTACTAAAACATGCATGAAAATTTTAAAATTGATTTCATTATAGCTCCATCAGACAGGTTCAAAATATCAATGGCCAGAATTACAAAGTGGACACAACCAACTATAAAAAGGACTAGGCATGGGATAGTGGAACAGTATATCATAGGGCCGGGGAAGTGGATAAAGTGAAAACTTCCTGACTGTGAGAGCCGTTCAGCAGTGGAACTCTCTGCCCCGGAGTGTGGTGGGGGCTCCTTCTTTAGAAGCTTTTAAGCAGAGGCTGGATGGCCATTTGTCAGGGGTGATTTGAATGCAATATTCCTGCTTCTTGGCAGGGGGTTGGACTGGATGGCCCATGGCCCATGAGGTCTCTTCCAACTCTTTGATTCTATGATTCTATGAAAAGAGTACTCCCAACTCAACAATGGGAAATGTAATGTTGGTGGACAGGAAAAGCAATTTAAAGATGGGCTTAAAGCCAACCTTAAAAACTGTGGCATAGACACAGAGAATTGGGAAGCCCTGGCCCTTGAGCACTCTAACTGGAAGTCAGCTGTGACTAGCAGTGCTGCAGAATTCAAAGAGACATGAATGGAGGGAGAAAAGGAGAAACGTGCAAGAGGAAGGTGTGTCAAGACAACCCTAACCGTGACAGCCTTCCACCTGGAAACCATGTTCTCACTGCGGGAGAAGATGTAGATCAAGTCACCTACAGACACACTGCCAAGACAATACACTTGGAGGACCATCATCCTCAGGCTATGAGGGATCACCTAAGTAAGTAAAGTAAATAATTATTATCTAATGATCAAGGGAAAGGGGCTAGGGACTAATAATTCTCAACATTCAGGTTTTCAGATCCTTACAAAAGGAGGATAGTGTAGGGCAGTGTTTCTCAACCTTCCTAATGCCGTGACCCCTTAATACAGTTCCTCATGTTGTGGTGACCCCCCAACAATAATGTTATTTTCATTGCTACTTCACAGGTGTAATTTTGCTACTGTTATGAATTGTGATGAAAATGTTTGATATGCAGGATGTATTTTCATTCACTAGATCAAATTTGGCACAAATACCCGATATACCCACATTTGAATACTGGTGGGTTTGGGGGGGGGGGGTTGATTTTGTCATTTGGGAGTTGTACTTCCTGGGATTTATAATTGACCTACTATCAATGAGCATTCTGAACTCCACCAACGATGGAACTGAACCAAACTTGGCACACAGAACTCCCATAACCAGCAGAAAATACTGGAAGGGTTTGGAGGCAATTGACCTTGAGTTTTGGAGTTGTAGTTCACCTACTAGGGCTGTCCAACCACGGAAAAAATTGTTTCTAAACTCAATTCGTTTTTAGGGGGTATTTGCGTTTTGTTTTTTAAAAGAATTCCGAAATTTTTCTTTTAAAAAGTTCGATATTTACGAAATTTCGGAAATTACGAAACAATTTTGAAGCAATAACGAATCGATTCATTAATGGCAGACGCGATTGCGCAATACGCTAAAAAACCCTCCAAATGGGACAGGGGGAACTTCTGAAGCTTCCCTCTCCCTCTGTTGTTGACTGTTGGTGTGATAATTTTTTTTATCACTGATAAAGCAAACAACGACTATAAAACTTGCACCAGACATACGGAAATAATAACGAAATAATAACGAAACAATTTCGAAACAATTACGAAACAATTTCGAAATAATTACGAAATGAATTGGAAAAAATCGTTTCGTTTTTTAGTTGCTCCTGAATGGTTCAATATCGCTTTGTTATAAAAAAATAACGAATTAATAACGAATTACGAAATTAACGAACAAAACCGCCCAGCCCTATCACCTACTTCCAGAGAGCACTGTGGACTCAAACAATGATAGATGTGGATCAAACTTGGCACGAATACCAAATGTGAATATTGGTGGAGTTTGGGGAAAATACACTTCGACATTTGGGAGTTGTAGTTGTTGGGATTTATAGTTCACCTACAAAGAGCACCCTGAACTACACCAATGATAGAAATGGGCCAAATTTCCCACACAGAACCCCCATAAAATGTAAAGGTTTTCCCCTGACATTAAGTCCAGTAGTGTCCAACTGTGGGGTCTGTTGCTCCTCTCCATTTCTAAGCCGAAGAGCTGGCGTTGTCCATAGACACCTCCAAGGTTATGTGGCCAGCATAACTGCATGGAGCGTTGAGTTTAGCAGCTCAGCAGTTTAACCCACTGCACCACTGCGAGCTCCCAGAACCCCCATAACCAACAGAAAATGCTGGAGGAATTTGGGATGAACTGACAGTGATTTAAGGGAGATGTCATGCATTTACTTCTAGAGAGCACCGTGAACCCAAACGACAATGCCAAAGGGATTCTTAAGACCATCAGAAAGATGTGTTTTCTAATGGTCTTTGGCGACCCCTCTGAAACCTTCTTGTGACTCCCCCCAGGGGTCCCGACCCCCAGGTTGAGAAATGCTGGTGTAGGGGCTTGCCTAATCTCCTTGGGGAGAAAGTTTCAAAGTCGGGGACCACCACCAAGAAGGACTCTCCCTCTTACCTACATCCATGCTTTTGACGGTGGTGGAAGTGAGAGGAGAGCCTCCCCAGCTGATTGCAGAGCCCGTACCAGTTCATAGGAGGAGGTGTGATCATGAAGATAGGCAGGACCCGAACCACTTAGTGCTTTGTAGGTTATAACCTGCACCTTGAATTGGGACCGGAAACTTATAAGCAACCAGTGGAGGTGCTGTAATAGAGGTGTTGCGCACTCTTTATAGTTAGCTCCAGTTAGAAGCCTGGCTGTCAACCTTTGTACCAATTGCAGTTTCCAGGCCATCTTCAAAGACAGCCACGTAGAGTGCATTCCAATTCGAATCCCCACCATGAAATAAAGAGTCAGACACAAGAAAATGGATCGAAAGGGCCATTTTCTGGCCTATTTATTGAAATAACTTGTAATAAGCTGTAGAGGGAAAATGTGTAAAAATGCAAAATATAACTCCCAGTGAGCCTAATCCCTGACCCAGGTGTCACTCCCTCTGACCACCTCCAAGGACAAGCGTTCACCAAAGATCCCAAGGGCCAAGCAAAATTCTTTGTCTGCACCTGTCGGCTGATCATAGTTGGAAGGCCATCCTGAGGGTGCTCCCTCCCAAACATCACCTTGGAAGGAATCCCACAAGGAGCATTGCAGCGCACCCAAATACCTGGAAGTCACTCTGGACCGTGCTCTGACCTACAAGAAGCACTGCCTGAACATCAAGCAAAAAGTGGGTGCTAGAAACAATATCATAAGAAAGCTGACTGGCATAACCTGGGGATCACAACCAGACACAGTGAAGACATCTGCCCTTGCGCTGTGCTACTCTGCTGCTGAGTATGCATGCCCAGTGTGGAACACATCTCACCACACTAAAACAGTGGATGTGGCCCTTAATCAGACATGCCGCATTATCACGGGGTGTCTACGCCCTACACCACTGAAGAAATTACACTGTCTAGCCGGTATCGCACCACCTGACATCCGCCGGGAAGTAGCAGCCAATAGTGAAAGGACCAAGGCAGAGACATCTCCAGCTCATCCCCTGTTTGGGTATCAGCCAGCAGGTCAACGACTTAAATCCAGACATAGTTTTCTTAGATCTACAGAGACACACTCACTGGAACACCTCAGCAAGTGAGAGTCCAAAAGTGGCAGGCTCAAACCCAGAACCTCAACCAATGGCTGATACCAAATGAGAGACTCCCCCCTGGGCACACAGAGGACTGGGCGACTTGGAAGGCGCTGAACAGACTGCGCTCTGGCACCACGAGATGCAGAGCCAACCTTCAGAAATGGGGCTACAAAGTGGAATCCTCAACATGCAAGTGCGGAGAAGAGCAAACCACTGACCACCTGCTGCAATGCAACCTGAGCCCTGCCACATGCACAAGGGAGGACCTTCTTGCAGCAACATCAGAAGCACTTCAAGTGGCCAGATACTGGTCAAAGGACATTTAATCAACTACCAAACTCACAAATTTTATATTTTCTCTGTTTGTTTGCTTTGTTCTGTTAGAAATATAATATAATTGACTGGCTGCCCCGACACGAGAAATAAATCCCTTCCAAACCTCAGAGTTTTTCAAGAGTGAGAACTCTTAATCCAGCCCCAAGGGTAGCTACTAGGGCTGGGCGGTTTCGTTTCGTTAATTCGTAATTCGTTAATAATTCGTTAATTTTTTCAATTACAAAACGATAACGAACCATTCTGGAGCAATTATTAAAAAAACGAATTTTCAAAAACGTTTTGTAAATGCTTCGTATTTCGATATTGTATTCGTTTCGTTATTGTTTTGAGGTCGTTTCGTTATTATTTCCGCATGTCTGGGCCAGTTTTATGGTTTAATTAGTGAAAAAAAATTATAATATCACACCAACAGTCAACAACAGAGGGAGAGGGAAGCTTCAGAAGGTTTTGGAGGTTTTTTTAGCGTTTTTCGCGGTCGCGTCCGCCATTAACGAATCGATTCGTTATTGTTTCGGAAATCGATTCGTTAATTTTTTACCATTTACGAAATTTCGTAAATATCGAACTTTTTAAAAGGAAAATTTTGTAATTATTTTAAATATCGAAACAAAAAAACCCCCCAAATACAAATCGATTTTAGAAACAAATTTTTCCGTTGTTACCCAGGCCTAGTAGCTACCATTTTATGAAAACTTATGGGGACTTTTGTGGGAGTCCACCCTTCACCCCCTAAGGCGGGGGTGCCACGGTGCCTACCATAACCATTTAACCTTTAACATGCCATGGAAACTTATTAATACTCAAGGAAACCTATTTAAATGACACCACCTCAAAGCCAATTACCACATCCATCTGAAACAGTATAGGGTAGGCGAAAAAACCCCAATGCAAACTTGGGGGAAAAAAATCCTACCAGGCCCATGTGTGATCAGTCTATACTCACACTGTCCATAGGGAGGGAGGGATGGTGGGTCATGCCGTCAAAAGGAAACTGAAAGAGAGGAACAGAGCAGCCTCACCCAACTTGCTGCTCCGCCCCCTCACATGCATGGGCCAGCAAACTAGCTGGCCCAAACCAAGTCTGCCTCCTTCATGGGGTAATTCAAAATGCCCTCCCGCATCTTAAGCTTTGCTTGGCTGCAGGTGGGACAATTAATCTGAATGTAACCAAGGTGTGGACCACCCTGGCTAAAACTTCCATTCAAAACAGTGGAGGCAGAGTGTAATAATTAATGGAAAGAATAGGACAACTTCTTCATGGAGTTCGATAGTAGGCCTGGGTAACAACGGAAAAATTTGTTTCTAAAATCGATTCGTTTTTTGGGGTTTTTTGCGTTTCGATATTTAAAAGAATTCCGAAATTTTCCTTTAAAAAAGTTCGATATTTACGAAATTTTGTAAATGGTAAAAAAAATTACAAAACAATAACGAAACAATAACGAATCGATTCGTTAATGGCGGCCGCGATTGCGCAATACGCTAAAAAAACTTCTGAAGCTTCCCTCTCCCTCTGTTGTTGACTGTTGGTGTGATATTATAATTTTTTTTCACTAATTAAACAAAAAACAACTATAAAACTTGCCCCAGACATGCGGAAATAATAACAAAACGACCTCAAACCAATAACGAAACGAATACATTACGAAATACGAAGCATTTACGAAATGAATTGAGAAATTCGTTTCGTTTTTAAGTTGCTCCAGAATGGTTCGTTATCGCTTCGTTAACAAAAAAAATGAATTTTTAACGAATTACGAATTAACGAAACGAAACCGCCCAGCCCTATTCGATAGGTGTGCAACACTACTTGTCTGCCTCTAATTAGTACAATGTTTCCATGCGTAGAGCAAAACAGAGGCACAAAGAATTCACGTGAACTTTGCTGTCATATATGAAAACTTGGTTCAAGAAGAATAGCAGAATCTTTTTCATATCGGCAATAATCTATGACGCATAAAGAGAAATTAGTGTGACACATTCTTGGAATACAAAAGTCTGTTTCAGGAGCTTAGTTATAATTTGAGAATCCTTGCCAGCTCATGAGGCAGGAGAAGCACCAGCGTTTCTGAAATGCCAGCTTACTCTAATCACTTTGACATTTCCAGTCATTAAATATGTTGTACTTGACTAATGTGAAATCCGTTTATTAGAAGGAGAAAAAGGGGAGAGCATTGTTCATCCCAGTAAGGGGTAAAAACACTAGCTTTCATTCTTCCTTTTTGTGACACTGATGGCAAAATGCCACCTCTTATGTAATTTATCATTCCTAGTTATGATAGCTACCTACCTGGAGAAATAAATGAGGGCAAGAGAACATGCTGGGGTTTATCTCTGCAAAAATACCAGCAAGAGCTTTGTTAATACCTCACTTGCCCAGAAGTATTTAGGAGCCAAGGACGAGGGGTGTTCATTAAAGACTCCCCCTGACCGACTTCTATTTATCACAGGATGTTGAAACTGCACATATGTAATGATATAAGTCTCTATAGGTTACCTGCCAATTTACAACTCAGAACGGATCATAGAATCATAGGATCATAGAATCAAAGAGTTGGAAGAGACCTCATGGGCCATCCAGTCCAACCCCATTCTGCCAAGAAGCAGGAATATTGCATTCAAATCACCCCTGACAGATGGCCATCCAGCCTCTGTTTAAAAGCTTCCAAAGAAGGAGCCTCCACCACACTCTGGGGCAGAGAGTTCCACTGCTGAACGGCTCTCACAGTCAGGAAGTTCTTCCTCATGTTCAGATGGAATCTCCTTCCTTGTAGTTTGAAGCCATTGTTCCACGCCCTAGTCTCCAGGGCAACAGAAAACAAGCTTGCTCCCTCCTCCCTGTGGCTTCCTCTCACATATTTATACATGGCTCTCATCATATCTCCTCTCAGCCTTCTCTTCTTCAGGCTAAACATGCCCAGCTCCTTAAACCGCTCCTCATAGGGCTTGTTCTCCAGACCCTTGATCATTTTAGTCGCCCTCCCCTGGGCACATTCCAGCTTGTCAATATCTCTCTTGAATTGTGGTGCCCAGAATTGGACACAATATTCCAGGTGGGGTCTAACCAAAGCAGAACAGAGGGGTACTGATAACAGTATTGATGCTACAGGTGCTGAAGTGGTGTGTGGTTTGATCATGGACCCAGTGAAATCCAGAGCAGACCTCAAGTTCCTTTACTTGAAAGGCTGCACAACAAAGGAGACATTCGATGAGATGAAAGAGGTTTATGGCGATGATTCCCCATCATATAATGGAGTCAAGAACTTGCATCGTCAATTCAAATGTGGTCGGACTTTATGGAAACAGCTTCAGTACCAGGGTGACCCCACTCTGCTCTTGATGAACACGCCATCCAGAAAGTAGAGGTCACCATTTTGGAAAATCACCACGTAAACATTTGCCATCTAGCCCAAAATGCCAAAATTAGTGTGCTTGCCCCATCCTTGTTCAACATCTACACAAATGACCAGCCACTGCCAGAAGGGAGAGAGAGCTTCATCTATGCCGATGATCGTGCCATTACTGCTTAAGCAGGGAGCTTTGAAATGGTAGAACAGAAGCTCTCCGAAGCTCTAGGTGCCCTTACTGCCTATTACAGGGAAAACCAGCTGATCCCTAATCCATCTAAAACACAGACATGTGCTTTTCATCTCAAGAACAGACAAGCATCCCGAGCTCTGAGGATCGCCTGGGAAGGAATCCCACTGGAGCATTGCAGCGCACCCAAATACTTGGGAGTCACTCTGGACCGTGCTCTGACCTACAAGAAGCACTGTCTGAACATCAAGCAAAAAGTGGGTGCTAGAAACAATATCATATGAAAGCTGACTGGCACAACCTGGGGATCACAACCAGACACAGTGAAGACATCTGCCTTTGTGCTATGCTACTCTGCTGCTGAGTATGCATGCCCATTGTGGAACACATCTCACCACACAAACACAGTGGATGTGGCTCTTAATGAGACATGCCGCTTTATCATGGGATGTATGTGCCCTACACCACTGGAGAAATTACACTGTCTAGAAGGTATTGCATCACCTGGCATCCGCCGGGAAGTAGCAGCCAATAGTGAAAGGACCAAGGCAGAGCCATCTCCAGCTCACCCTTGTTTGGGTTTCAGCCAGCACGCCAACGACTTAAATCAAGAAATAGTTTTCTAAGATTTATAGAGACACTGGTTGAAACACCTCAGCAAGCGAGAGTCCAAAAGTGGCAGGCTCAAACCCAGAGCCTCAATCAATGGCTGATACCCAATGAGAGACTCCCCCCTGGGCACACAGAAAACTGGGTGACTTGGAAGGCGCTGAAGAGACTGCGCTCTGGCACCACGAAATGCAGAGCAAACCTTAAGAAATGGGGCTACAAAGTGGAATCCACAACATGCGAGTGTGGAAAAGAGCAAACCACTGACCACCTGCTGCAATGCAACCTGAGCCCTGCACAAGGGAGGACGTCCTTGCGGCAACACCAGAGGCACCCCAAGTGTCCAGATACTGGTCAAAGGACATTTAATCAACTAGCAAGGTTGTAAACTCTGTGTCTTTTGTTTGTTTGTTTGTTTTGTTCTGTCAAAAATGTAATACAACTGTTCGGTTGCCTGACATGATAAATAAATAGTGTGGGGTCCGCGAAAAAAGAAATAACCCAAGACCATCTTCACATGCATAAGATATCCGCTCACTGGGTCCCTCGGCTACTCACACCTTTCCAGAAGAAGGAATGAGCGGAATGCTCTCAGACTCTATTGACAATGTGCCATGGAAACCAAGAGGATTTTTTCAACAGACTGGTCACACAGGATGAAAGCTGGGTCCATCACTCTGATTCTGAGACTAAAGTCCAGTTGATGCAATGGAAGCATCATGACTCCCTACCTCCAAAGAAGTCACGAGCCCAACTCTCGGCAGTCAAGGTCATGCTCACAGTAATTTGGGACCAGTATGGAGTAGTATTGATGAATTTCTGAGCAAAGGGTACCATGCATGATCACTGGGGCAGACTATGCTTCACCGCAGGCCCGTAGCCAGGATTTTGTTTCGGGGGGGGGGGGGGGGGGGGGGTTGGTTCAGGGGGCTGATTTTGTTTGGGGGGGGCGAGTCTGAGTGAAAGAGGGTCTACCCTAGCAAACCTTTTGTATCGTTACCCCAATACCCCCATGCATATGGGATATATTGAGTATGGTGATCAGATCATGATATGAATAAACATAACAGTTTAAATAATATACCAGTAAGGCCTTCTCGCGGACCACCATGAGAATTTGGGGGGGGGGCTGAAGCCCCCCAAGCCCCCCCCCCCCACTGAAGCATACTATGCTTCACTGCTGTGGAAATTGTGGGAGGCCATCAAAACCAAGAGACATGGCATGCTCACCAAAGGTGTCCGCCTTCTGCAAGACAATGCACCAGGTCACAACTTATTTATTTATTTACTGTATTTGTGTACCGCCCCTCTCAGCCCTCAGGCGACTCAAGGCGGTTTACAAGCATAAATATAATTTTAAAACATTAACATACATAAAATCATAACAACAGCAATAAAACATAAGTCATTAATAAATCCTTATTAAAACATTATCCAGTCCCATCGTATAGCTGTTCCATTGTCCTATGTCCGCTACTCTGCATTTGCAAACGCTTGCTTGAATAGCCATGTCTTGAGTTTTTTTCCAAAATGTTAAAAGGGAAGAAGCTGATCCCTAGGGAGAGTGTTCCACAGTCGAGGGGCCACCACTGAGAAGGCCCTGTCTCTCATCCCTGCCAGACGCATTTGTGATGAAGGTGGGACCGAGAGTAGGGCCTCCCCAGATGAACTTAAAGTCCTCGATGGTTCATAAGAGGAGATGCATTCAGACAGGTAAGTTGGGGCAGAACTTATCACCTATTATCTAAATGGAAGTAGCATGCTCCTGTGGCTTTGAAATTCTATCCCATCCCTCTTATTCATCCGACCTCACACCATTGGGCTTCCACCTCTTTCCAACAATGAAGCTATTTTTGATGGGCAAGCATTTTTCAGATGATGAGACTCTCATTTCAGATTCACAACGTGGCTTTTGGAGCAACCTGTTGACTTCTACAAGTGAGGTGTTTACAGTTGCTTAAAAAGATGGGAGAAGTGTGTGTCCCTAGGTGTCACCGATGGAAAGAAGGACTCATCACTGTGCCAAGTTTCATTGCTTTCAGTACATAGGAAGTGGGTCAGGGGAAACCTTTAATGAACGCCCCATCATACATAAGAACTGATATTCTCTTTGGAATTCTAATATGGGATGAGAACTGAAGTATCACCTGCCTTGAAACAATTTCCAAAACACCATAGTAGCTGGAGGAATCCTTTGTCTCCTGGGTGTTTTGGACTGCCATTCCAACAATTCTTCTGATTATCCTTCCTCTTCATCCTGGAAAGAAGTGACGAGTGGAGTGCCGCAGGGTTCCGTCCTGGGCCCGGTCCTGTTCAAAATCTTTATTAATGACTTAGATGAAGGGCTAGAAGGCATGATCATCAAGTTTGCAGACGACACCAAATTGGGAGGGATAGCCAATACTCCAGAGGACAGGAGCAGGATTCAAAACGATCTTGACAGATTAGAGAGATGGGCCAAAACTAACAAAATGAAGTTCAACAGGGACAAATACAAGATACTCCACTTAGGCAGGAAAAACGAAATGCAAAGATACAGAATGGGGGACAATGCCTGGCTCGAGAGCAGTACGTGTGAAAAAGATCTTGGAGTCCTCGTGGACAACAAGTTAAACATGAGCCAACAATGTGATGTGGCGGCAAAAAAAGCCAATGGGATTTTGGCCTGCATCAATAGGAGCATAGTGTCTAGATCTAGGGAAGTCATGCTACCCCTCTATTCTGCTTTGGTTAGACCACACCTGGAATATTGTGTCCAATTCTGGGCACCACAATTCAAGAGAGATATTGACAAGCTGGAATGTGTCCAGAGGAGAGTGACTAAAATGATAAAAGGTCTGGAGAACAAGCCCTATGAGGAGCGGCTAAAGGAGCTGGGCATGTTTAGCCTGAAGAGGAGATAGCCATGTATAAATATGTGAGAGGAAGCCACAGGGAGGAGGGAGCAAGCTTGTTTTCTGCTTCCCTGGAGACTAGGATGCAATGGAACAATGGCTTCAAACTACAAGAGAGGAGATTCCATCTGAACATGAGGAAGAACTTCCTGACTGTGAGAGCCGTTCAGCAGTGGAACTCTCTGCCCCGGAGTGTGGTGGAGGCTCTTCCTTTGGAAGCTTTTAAACAGAGGCTGGATGGCCATCTGTCAGGGGTGATTTGAATGCAATATTCCTGCTTCTTGGCAGGGGGTTGGACTGGATGGCCCATGAGGTCTCTTCCAACTCTTTGATTCTATGATTTATGAATATCTACACTTTGAATGTTCCTATTGGAAGTAGTAAGTTCAAACATCTGGAGAACCAACTCCTAGGTTACGGCACATCTACGCTGACCTCTTAGCATCAAAGAAGAAAGCTATCAAAAACAAGGCTCTACCCTCTTTCAACACCTACAGCATGACTGCAATACACAGGAATTCAAAGTCTTCTGTCCAGTTTTGTTTCCTCCTGTTTTAGAAAAAAGAAAAATCAAGTCCTTTTTGTCTCATAAGTGAACAAAGGAAACAAGAGTTTCAGGTAATGAAAGTGCCACAATAGTAAGCCATCCTTACCAGGACTGTGTTTTGTGCTTCTGGTATGATGCTGCCCATTGAATAACCCCTTAGATCTGACAGTTTTTATGGGAGTCCAACTTGGTGGCTCACACTTATAAAAGATTTATACCATACTAGAAGAATGCCATCAGCTAGGAAGTGCTCATCTTTCCGCTAGTATGTGATGTGACATGACATGACATTGCTTGGCACATCTAAATAAATGTTCAAAAAGAGAATTCCATCAGGCAACGATGTCCCGAATGCCGGCTGCATTTCTCCCTGGTTCTCTTTTTTGTTGTAAGAATTGTGGGATGGAAGCAATATTATTAGCCATATGTCTATTAGCAATATGTCAAGCAGTTCTTACCAGATCTCTCCTATCCTTCATGTTTCCAATATTGTCAATTAAGTTAATTTTGAGCCAATTATCTGCCTTAAATCTAATTGTTCTATGGTCTAGAGCCCCACTTCTTCCTGGAAAAGGATGCAGTCATGCACACATTATGTATTGCCATGTCACTAATTCCTATCCATTATCTAATATATAGGCAATTGGACTTCCACCTTCAGATGCATATTTCTTGATAGGCATTCTGCTGCCATTCCAAACATTGAAGAGAAAAAAGATTTGTTTGACTTCATCCCTATCAGGTTTTGGTCCAGCAGTAGCTACGTCGTGGCTATGTGAAAATAATGGTCTGTCACTAAGAATTTAGCTCAAGAAAAATCCATGGAAACAGTTGTGAGGTGTATAGACATGAGCATATTTCCTTGTCACCTTGGTTAACAAGTAAGTTGTTCTCTCAGTTGAACATTCCTGCACATATATGTGTAGATAGATGTACAAATTACATCTCATGCACTCCTGATACCTGAATCTAGCTGCTTTGCATCTCAATCTACCAAGCAGGATGATGATGATGAGAATAATAATAATAATAATAATAATAATAATAATAATAATAATGTATTATCGAGGGCTTTCATGGCCGGAATCATTGGGTTGTTGTAGGTTTTTTCGGGCTATATGGCCATGTTCTAAAGGCATATTCTCCCGACGTTTCGCCTGCATCTATGGCAAGCATCCTCAGAGGTAGTGATGGCAAGCATCCTCTGAGGATGCTTGCCGTAGATGCAGACAAAACGTTAGGAGAAAATGCCTTTAGAACATGGTCATATAGCCCGAAAAAACCTACAACAACCCAATAATAATAATAATAATAATAATAATAATAATAATAATAATAAAGAATGAGTAATAAATGCAAAGAGTGAATAACGTAAAAATACAATGCAGAGCAGAAGAAAAAACTAGTAAAAGAAAGCTCTCCGTGGACAGTTATTGGAAAAAATTGAGAGCCAAAATGACAAAGAAAAAACATGGCTGTGGCTCACAAATGGAACTTTGAAAAAGGAGACAAAGGAGGGCCTGATTCTGGCAGCCCAAGAACAAGCCATTCGAACTAATGCCATCCAAGCCAGAATTGAAAAGTCAATGACAGATCCCAAATGTAGACTGCAAGGAAGCAGATGAAACAATAGATCCCATCCTCAGCTGCTGCAAGAAGACTGCACAGAGAGACTACAAGCAGAGGCATAACACCGTTGCTCAGATGATTAATTGGAACTTGTGCCACAATACCATCTGCCTGTGACAAAGAACTGGTGGGATCACAAGCCAGAAAAAGTTACAGAGAATGAACACGCCAAATTCCTCTGGGACTTCTGGATTCGGACTGACAGAGTACTGGAGCACAATACTCCTGACCTCACAATTGTGTTAAAAAACAATGTATTCTCGATATTGCAATCCCAGGTGACAGCATGACTGAAGAGAAACAACTGGAAAAGCTGACATGATATGAGGATTTAAAGCTTGAACTTCAAAGACTCTGGCATAAGTAAGTAAAAATGGTCCCAGTAGTGATCGGCACACTGGGCGCAGTGCCTAAAGACCTTGGCCTGCACTTAAACACAATTGGCACTGACAAAATTACCATGATAAATAAAATAAATAAGGCACAAAATCCCAAAATATCTGCTTTGAACTGAGTTATCTGAGCCCACACTGCTATATATTCCACTTCAAAGCAGATAGTGTGGAGTTGTATTCAGATGTGTGGAAGGGGCCTCTCTTGCAGGAGACATTCATCCCTGGGCTTGATCCCCCCCTCCTCTTTCTTTGGGGGGAATCATCTCAAGTGCTGCTTCTTAAATGATGGGCCCTGCCCTTTAAGCACAACATTGGGGTCATGAAAAAATGTGGCTAAGGTTTCCGTGCTCCCACCTTGGTATTTAACCCAATTCTGTTTCCCTACAGCAGTGGTTCTCAACCTACCTAATGTTGCGACCCCTTAATACAGTTCCTTATGTTGTGGTGACCCCCAACCATAACATTATTTTTGTTGCTACTTCATAACTGTAATTTTGCTACTGTTATGAATCGTAATGTCAATATCTGATATGCAGGATGTATTTTCATTCACTGGACCAAATTTGGCACAAACACCCATTACACACAAATTTGAATACTGGTAGGGTTGGAGGAGATTGATGTTGTCATTTGGGAGTTGTAGTTGCTGAGATTTATAGTTCGCCTACAATCAAAGAGCTTTCTGAACTCCACCAATGATGGAATTGAATCAGACCTGGCCACACAGAAATCCCATGACCGACAGAAAATGCTAGAACAGCTTGGTGGGCATTGACCTTGAGTTTGGGAGTTGTAGTTCACCTAAATCCAGAGAGCACTGTGGACTCAAACAATGATCAATCTGGACCAAACTTGGCACGAACACTCCATATGTCCAACTGTGGACTCTGGTGGAGTTTGGGGAAAACAGACCTTGACATTTGGGAGTTGTAGTTGCTGTGATTTATAGTTCACCTACAATCAAAGAGCATTCTGAACCCCACCAATGATAGAATTAGGCCAGACTTCCCACACAGAACCCCCATGACCAACAGAAAATATTGTATATTCTGATGGTCTTCGGGGACCCCTCTGACACCCACTCACGACCCCCCCAGGGGTCCCGACCCCCAGGTTGAGAAACACTGCACTACAGCATGGCAGTGTTTACAGTGGACTCTGCAGAGAAATGCTTGAGGCAAATCAGCCTTTTTCGCAATCCTCGCAAATGTTGACTATAAAATTTAACGAATATGTTAAAAGTTCTGATTAAAGTTTATTTTTAGATTAACACAGTTTATTATCCTTAAACCTTGTAGTCTCTGCTAACAACAAAAAAATCAAAGTGGTCACTGGTCAAGAAACCACTGCTGTAAATGTTCAAGTCCCAATATATACAATGGCAAAATTGAGTTTTATTTTTTGGATTTTTAAAAAAATACCTTCAAGCCATGAATAGTTGAATTCATACATACAGAATCTGTGAATATGGAGGGCTGACATATTGCTTAGCATACCTAAACAACGTCTATACTTAATCATGACATTAACCTGTGCCAATTCTATTTCATAGAATCATAGAATCATAGAATCAAAGAGTTGGAAGAGACCTCATGGGCCATCCAGTCCAA